>JAZKJV010003877.1:0-154711 GCA_037367405.1 Ottelia alismoides
GTTAGTATTCTTAAAAGAGTTCGATGTGGTTCCATCCTAGTGTGCGCTTCGCTCTCTTCGCTCAAGCAAGCCAAACAATGAGGGGTTACTCTCCCCAAAATAATGATTTTTCCTTATGTTTATTTTAGGGTTGAGTTTTCTTTAGCAGTCCCGTATTTTAGGCAGTTGTCACTTGGTTAAAATATTTTCAAAGAATAGCCTACCGAGTGTCCAATTTCCTTTTTAACTTATGTGAGTGAAAACAAGGAAGGAGATCGAAAATGCCAATGCGCGATTAAAAAACAATGATGCATGCAAAGGTAAGAGATGAGTACCTTTGTTGCCAGCACTCTACATGCAAGTGATCCACACAGAATTTAAATAAACTATCCTATATGATGCAAGTGAACCGTCCTAGGTGATAGCTTCTATTAACGGACAAGAACAAGTTAATTTTACTAAGTACAAATTACGCTCTACTCTATAGGTACAAAAATTCTTATTTATGGTGTTTGGACCTAATTAATTACCTATATCAAGCAAATTAATTAAAGCAATCAAGAGGTAGTTCACGAAATCCGCGGGAAATAAAGAAAAATAAGGCGACGAAAACAAAACAGGCGAGGTCCCCCAAGTGCAACCGGCTGTTGGAGAAACAGACACCGCAACAAATGAATGCTTGTTTACAAGAGTTCAAATGCTAGAAAAGAAAAACTCTCTCTCTCTCTCTCTCTCTCTCTCTCTTTTTCGTCACCTTGACTTCTTCTTCTCCTATTCTCACGCTATCCTACGGCTTGGTGGAGAATCAAGATGCCTGCACGTTGCTTGGGTGCTTCGGCTATCTTAGGATTGCCTCCTTCGCTCCGTGGGCCCTCACAAGAAAAAGAAAAGAGAATGTGTAAGAAACACAATTAATCAAATATGAGAAAGAAAAAAATAAAATAAATGCAGTGAATATGAACAATGGAATGAATGGTAAAAAGTAAACAGATATGTACAACCAAGAATAGTAGGTCAAAAGAGATACCTAACTACCCTCGCCGTGCCTCCCCGACAACAATGCCATTTTGTTGTTACAAGATTTCGAGGATGGGAAATTAAAGGTATGATATGAATAGTTGTCGTTGCTATCCCCAAAAATCCCGTGACAAACAAATTTTTTTTCTACTTATTTACCAGTATAGCAGACATGGTCGAACTCAGAGAGGCTACAATTCCCGAGGATTATTCAATTAATAGACAAAAAATCAATTAAAAGAAAAATAAGGAATCTCAAAGGCAAACTATCCTTAGTTTTTGTGGATTTTTTTATCTTTTTTATTTTTTTAATAATTTTTTTTCTATTTTATGTTATCAAATTTTAAGTGGTTTTGTTTTTGCAATTTTTTTATTTTATAAAATAATGGAGCAATATGCACAAGATATGAAATACGCATAGCCAATTCTTTTTGTATTTTTCAATTATATCAAAAATTCTCGAAATAATTCAGAGAAAATAGTTTTTGGGTTTTAAATCTTTAAATGTTTTGGGATTTTTGTGGAATTTTCAGATGTTTTTGTTTTTTTAAATCAAACAGTGAGAAAAATGCAAAATTTTGCACAGCCTTGAGTAACTGGCAACTTAAAAAAAATTAAGTGCCTAAAACTCCTGGTAATTATTTTATGAAAAAATAGGGACAAATATCTACAAACCGAGACTAAAAACACAAATTGGATTTGTGTAGAATCTTTTATGATTTTTATAAGATTTTTGTATTTTCATTTTTTTGGATTTTATAAATGATTAATGCATGAAATTTGAATAGAAATTAAAAGACAATGAAAGAAACCTACTCTAATTTTTTTAGAATTTTTGGAGATATTTTCAAATTTTTATGAATTTTAGAATCTTAGAAATCGAAAAATGACATTTTTTTAATAATAATGAATGATGATGAAATTCAATTAAATTTTTATACTAGGAAGATAATCACATCAGGAGCATAGTATGAATTTTCAAGAATTTATTGACCAAAGAAACATTTATTTCAATATGCTAAGCAAGTAAAGTTAAGTTCTGGAATCCAAGGACTGAAATGTAATTTTTCAAAGTTTTACAATAAGAATAAAAAAAATCAGTGGATGAAATAACAATTTACCCATGTAAAGGCGTGCTATGCACGTGATCTATTAGAGAAGAGGGATTTTTGTGCAATTTTGGCATCCTCCGGGGGCTGAAATGCGATTTTCCCACCAAATTAGGTCTTTCAATTGAGGTGTCTCTATTCTTTGTTCAATCCAAGGGCAAGAGGGGCCTAATTTGCAAATTTCAGAAGTTGTAGGGGCTATATCGATATTTTTCCTATTTTTTATCCCCTTTAGGGTTCTCGTTCTTTGCCGTTCTTGCTCTTCAAAGGGGGCACCGTCAGCGACTGTGGAGGCAGATGGCGACAGGCGGCGATGGTCAATCGTCAGATAAAGGAATCAGAGGTGCGATGATGACGAGCCGTAGGTGGTTGCGGTTGAGGCTCGCATGTAGATCTACGCAGAGGAGATGGTCGATGGCAGTGCTTCTCAGGATGACGGAGTGACATGTGGTGGTCAATCTCTCCAGGCGGTGAACGACGAGCTGGAGGTGCTAGTGGATCTTCTAGGGGCGATGGAGCTTGCGCGGTCGGCGGAGATGTGGAGACGGTCGATGGTTCGCGGCGCACCGCGCGACGATTATGAGCATGGCTGTGTTTGGTAGAGGGCGACACACGCCCTCGCACGGGCTCGTACGGATGACGAAGTAGGACTGCCTGCTGTTGGCGGAGAGCATGGTGCTGGAGGACCAGCGGAGGCGGTTCTTCGCTCGGCGAAGAGGGGTGGTATCGCACGGACTTGTGCTGCGGATCTGGAGATGGCCACTGGTTCACGCGCACTCGCACGACGGTTGTGAGCAGGACTGCGGTCGGCGGAGGGCGACACATGCCCTCGCGCGACCGGCTGGAGAGGACAAGGACTCGTGCGGTCGACGGAGGCACCGCTGGGCTATGACGGAGGTGGCGGCCAGCGGCAATGGCAGTATTTTTTTATTTTGTATTTTTTATTTTTTTATTGTAAACAGTAAATAGTAATTTTTATTATATATATTTTTATAAATCCGTATTGGGAAATTAAAAATAGAGAATAAAATGGTTTTTTTGATGATCAAGCAACAAATATTAGAAAGAAAACATATTTTTTTATTCTTTTTATTTATATACAAATTAGAAGGTGAAATGAGGATCTGGTGAAACGTGAGGAATCGAATCCAGTTATCCCACCAACTTGCATGGTCGGAGTTGATAGATCATGGAAGATAGAAAATGAATGCGAAGAGATCAAGAAAATGAGATGAACGTGAAATCGAGTTCGATGGTGAATCAAGTCGTGATGGATTTTTAAGATCTAAAAAAAAATCATGACAATGAAGAAACAAATACGAGAATGTAAAACTACGATTAATCTACGATAAAAGTAAGAAAAAGAATAGATCTCACCTTAGGAGTGGAAAACTACCGTGATCGCCTCGACGAAGGCCGACTCGCTGTCACCGGACGGCTCGGAGGGTAGGCACCCTTCTCGACAAGAAGACTCTCGGAGATCGAGCTCCTCTCACCAAAGATTAATCCAGTTGGAATGAGGGAGAAGGAGCCATATAAATTAGAAAAGATGGAGAACGAAATTTGAATTTTTGAATTTTTGGTTGAAGGGATAAGAGAGATTAAAATTAAATGAGATAAAGATAATGAGAGATAAAGCTATTTACAAAATCAACTATTTTTTTAAAATTTTCGTCACTTTATTTATTTGAATTAAAAATATTATTTTTTTATTTTGTTATTGTGGTTAATTGAGAATAGCAACTATATACATATACTATATACATATATGGCATTATATACATGGGTAAATGAGCAAGTTAGTCCTTTTTTGTTTCAATAATTTTTTTATTTTTATTTTAAATATTTATTAATTCTTGGGTATATGTATATATGGCATTATATACATTGGTATATGTATACATGGCATTATATACATAGATGATTTTGCAGAGCTTGTAAAGCTGGACAAAAAGAATTGGTTCTAACTCTTGGTTTCCCTCCTTTGGGAATAAAAAAACCACTTACAAGTCTCCGTTGGCATGTCACCCTATCGTCTTGTGTAAGGAAAGTCGTGCCATTTGCTCGTGGAACTGATCCATAAATCATTATAGGCAATCAATATCTGCAACTTGGACTCACGTAAAGGTGGTCAGCAAAGAAAAGAGGATCTGAACAAGGTCCTGGGAATCCAGAGACTATTCTTATGATAACTTCTTGATGTACAAGGAGAAGATTAAACGTTGGCTTGACTAGAACATCAGACGAAAGACTTCATTATTTGATAGAAAGTGTGGTTATTCGACGCAAAGTTAAAGATACTCCTGGAAAATTAAAGAGTAAATGAACAAGGCCATTAGTAGTGAAGGAAGTGTGTGACAATGGAAGCATCTTGATATGAGATTCGTTGCCTGGCGCACAACCATTTGTTGTTAATGGTCAGTTACTGAAGCCGTATCGGGAGCCTGATAATTTTATGCCCGTCGTCGACTCAGTTCAATTGATCTTCAACGATGAAGCCTCCCCCCAACTCCAACAACATCCATAGATTCAGATAGTGCTCCTTTATAACTCTTCCTTTTGTTTTCTTCTTTTCTTCTTTTTCGGTTGTATTTTCTATTTTCTGCTTTGTTTTCTGCATTTATTATTTCTATACTTAGGAAAATCTTCGTCCTTTGGAATGGGGGATGACTGACTTCATATGTTCATTTTCTGAAACCTCACATGTCTCATCTTCTTGTCTATACTTAAGGACATATCACCCTGCATGTAGATGCAACCTACTATACTTAGGAATATTTCATCCTATGTTTAGGGGGATGATCGACTTCTCACTCATTTATTTCTTCCATTTGTTATTTCGTCGTTATAGTATAGGCTCTTCAATACTCAATACAAGTTATGTCTTCTTTTTTCACTATGATCTATGAGGACATAACTCAAGCAAAGAATAGGGGGTCGTATATACTTTAGACATAACTAGTTCTCTCATATTTTCAATAGTATGGTTAAAACATGATTAAACTACACACTTGTATAAAATTCATTAAAATTCTTTTTTATACTGATTAATAAATCAAGTTAAAAATGTTTTTTGCAAAATGTTTGAAAATAATTTGAAAATCCTTTTAAAAAATATTTTTATAACTTTTTTGGAAAATGTTTTGTAAAATGTTTTCAACCTTTGTTTGTAAAAACATCTTTCTTTGTTTGAAATAAAATGTTTTGAAAATCTATATGCAAATGCTTGAAAAATGGTTGCAAAAAAAGTTTGAAAATCTATACATGTTATTTGAAAAACCTTTGCAAAATGGCTTTCAAATTTTGTAAAATATTTGAAAAATTATTTGTCAAATTAGTTTTCAAAATAAAATTTTCGAAATGTTTGCAAAATTCTTTCAAATTATATTGAGAAGTACGTACATCCTTTACAAACATATACAAACTTGTAAATTTCTGAAACCCAACTCTTGTAAATAATAAAATGCACTCTCGTGTAAATATTTACACTATTTCTTTTTCAAAAATTTTTTTTTGAAAAATCCCTAAAAATTTGCAAACTCAAAAAATACAAAAAACATTTGCAAAATCTTTTAAAAAATTGCATAAAATTAGCAAAACCTTTTTCAAAAATCCAAAAAAGCTCAAAATTAGAAAATTGCACCACAAAAACATTTTGGCTGCATTATGCATACCATTAGCATTTTTGGATTGAATTTGATAATTAAACAAGTCTAAGTAAAATCTGAAGATTGGAGCTTGGCTCGACCTTAAATCTACTTAATTCATAGGAACCTTATAGGAACTAATCGAGGTACTTCAAGTCTCTTTGACTTAATTCTTTGAGATCACAACACTTGGTTCAATGTCGTCTTGACTACCTATGTATCTCAGAGCAAAGGCACAACTCTTGTTGATAATGATCTAGCTCATACACATGCACCTTTCACCTTTGCCTCTCTCAGTTGAAGTTGTAGAGGGCTGGATTGTCGGCATGACACAAGCCAATGGAAACATAGGAATTCACATATTTATGGCAATTGTACCCTTACCCAAACAAATGGTGATGAGGTATAGAGATAGAAGTTGTGGGATGGAATAAAGATTCATGGGAGGGATAGTCTGCTAGCTCAAGAAGAAAATTTCCATATGTAAATGCTGTTGTATATAGTATTCAAAAAAAATGAAAAACTCAAAAGCTCCAAAAAACAGGATAGGCCTGATTGAAAATAAAATGTCTGCCGTAATGTACATATTTGTATAGGCAAAAAGCAAGCCTGAGCTTCAAAGTCTTATGTATGTGAGCCTGCAACTAGATGACGACTACACTGGTTAAGCATCCTAGGATAGGTAGCTACGCTGGCTACCGTCTATTTTTCTCTCCACCTCCTCTTTTTGAGCTGGTTTTACTTGAACATAGAAAGGAATACCCCGCTTCTCGAGGGAAAGAGTTGTTTTATTGGGGAATTAGGGTCACCATGTTGGAGAATACTAACTTTTACCGCTTCAGCCGAGGAGAGATACATATGACACGTACTATTGAAGATATATTCATAGTCATAAGGGTTTGAATATTAGTTGACTTATTCGGACCTGGCTATTGAGGAGACTTGAGCAAAGTCTTGTGATTCTCGAAAACAATTGTGTTTCAAATCTATTTCCCAATAAGGTTCCGACTGCACCTAAAATCCAAGGTCCAACTTAAGCTCCAAACATTGATTTTATGAAGACAATATTAAGAGTTAAAATCAATCCACTTTCTTTCTTCTTCGTTTCTTTAGTTTTATTTTCTGCGCTTATTGCATTGCTATGGACTAGCAAAGGCAAGTATAGGGGGGTGATGAATCTCTATTTCATCACCTTTATTCTTTAATTTTGGCCTTTAAACCCTAGCTAAATGCATGTAAATACCATTATTTTGTACAATTAATATTCATTATTTATTTTATATTATTGTATAAATTACATAGTTTAAATTGAAATAAAAGAATAAAGAAATGAAAAGAAAAAGAAATACAATGCCAAAGGTAATTTGTTGCCCCAAGCGCCAAGACATAGGCATCTAATGACTGGGTTGGCACAGAATAAAGTAGGGGAGATAAGGGTCAAAAACACAATAAAATTACCAATTTATTTTCCCAAATAATTCATTTTGGAAACATTTTATTCTCTATTATCTATAATTCAAATAAAGAAACTGTGTACATGAAATGTAGATTAAAATATATAGAAAAAACAAAATTGACTTCATGTAAAAATAATACACAGGGTTCATTTTATACACTGAATAAGAATCCAAAATCCAAACTTCCCAAACACATATCTTCTCTATATGAACTCAAAACGTATCAAAATAACATCTAAATATATATAACTTTTAATAAGATATTTAATGAACATGGTCTCATTCAAATTGGAGTTAAGATGGAAACATTAGGTTTTGGACCCCCATTATATAGTTTACCTGAATAAAATATTCATTCTATTTATTCTTTATAATTTATAATTTGTAAATATTATTTTTAGTATATGTACATATTTGGAATAAAATAAAACCTATATAAAGAAATAAATAATATAATACATAAAAGTACTTAGACGAACATACAATACTTGTACCTATATAATAAGTATACATATTTACTCAAGTGTACAAATTATATTAAAAAAATAAATTAAAGTACATTTATTGTATATCTAAATAAGTTATAATTATAAAAATTATGAAATAAAATAATAAAATCAAAAAATACAAAATAAAAATAAAATATACATAATATAGGTAAATATACCAATAAACACAACCGTAAAAAATAACATATAATAAATTAACCCATAAAAATAAATAAAAATAATGATAAACACATATAGAAAATATTTAACATTTTTATTTTATATCCTAAAATTAGTAAATTCATTTGTTATGTATTCTATATTTACAAAGAATTTTTACCTTGCATTTTTCTGGTTGGTCCACGTGGACCAACCGGAGCTCTATTTTGTTGACCTCGGTGAACTGCCCCTTTGGCATCTCTGATCGTGTTAGAACCTTGAGCAGCCCATTTCCTTAATTTTCCCAAGATGCTCTGATCACCAAATGCCTTGAGTCCTTCTTTGATTCTCTTCCCATCACATCCATCTTTCCCGCGCCATCATGAGATTCTATTGATCTCCATCGAGCCACTAAATAATGCCAATCAGAGTTGGTCAGAACCCGTGTTAAAAAATAAATCCTTCTCCTTCCAAGCTCGATTTTGATACTTCTCTGAGCTCTAATTCCCACTAGCCATTGTGCGTGAGCAATCTCGGTAACAACGAGGTTGTGCTCGAGGCTTTGGCGTGTGAATCAGAGGAAGAGGAGCGATCCAAGGTGGCTCTCTAGCCACCTATACTCCTTGGTGTCACAACCATGTACTAGCTGTATATTTATCATTCTTAGGTAGATTTCGATTCTATAATTTCAATTTTGCAATTTATTGCTCCTTTAGATCTTTAGTATAATGTAAAATCCAAGTAGTTCATTCTCCAGAGCAGCTAGTTATCCAATCAATTCACCATGATTTCGATCATGTTCTGATCCCATTTCACCACCATTTCGTTCCCCTCCATTTCTTTATCTCCAACACCATTTTGTTCACCTGATCTTGATCAGATCAGACCACTCGTATTCTTCCTCCACTGTCTCGGAGCACTTCCACCACCTCATTTCAGACCGAGCAATAGCTTCATTTTGGCTCAAGGCGAATTGCCTCAAGCCCATGATCATTCTTCTGCAGGTTAGCATGTTTAAGGACCCAATATGGGTCGATTTCCAGAGGGAAAGAGGTTCTCTAAGTGGTCAGCTTCCATTGACGCTCCAGGATCCTATCGGTAGATCCCCGACTCATTTGATACACTGGTCTATGCGAATCATCATCTGGAAGGAGTAGAGAGCTTCGTCATCTGCTGTCTAATGCGCGTAAGTGGATAGTCCCCAACTGTCGAATGGCATATGAAGGGGTAAACTTCAATTGACCCCTCCTCCTTTTTATTTTACTTTAGAGTCTTGTAAATATGTTTCACAATGTAAATAAATATGTGAAGTTTGCATGAAGACCCATGCAGGTGTTCCATATTGCATTTATATCTGCGCCATGTAATTTTTACATGGACCCCCACGTGAGGTGACATTTTGCATGTTAGCTCCTGCGATTTTATGTAATTGTAAAGTAGTTTATAAAATTTTAGAAACAATTGTAAAGTTATGGAAAAATTACTTGTACCCCCTTGTAGTTATTTTTAATTGCAAATACATCATTTCCAATTCAAGCATTTTTGTGCATGCTTCTACAATTTTTATGAACACCATCATTGCTCTAAAACATATGCAAAAATAGGATAATGTCCTGGATGCTTGTTCTTCCATGCCATGAATTTTATTATGCATATTACGGGCATTACCTATTATTAAAAATCAAATGGAGCCTATTTTGCCCTTGTCTAACTATAAAAATGCAAAAAAATCAAAATACCTTTAAAAATCATATAAAGTTATAGTATGCTTATTATTACGTATACTGAATCTAGGCTAAAGATCACTAAAAATAGAAAAAGAATAAGAATAGAAATAGAAAGCTCTAAAATCCAGTAAAAAATAGGAAAAAATCACCAACAATTCCAAAAATTTGAATTTTTGTCCCTAAGTTTTCTATATGTTATTATTTATTTATTAAAATTAATTTGGAGAATTTTTGTACTTTTTGCCAGTTTAAATCTCAAATCAACTTGGGCTATTTATTTAATCCCGGTTTGGGATATTTTTGACTTTAAAAATGAATAAAAAATAGCAAAATCCCTGAAAAATCAAAAAAATAGTAAAAATTTATGAAAACCACAAAATATGGAAATATTAAATTTTTGTTATATTTATAATTATTATACCCTATATTGTATCATACACCTATATACACACACACACCTAAATATAGTCTATATTATTATTACATAAAATAAAGACTATTTTGATTTTTTAAATCTTTAAAAATATATGTAGACTGAATCTCAAGATATCTCTAATTTATATAAAGTATTTACTTCAATATCTATATATATAGATATATATATATGCCTATATATATAATTATTATATAATATTAAAAATTAAAAAGATATTAAAAATCAGAAAATTAAAAAAATATGTACATAAAATAAAATAAAAATTATAAAACTAAAAACCCACATAAAAAGAGTTAAAGATAATTATGTACATTGTTCACATTGATTAGCAATAATCATTAGGGTCCCAAATTCGCTCTCTGAGGTCAACCTCTACATGCTTACATGTTATACATCTTTATTTGGAGGGTATAATAAATTGTGCAGCACATTTTTGTTATTCATTAATTGATAAATTATTGTGGGTACTTGTTGATTGAACATTAAATCTTGTGAGTGGTCGCCTCAGCGACACTCCATCTTTGTTATTCGCAGGATCCTTGTTCATCACCCAAATGCCATTAATTTTTGGGATTAGCGACGGGGGTGTACTGAACTACTCCTGGTACACTGGCTTGGGCTCTGGCTATTATAATACCATCTGGTTCTGCGGTTGGGATGACTACTACTAAGGGGCCTGCATGTAGTATACGTGCTAGATAGGCTGAGCTGGCGGAGGAGACGACTAAGGAGGTTGTGTTGGTGTGTGCTCCTTCTGCTCAACAGAGACTCGGTGGTAGCGGACATCGAGTTGTAGTCTATGATTGTCTTAACAGGCAGCTCCAATTGTGTGGACATCTTATTAAGCTTTTCCAGACCCGGGGTTCTCTTCTCAATAACAATGAGTTTTTTGAGGTCATGCGACCTCTTCTCAATGATGTCCACTTTGGACAAGTGCTCCTCATAATTCTCTAGTTGGATATCTCATCCTTGTCCTCTGCATGGGATGCCATATTGACAAGCTTGTGGTTGTGGGCACCTTTGTGTAAGTGCGCGATAAGGATTGAGCAGCCTCTCCCTCGTCTATCTCCACCAAAAATTTCCCATATGATGTCCACATCTTTGTTAAAGTGTGAGCCACCACAGGCGACATCAACCAATATCTAACTTTCAAGTGTCACCCCACAAAAAATGCTAAACCAGATGGTCTTTGGAATTTTGTGGTGGGGACATTTCTACTATAGATCTCTGAATCTTTCCCACGCTTGATGGATAGTCTCGTGTGGCTGCTGGATGAAGTGAGAGTTTCGGATGCACATCTGATTCAAGCGACCGAGAGGGTAAAAATTTATGGATAAATGCATACTTCAACTCCTCCCATGTCGTCACCACCTTCCCCATATGATTCATCCAATAAAAAGCCTTGTCGTGGAGACTAAATGGGAAGACAGTCATCTTGACCGCCCCTAGAAGAATGATGGGGTAATGAGTTGTTGCAAAAATGCATCCAAATTGATGTAGGTTGATGTACGGTTCTTTCATTGTGTTCCCGTGGAAGGACGGGAGTAGAGACAATAGTTGTGGCTTAACTCAATATAGGCATGTATGGGTGAAATCTAAATCCACTCGATGACATGGCCTGCCCCAGGGTTGTAAGTCTGATTTAGTATGGGCATTGGTTGCAATGTTCTTGCCTTTCCTCCTCCATGACGGGGTCCATCTATTCCTCTGCATCATCCATGTTCATCTCATCTTCTTTATGAAATTTATCCTGTCGTCTAGCATCCCTCTCGTCACTCCTACTCCTCAAATCAATAAACATTTACTGAAAGGCGACTTGGGCCAATCCTTGGTTCGACAACTATTGCTGAATGGCTTGAATCAAAGCAAGTAGCTAACTATTGACAACATTCTATGATGTATAGCGACCTTCCCTCTGTTGTGGCTGGTCGGCTAGTTGGGGCTGCAACCCCTCTCCTTTTCTATAGGAGCCATTTCTGGGTCTGCTTGTAACTTTGGCTCTTGATCAGGTTCTTGATTTGCATGGTTGAATACAATATGATCAATCTCAACCCGAGCATCAAATGCTGAGATAAGTCTACAATTAAGGTCAATCCCAGATGGTTGTGAATGGAGCACATGATATTGACTGAAATCGATCTCCATCCTCAAAGGGTTTGTTATAGGACAAGAGTAATCCAGTTTATTTGGAGAGAAGATCTGGCTCGGGCTACAAGTCCATCCCAAACAACAGATTTATTGAAGAAAGCCAAGTATTATAAGAAGAAAGGATCGGAGAGTCTAATGAGAAGTTTGCAAGATCTGAACTGGTTTCCTGGAGATCGGCCCCCATTATTGGATATGACAGCGACATGGAATCGATGTGGGTGTCGAAGAAGTTCCGACTAAACCATCCATGGCACGACATTTGTGAGGGTCAATAGGAGATAGATGAAGGATGAAATGTACGGAGAAGAACACGAAATAAAAGGAGTGTAAAACAATAGATGACAAGCAGGGGTCAAGAGTAAGTATGCAAAAGAGAAAATATGACAAAATGGCGCAAAGGTGTAATATTTTTGATCTTGACCTTAACAGTACTAATCAATAAAACCACAATACAATGGATTCACCAACTCGACCCATCAAGTAGTGAAGGTTCAACAATTGTCTTTGTCAATTTTAGATTGATTTTCAGGCAATTATCTTTGCACGAGTCGTTAAACATTAATCATATAGGAGCGAGAGTACTGCTGGAAAAGTATCATGTACTTGCCCTCCTCCTTTGTAACATGTATCATGTACTTTTTGAAGTCCTTGTGTCTGGATTTGCATTTCCTACTCACCAAAGAATAAGAGTGAGGAAGCCGATAGTGGAGAAGCAAATACTTCGGGCTAGGTCCACAAGAAAATCACATATGAGTGGTTAAGAGCCTACTCATATGAAGGACGATGGGACTGATACCCATGTGAAGGTGTGTCCTAGCTCAAATACTTCAAAAATTGTCGGTGTTCTATGCAAGTGAGAATCGCAGTTGATGACCAAATCCTACTCGCCCACGTACGATAGCAGTGCAGTACTTTGAAAATCCATGCGTACAACAAGGCAGTATCCAATATAGGTTTTTGTCTCTAATCGTTACGATAACACTCTCTCACTTGGGAAAGACACCTCCTTCCCTCAATTGTACCTTAAAACAATGAGGGCTTTGCTCACCCAACGCAATAAATCCAATTAATCAATTGTATTTAGGTCAAGCATTTTTAGCAGTCCATTTTTTATTCTTTTGTTTTATCACTTGCTTTGAGTAGATTCAAAATAAGAACCAAACGTTTTTGTTGGTTTTCATTTTGCCCAAGTTGTCAAAATCAGAGGAAGAAAGAGGAAATGTAATGCAAGTCGGAAAATGATTATGATTGCTCAGATAGAAGACTTACAATGATTCCTACCTCTCTTCATGTAGGATGCAAGGCAGATATTTCTAAACCTATTCTATATGCAAACGCAACGATGAAATCATCCAAAGAGCTGGAAGTGCTATTAGTGTGAAGAACTGAATGTCAAACCCTAGAATGAACACCCAAAAGTTCGGTCTTGGAGATAGCCATGGTGCTTGCCACAATGAGTCCTGCTAGCACTGTATGGTGCCTCTCTTGACAATCGATGATCAATCATAGATTTAATAATTAATTTCGAGCTAGGTTCAATCGTAATTTAATCTAGAGGAACATAAATTTCCTTAGGGATGTGGACCTAGCTACCGAGCTAACACACCTATATTTAAGTGCTCAATCACAGAAAACAAATTAAACAAAGGCGTAAAGCTCAAAACATGGAAGACAAAGAAAATAAAGGCGATGAAAATCATGAAAAATATGGTGAGTCGTCAAGTGAAAAAATACTTGGAAATTGGGCCCAAAATGTTCAAGAGTCCAAGTACTTGTATTATTACAAATTAATAAATGTATTCTCTCTCTTGCTCTCTCCTCTTGGTCAATAGGAAGAATGACCAAGTCTTCTCTTTCCAAGTGCCTCAACCACCTAGGCAGTCACCGTCGTCTCGAAGTCACTTGTAGGCAAAATAGACAAGGATATTAGCATAATAAACAACAATATAAAATGAAAGAGAAAATAAAAGAAGAAAAATAATGGAATGAAAATGACCCAAAATACTATCCTATGCGTTGCTCCCCTATAACAACACCTTTTGATGACACGGGTTTGAGATGGTCTAAAAATTATCATCACTGAAAAGCAAAGACAAATTGTCGCTGAGGAGACCGCTCACAAGACCACATGGTCAATCAACAATTAACCCACACTAGAAATAAATCACTCAAGCATAAGTCAAAATTTATTATACCGTACAATAGATTGTATAGTGGGTAAGTACAGTAGGGGTCGAACTCAAGGAATAATAGAGAATAGAGAAAAAAATTAGCAAAAAAAAGACAATAAATTATTTTGGGCTTTTTCAGGTATTTTTAAATATTTGTGGGTTTTTTAATTTTTTAATTTTTTAATTTTTTAAATTTTTAAATAATATTCTTAATTTTATAATTTTTATTTCCTTTATGTATTTTCTGATTCTTAATTTCGTTTTATTTTGAGTATATACTAAAGACTTATATTTATAACTATATATAATATAAGGTAATATATATATATAAATATATAAAAAAATAAAAAAATTACAGAATAAAATGTTTTGGTGTTTAACATATTTTTAAGTGATTTTTGAGGAATTTTACTAATTTTAGGTAATTTTAAAGTCCAAAATATCCAAGAACATGGATTAAATAAATAGGTAGAACTGTTTTGGAAATTAAAAATAGCTAAAAGCCATAAAAGTTTTCTAAACTATTTTTAGTATATAAAAAATAAAATAAACAAAATTCTGAAATAGAAAAAAAATATTTTTGGATTTTTCAGAATTTTTTTTAAATTTTATAAGTATTTTGAAGCTTTTAAATTTTTAGTGTTTTCTTTTTCTATTTTGTGGTTTTTGGAATTTTTCAAAGCGTTTTCAATTTTTTTTTGGAATTTTAGTAGTCAAACATGAAATAAAATCTCTCTCTTTGATTTTAAAAAATAGAAAATCACCTTAAAATAGCTAACCAAAAATATATGTGATATACATAGATGTGAGGTATTTATAGAAATTTTCTACAATTTTTTAGAGAATTAGAGCTATTTTTAACAAAATAAAATCTACAAAAAGAAAATTCGTACTAGAAGGGGCATTTAAGTAAATATTTAATATTATAGGACCCTAACCGAACTCCACATAGAACCTTAGTGCCAAAAATGCACATTTCCCAAAAATATCCAATAAACAAAACCTGAAGGGTTATTTATGCAATTAATAACAAGTCCAAGAGGTCTGATGCAATTTTTCTAGAAAATATTATACTATTAATGCAAATATCTGAACTAAAATAAAATACAAAAAAAATAAGGTCTTTGGTGCAAAATACCCACTCCCATCACACGTACAAGCACGTGATGTTATGTGGATTAGACCTAAATGCAAAAAAAGAAAGTATGGGGGCCTATTTGTAAATATTACAAAAATAATAAGCTACAGACAAATGTTTTTTGATTGAAAATAAAATACAAAAAGAAAGAGGATGTATGTGCAAAAATACCCTCCACGTGTGTGATCGATGGATCAGGATCTTCACTTGGACACACATCGCCTTCGTAACGGTCGATGACATTTCGTTGATGGATGCCTAGGATTAGATCCCATATGTGAATCCAACGGCGAGGGCTTCGTGCATCTAACAACGACTTCTCCTTTTGGAAGTGACTCCTGATTGGACGATAGAGAGCTCACCTGGAAGAACATGGAAGAACTTACTATGGTCCGAGCTTCGATTCGTGCTGGCAGCTGACTTCGACCACCTGAGGATGTCCGCAGGGTCCCTAAATGTGGCCTGAAGCACCCTGGAGTAGCTTTATGCTTCAGACGGGCACCTGGAGCCTTGAGGAAGGCCGGTGAGGTCAGAGAAGCGAGGGGGTCCAGGTACCCCGTGCTTGATCAAAATTGACCCACAAGGGATCCTTTGGCCCTGTAGATCTTGCAGGAAACATATGCACACAAAAAGAACGGAACTGGGTGTCTAGCTAGGTCGGGATGAGTGGAGATGAATGCGGACTGAGCTATCTAGCGATGCAGCGGAGGAAGAGAGTTGAGGTCCTGATCTGAGCAAGATCAGGATGAAGAGAGATAAGTGGGGTGAAGGTAAAATGAAGGGAGATGAGATGGAGGCGATATGGAGGCGGATATTAGTCAGAGTGTTCAAAAACATGAGGCAGAGGTAGATCTCCAACGAGATGAATTTTTTTAAATTTTACAGAAAACTGACAAAAATCTAAAGAACTAAAGTACTACTCTACTCTACTACTTTTCTAAGGAACGAAAAGAAAAGGAAAAAGAGGTCTTAACAGACTTCCACCAGCGCAAAGCAGAGCTCGTGGCGGAGGAGTTGGTGGCGCCTTGGATTAATCTCAATTTAACGCCAAATGCTTCACCAATTATTCCTCAAGCTCCTACTATCACTAGGATTCTCAAGATGCGTGAAGGTTAGGGTTTGAATGGTGGAATAGGGATCAAAAATTGAAGGAAGGCAAATGTGTATTACATAGAAACCGATGTTTGATTAGGAGAAGCGCTCGATTAAGAGGTCCAGCTATTGAGGAATCACTTGGGCGAGTAAGAGATATGATCCAGGAATAAAAGTCAAGAAGAAGACGAGCGATTTTAGTGAAAGCATTGACAAGGAAAAATTGAGGAAGGAAGGGTCTAAGGCTTTGATAACAGCTAAACCAAGTATGCTAGGGAGTTGACCTAGGTCAACCCGCCCTGGCTCCTGATTGGACCATGTCGCCAACAAGAAGACAAAATAATAAATAAAAGATTTATTAATTAAAAAATTAATAAGCTATTTTTTTCATTTTTTAAACATGAAAAATATTTATTATTTTATGTAGTTTTGTATTGTTATTTTTATTTAATTAAATAATTTAATTTATTACATGCTACTTTTTAGTAGTTCATTTATAGGTATATTTACCTATACATTAAATATTTTATTTTTATTTTGTATTTTTTATTTTATTATTTTATACACATTATTTATATATTTATAATGTATTTTTATACACATAAATATATTTTTGTTATATTTTTCTGAAGTAATATCTACCCTAAAACAAATATCGGTTTTAATCATATAGGTATATGCATAGTATATTCATTTATGTATTTGTATATTATTAGTTTTAGTGTTTTCTTTGTTGTTGTATTGTATTCTAACTATACAAAATTATAAAAAAATATAAAATAATAAAAATCTAACAAATAAATAAAATGAATAATTTATTCAGGTATATAGTACAATAGGTGTCCAAAACCTAACATTTGCATCTTAACTCCAAATTAATTGTAACTACCTTCATTAAATAGCTAACAAAAAGTTATATACAATTAAAGGTGATTTTGGTGCATTTTGAGTTCATAAGGAGAAGATATGGGTCTGGGAAGTTTGGGTTTTGGATTTTTATTCCGAGTGTAAAATACACAATTTGTATTATTTTTTTGTAAAGTAATTTTGTAATTTTTATGTACTTTTTTATAAATTTTATGTACGAAGTTCGTTATTTTAGATATAAATAATAAAGAATAAAATGTGTCTAAAAAATACAATATTTGGAAAAATAATTTTAGGGTTTTTTTATTTATTGGCCCTTATCTTCCCCTACTTTATCCATTGTTGACCCAGTCATCATTATACATTGGTGTTAGGGTTTAGGGACAAAAAATATCTTTGGTATTTTATTTCGTTTTCTTTTATTTTATTTATTCTTTTATTTTTGCTTTAACAAATGTATTTTATAAAATATTTATACAATAAATAATGTGTTTATGCATGCAAAATAATGATGTATACTTGCATTTAGCAAGGGTTTAAAGGACAAAATGAAAGAATAAAGGTGATGAAATGGATATTCATAAGTAGTCTCAGATTTCCAAGAGCTTGTTCAGATCCACTTTTCGTTGATGACCACCTTTCTGTGAGTGCAGATAGCAAAGGTTCACCGCCCACAATGATTTATGAATTAATTCTACGGGTAAAGGGCAAGTCTTTCCATACACAAGACGATAGGGTAATATGCCCAAGAGAGACTTCTAAGAAGTTCTGTTTGCCCAGAGGATAGAGACCAAGAGTCGGGACTGGTTCTTATCCGACTTTACAAGCTTCTACAAGATAATCTTGATTTATCTGTTGGATAGCTCGTCCAAGCCATTGGTCTGAGCTTGACATGGAAAAGCAACACGATGCTCAATGCCGTACTCCTTCATTAATTTCTTGACCTCTTTAATGATGAAGTGCATGCTCCCATCTGATATCAAAATCTTTTGTATCATGAACTGCGACATGATGTTCTCTTTCAGAAACCGACAAATATATGGCTATCAGCGGCTTAAGCAGGGATAGATTGTACCCAACGACTCACATAATCAGCATTAAGAAGGATATATTCACATCGTTGACTGTTAGGAAAGGATCCCATGAAATCAATGTCCCATACATCAAAGACATCTAAAATCTGAATGAACTTTAGGGGCATAGAGCTTTTAGCACTAAGGGTTCCTCCCATTTTCTGACAGTCAGTGCAGCCATTGACATATGATATGATATCCTTAAATAGTTTAGGCCACCAGAGGCCATAATGTAAGACTTTTGCTGTCGTTTGGTCTCCAGAGTGGTGTCCACTAGATTATAGCGAATAACAATGCTCGAGGACACTATTGTGCTCCTCCTCAGGGATACACTGATGCCAAATACTGTCTACTCCTTTCCTGAATAAGTATGGGCCTTCCCATTACTAGAAATGAATGGTGGACAAGAACTTGTCCTTCTTGATCTTCATCCATTCCTGTGGGACTACACCCGAGACGAGGTTGTTCACACATCAGCATACCAAGGTATGGCTGCCACATTGAGAATTGATTCATCAGGATAGGTTTTTATGATGGGTGTACCGTTCAGTGGATTCTATTGACATTCAATTCTGGGGAGGTGATCTGCTTCCACATTCCTAACTCCAGGTTTATCCTTAATTTCCAAGTCGAACTCCTACAAGAGATGGATTCATCTGATCAATCTTGGCATCGCATCCTTCTTTTGCTGTAGATACCGGATAACAGAGTGGTCATTATAAATTGTGACTTTCGATCCAAAAGGATAGGATCTGAACATCTCAAGGGCAAAAGCCACAACCAGTAACTCTTTCTCTGTAACAATATAATTTATTTGAGCTTTATCGAATGTTTTGTTAGCGTAATGAATGACATAGGGCATCTTATCTATCCTTTTTCCCAAGACAACCCCAACTACGAACTCTGATGCATCCATCATGATTGAAAAGAGGAGAGACCAATCGGGTGACTGTAGGATGGAAGCCTGAGTGACTAGCTCTTTCAACTATTTGAATGATGGGAGAACCTGTTGATCAACATTGAACTCAGTATCCTTGCAAAGTAGCTCAGTGAGATGTTGGAAAATACAACTAAAATCCTTAATGAATCATCAGTAAAATCCAACATGCCCCAAGAATGACCTCACAACCTTTATATTCTTATATGTCTCAGGATTAGCAATAACGTCTACCTTTGTTGGGTCGACTTACATGTCACGTTTGGAAATGACAATGCCTAGCACAATTCCTTTTGGTGACCATGAAGTGGCTCTTTTCCCATGATAGCATAAGATTTACTTCACGACATTGCTTATGTATACGATCTAAGTGCTCAAGGAAAGAATCAAAGCCATCACCATAGACCAAGAAGTCATCCGTAAACACCTCAATAAAATTTCTAATCATATCAGTAAAAACTGTAAGTATGAACCTCTTGAAAGTGGCAGGTGCATTGCACAGACCTAAGGGCATTCTCCTAAAAGCATACACCAAATGGGCACGTGAAGGAGGTATTCTCTTGATCTTCTAGGGTGATTGTCACTTGGTTGTACGCGGAGTACCCATCAAGAAAAGAGAAGAACTCCTTGCCAGCCAATCTTTCCACTACTTGATCAATGAATGGCAAAAGGAAGTGGTCCGTCTTTATAGAGGCATTCATGCGGAGATAATCCACACACATGCCATGATGATGGTACTCGAGTAGAAATCTCCTCTCCTCTTCCATTAGTGACCACGATGATCCCTGATTTCTTCGAAACTACATGTAAGGGACTCACCCATTTGGAGTCGGAGGTGGGATAAATGAATCATGCGTCACACCATTTCGTGATTTTTTTCATGATGACTCCCAACAAATTAGGGTTCGATCTTCTTTAAAATTCTAGAGACAACTTGGCATCATCATCCAAATAAATGTGGTGTGGACACGGGCAGGGTTGATCCCGCGAAGGTATGATACATTCCAACCAAGTGCCTTGCAGTTTTTCTCTAGAACATCGAGAAGTCAAGATTCCTAATCCCGAGTCAATCAGTTGTTGATGATATTTGGATACATTTCCTCTTGAGGCCTACCGGAACCTGCTTTAATTCTGGTTCTAATTGAACTCGCTTCCCAGATACTTCAGAAACAATACTGGTTGGTGATTGATCTGCCAAGATTTTAGAGGTGTTGCTCACCTTGGTCACTTGTGGCTAAGCTGACAATGTGCTGAACAAATCATCAAAGAATTCACGATGTTCAGACTAGCTTGAATTTTCTGAATTGAGAAGGCACATCAGCGAATAAGAATCGATCTCCTAGTTGACATTGGAGCATGTATCGGCTGTGAATTCTTGGTCCTCCTCAGAAGAGAGGATGTCCTATGTCCATGTGTCATTCAAAGATAAATGTGTATCTTTGATTTATGCAATATTGTCACAGTCTGTTGTAGGTGATTCTACTAGGCTTTCATCAGATACAATGGTCGTCTCACTGATCATATCCATGGTGACTCTGTTGTTGTATGAGCTGAACGCGATCTTGCTAGACCCATAGTCAACAACCTTTTTACTGTTCGAAGGAACGACCGCCCATGAATAATGGGTGTCTGGAGAAATCGGGTAGACGAGTCCATATCCAGGACAACAAAGTCTAATGGGAAGAACATATCTTACACTGTCACAATAGCATCCTCTAACAACCCTTTATGCTTCTTAATAGATCGATCAACAAAGTGAAAGATCATGTGGGTCGGCTTGAGAGGACCCGACCTAAATTCTGTGAGCAATGAGGCTGATTGAAGAGCTAATATCAAGAAGAGTTCACTCGAATACTTGATTGAAAATCTTGCATCTGATCATAGGCGCTCCTTTGTCTATCTTTTTCTAAGGGAGGTTGCTGATGGCATGGATTGTAACCATGTCCAAGATGTTCTTCTCGACTATGATGCGTTCGTTCTTGCAGGGCTGACGCTATGATATACATGCCTCTTTCAATCCCTTCATAACTACAAGCACATATTCCATGGCTTTTGTTAAAAGCATTTCCAAAAACAAATTCTGAATAATATCCAAAACTGAGGGGTCAAACAATGCACTTTCCATTTTTATTTTTTTTATTATTGAATAGCATCATGAAAAGGAACATTCATAGAACTAAATGCATTGTTCCTATGTCCATCAAAATCAACATATACAAATGACTTTCTAGAATAGGGTAAGCAGTCATCCAAAAAGGTAGCTGATGCAAGAAGAAAAGCAGGAAATTCAGCTTCGTCAATCGGCAAGGGATCGACTGCTGGTGCTGGCATCTCAATGGTTGTCTCAGCTTCATCTTTATTGTTATTCTATTTTGATCTTTTTCCTTTTGCTGATTTTTTGGTCTTTTTCTGGAGATGGTAGTTGGTTACAGCTAGTGCGGCTCCTGCATCTACTTCTTCCTTACCCGGTCTTGTGCTTGGTACGATTGATTCGGAAGAGGATGATTCACCAAGGAATTCTCTATTCTTTCCCCTGATGGTGGCAGATGACGTCAAAGTCCTACTACTCCTGAGAGTAGCAACACTAGATAAAATAAAATTATAGTTATCTGACTATGTGGGGATGGTTGAGACTTCATGTTTCACATATTCTTTGCTTTTGAAAATGGTGGGGTTAGCTTTGACCTACGTCGGGATTGGAGTTTGTGTAGTGGTAAGGTCATCGAGCTTCTGGCTCATCTTAATAAGGCTCCTCACCAGTTGAGCCAAGCAATCGAGGGTGAGGTACAAGGGAACTACCTCAAATAGTTCAACATGCTGACCACGTTGAGATTAATGATTATGCACTGCTGGTTGTTGCTCTGATGATGCTGAGGAGGGGGAAGCTGATATTTTTGATATGGAGGAGGAGGGTATTGTTGATGAGGAGCAACCCCGTAACAGTTACATGGGTGATAGTATTAAGATTTCTAGTAAGGTTAATTTTTGTTTCCAATTATTCTGATATTTCGGAGATTGATGGTGTTTAGGTGGTTGGCTATGTTGGACAAATCTACCACCTTGAGGCTGGTAGTACGACTTATTGGCAAAAGACTGACCTTGTGGTTGTCTACTAGGACGAGCTAGTTGTTCCTCATTATTCTAGATGTTGTTCACTTCCTAGATTAGTGGAGGTGGTGGGGTGAATGGATCATATAAAGGTCGGATGTCTGGCTAGTATACCACCAACTACTGATGTGGCAGGGCTTGTTTGGGAGTCTGCACGTAGTACATGTGTTGGACCGCCGACTGTTGTGAACTGGGTGGTGGTTGATGATACTTAGGCTGCTCTATTATCTTCTCAGTTAGAGTCTCAGAAGATGGGGTCGATTGGCAAGCAATGATGGTACTCATCAGTAGCTCCAATTTCTTGGTGATATGATCCAATTTTTCTAGATATTGAATTCTATGTTCGATAACTGCAAGTTTCTTGAGATCCTATAATTATTTTTCAATGATGTCTACCTTGGATAGATGACCCCCGATGATGCTAAGGTTGGAGCTTTCATCTCTGTTCGCTTCTTGAGATGCTACCATATAGACAGACTTGTGGAGGATCTGGGGTTGCTTCTGATATGCACATGATGAAGAGAGAACGATCTCTTCTTCGATCATTTCTTCAAATATCTGCCAGATGACATCTTCATCCTTGTTAGAATGGGATCCATCACAGGCGGCGTCGACTAGACTCTGACTCTTAGTTGTCGGACCACGAAGAAGTGTTGTACCAAGCTGGTTTGCGGTATATCATGTTGGGGGCATTCCTCGTGCAGATCTTTGAATCACTCCCATGCTTCATGAATAGACTCATGGATAGCCTGGGAGAAGTGGCTTATCCTAGATTTCATTTGGTTGAGCTGACCGAGAGGGTAAAACATATGAAGGAATGCATACTTAAGGTCCTCCCAAGTCATCATGACCTTCCCCATATGGTTGACACAGTACAAGGCCTTCTCTTAGAGGATAAAGGGAAAGTTGGTCATCTTGACTACACCTAACGGGATGTTAGGGTAGTGCATGGTTCCATAGATGCAAGAAAACTGTTGTAGGTGAATGTAGGGTTCCTCGGTAGTGTTTCCATGAAAGGTGGGAAGAATAGAGAGGAGTTGAGGCTTGAGTTCAAAGTTGGCATGCACCGGTGGAATTCGTATCCACTCGGTCAATTGGTTGTTTTCATAATCGTAAGTTTGTTTCAGTGTAAGCTTTGGAACCTCAGGTATTTCTTCTTCCTCTCGGTCATTACGGGGCCATTCATCCTCTCTTCCTCCTCCTATTGGTCTGTTATTCAAATTATTCAACATCTCTTGAATGGCAGTTTGGGTCAAAGCTTGCTCATTAGCTGTTGTTGGATCGCTTGGATGGATGCAAGCAATTGAGAACTCACTTGATTCTGGTCAGGTGTCAGGCCCTACTCCATCTATCGAGGTTGCTATCCTTTTCCTTTTCAGCCTGGAGGAGCCATCTCAAGGTCTGAGTCAAATGACCCGGGTTCTAGATTGGGATCCAGGTTCTGACTTCAATATGCAATACGAAAGGTATCCCAGTCAAATCAACTGTAAAATTGAGCACCAACTAACGATATGGATCTAAGATTAGGATCAATCCGAGATGGCTGTGAATGGAGTATTTGATATGGATTGTAATTGACCTCCATTCACAATGGGTGGAGCTTTGGATGAGAGTGGTCCTGGTTTATTAATGGATTGGAAAGGGAAAGTAAGACGAGGAGTCTGGAGATTGGTTCGCACGGTTCAAACCTATTTCTGGGGAATTACCTTCGATTTATTAAAGATGCCAGATTAATGGAATTGATGTGGGTGTCAACAGAGTCCCGATTGAACCATACATGAGTTGACATCTTGGAGGAACAAGCGGAAGATCGAAGCAGGAAGAGAGATACGATGGTCAATAAGGAATAAAAGGAATGCAAAATAGTGGAAGCCTCTAAGTGAGCAGAAGATCAAAGAGAATGAGACATCAACAAAATTTTAACCAATGTGCGGGACATGATCTTTGAACCTTAGTCTAGATCCATACAAACATAATGCAAAATTGGGTTCACCATATCAGCATAATGTCGAGCTGTAAGGGATCGACTATTTCTATATTTTTAATTTGTTGTTATATACGATAAATATGATAGCGAGTCCTTATCGGCTAACCCTATAGGATTGTGTGTTCTGCCGGAAAAGTATCATGTACTTCTCCTACCTTCTTTGTAACATGTGTTCTGCATGCTTCCTTGATCTCGTTCTTGGTGGGCTACTCTGCCAAAGAATAAGAGAGAGGATACCGATAGTGGCAAACTAAATACTTCGGACCAAGCTCTCAACGGAATCACCCTTGAGCGTGCAAGACCCTACTCGGACGTGAGACGATCAGATAGACACACCTATGAGGACATGGCCTAAGTTCATTACTTTAGACAGGGTCAGTGTTCCACATAAGGTGGGAACACCATTGTCGACCAAGTCCTCCTCATCCACGTACGATAGAAGTGTCAGTACTTCACTGCACCTAGGTGATAATCAAGGCGCTATAGAACAGGCTTTTTGGCTCTAATGCTTAGAGGTCGCGCCTCTCTCAGTCAAGAAGATACCTAAAAACAATGAGAGTTTATGAACCCCAAACAATGAAGTTCATTACAGATTTTAATTAAGGTCGATGTTTATTTACCAGTGCCATTATTTAAATTTTTTTTGGGTTTTCACTTTTTTAAGTATTGTTCAAAGCACTACCTAACGATTTTTTTTGGATTTTCTTTTGATCCTAAATGTGATATGAAACAGAGGGGATAGAATGGAAAAACAATGCAAGTGGACACGAAAGTGGAAATCTCACTCTCGTGTCAAATGATGCATGGAAAGTAAGAAGACTCATAATGCTCCCCAGCACTCTACATGTGGGATGCAAGGAATAATAGAAATGTTTACACTATATGGCAATATGCAAGTGATGAAACCATCCTAAACAATACTTGCTATTATCGAGAAGAACCAAATGTACACTTCTCAAAAGTGGATTCTAAGTGTCTGGTCTTGGGGACTCCTCGATGCCTACCACAACGGGTCCTACAAGCACTATATGGAGTCCCTCATGGCGTGTGGTTCTAAATACAAGATGTTTGCTATTAATTATTTGACTAAGTCCAAATGTAAATCACTATGCGTGCATGCTTCTATTAGGTTTTTAGACCTAGTTACTGATGCATGCAAGCCTAAATATGGGGGCTTCAATCACATAAAACAAATGAAAAGAAAGGCAAAAAGCTCAAAACACAAGAAACAAAATAAAATAAAGAGATAAAACACTCTAAATCACAACGAGGCCCCTAGGTGAACAGACACCTGGGTAATGGACCTCATAGGTAGAGTAGTCTCCAAGTCCAAAATTATTATATATAACTTTACAAAAAGAAAAGAAAAACTCTCTCTCATAAGGCAAAACTAAAAGCTATGCTAACTACTCTTCCTCCTTCTCTTTTTGTATCCTTCTTGCCCCCTCCAATTGACCTATGTAGAAAAGGCCAATTCAGACACGGTTCGGGTGTGTCCTCCTCCTATGAAGTGGTCGTCACCACGCGGTCCCTCACAAGAAAAATAACAAAGATAAGATGGGTGAGAAACATATAAGCACTTATTAACAAATAATAGGTAAACAAAAAAAGACAAATTATTTGCAAAATATATGCACAAAAATGCTGTACTTTTTTGCCTCCCCGGCAACAATGCCATTTGTTTTAGCTGCTAGATGAAGATGAGAGGGTCGTACGCTCCACCCAAGGCGGGAGAGAAGTCGCTAAATTGACATCTCATAAAGACCAAGTGATTAAAACAACAATTAACCGATAGAAGAATAAAATCAAGCAAGAAGTGCAGATGTGGATGAAAATTTACTATATCCCTATAAACAGGTGTGTATATGACAAGTAGAGTAGGGTGTCGAATACACAGAAACAAGTTGGTGTAGAAGGTATATTATTAATAAATAAATAATAGAGGTGTATTTTGTACAATATTTTCTCAATTATTGAATGAATTAATTAATGTTTTGTGGTTTTTTAATCAAATAAAATAATTCTCTTATGTATATATATTTATTTCTTTTAATTTTATAAGTTTGTAATTTATTCTTTTATATATGAACATTTTTTAAAATTTCTTTTTCTATTTAATATGGAATATATATGTGTGTATACAATATGTATAATATATGGGGCTACATAATATAAAATATATATTAAATATATAAAAATCAAAAAATATAAATAAGTACAGTCCTTTTTATATTTTGAAGGGATGTAAAATATTAAAATAGTATTGTAATACTTAATAATAATATAAAGTATACATAACTATATATGGATGTATTATAAAATATAAGGTATTATATTAATAAACATAGGTATAAGTAATCCAAAAATTGTAGAATAAAAAAATGTTATGACTTATATATTTTTTCTAATAGTTTTGTAATTTTCAGGGATTTTTGCTATTTTTTTAGGTTTTTTATAAGTCAAAAATGGTAAAAAATAGTGACTAATTAAATTGTCTAGATTGTTTTGAGATTTTAAGAAACTAATTAAAGTAAAAAATTCTCAAATCTAATTTCAATATGTAGTAATATATATATATATATCCGACAGAAATGATTTCTTTTGACTTTTTGAAGAGTCTTTATAATTTTTGTAACAATTTTGGAATTTTTATCTATTTATGATTTTCCTTTTTTATTTCTAGGGATTTTCGGCTTGGAGGTACTAGATACAATAATAAACAACTATTATTTTTTGGAATTTTTATATTTTCTGATATTTTTCTGTTTGGACAGTAAATAGAATAGGTAGCTCTGAAAGCGCTGGAAGAGTCGACTGAGGAAGGAAGAAGGTTTTTTTTCTAAGTTTGCCAATTCGACCAACGAGAAAAAGGAGTGGAAAAAACCACCGAAATGCCTCAAAATGAAAAATAAAAAATGTGGCGTGAAAGTTTATCACTTAAGGAATCTACGGTAGTTTTTGCAAAATAAAAACCAAACAGGAGCTATTTTTAATAAAAATAAACATACAAATAAAAATATAGCAGAGGCAGGGACCAGATGGCAATTAAAAAAAATGAAAATACATTTAATAACAAAAACACAAAATCTAAGGCATGGGTGCAAAATTTCCACAAATATATATATATATATATATTACAATGTCTGCTAGGGTCATAAATGTAATTTACAAAACATTGAGGTCTATACTTGCAAAATTTCCATAAAATATTACACTAAATGTAACATTTATATGACTATATATAAATACAAAAAATCAGAGGGGCATTTATGCAAAAATCACCTGCCTTACGTGGGGGTCCATGTGAGGTGAGCTGGCAATGACTCAAATGTAAATATCTAAAAGTTTAATGGCCCCTTATGCAATTATTACATAACTTTTTAAACAATAAAACAAAATTTATATATTAAATATTAATATATAGAAAAGGTAGAGGCTTCTTAGATGTTTACCCACACGTGCACACAGATGCACAGCTAGGAATGTGCCACGCAGGCAAACTTAAGTAAATCAGATGGCTGAGTCAAGGTACCACTCCATCTGGTCTCAACGTCCCAGATTAGATCTTGGTTGGTGCATGACATCAAACGACTCTGAAGGTAGGAGCAAAAATAGGGAAGAACACTTCCCTGTCCTCGCTTTGATCATGCAAAACTCCTCTCTCTAGCGCCTGTGGTTTTGATGTTCGTCTCCTGAGCCTCATGAAAGTTGTCCACGTCGATTGGCACCATCAAGAAGGTCTGGGATCTGCTGGGGAGAGGCTTGGAGCTCGATGAAGAACTAGGCACCTAGGAGCCTCTCTTGCTTCACTTTCAACCCTCTTGGGGTCTTGGCATCGCATACCTGCATGAGAAGATTCACGGGCTCGAGGCGACTCACCTCGACCCAAATTGAAGCTACTGTCTCGAAAATGAGGGTGAAAGAAGGAGATCCTATGAAGGGTGGAGAAGGAGCTTTAATTCGCTGATCTTGGAAGGACCATGTTGGACTGAGGGGTGGAAAAGATGCAGAAGATGACAAGGATTGAGATAAGCATGGATTGGTGGGGTAGAAGATTAGAGGGGATTGTTGAACATGGCTGGAGAAGAGAGCTCCAACAATTGAAGATCTTAGAAATTAAGCTAAACTATAATTATATTGAGAAAACTATGATTACACCACGGAATGAAAAAGCAACATGATAAGATAAGAAAGATAGCTCGCATATGAGGATTCCAGGGAGAAGGGACCCTCGCCAGAGCTGTGAAGCTTCAGCGGTGGTGGACCACCTCTTCTCCTCCTTTCTCCTCGCCTACACCTCGGGGGCACTCTACTATCACACGAAACACTCACGCACTTAGGATTAGGGTTACAGGCTTGAAGAGGGATCTAATTGGGCAAGGAGGTCAAAGGTGCTTATTTATAAATAGTGGAATGTAGGCTTATTGATCGAAGATTCCAACCGATTCAAGGATAGTGGATTAGATCTTCGGTGATGGCGTGATTTGGGGATGTTTAATATCCAAAAATTTCGCATCACGCCATAGAAGCTCATCATGAAATTAAGTGAAAAATTCAGCAAAGATATGTGTTCTAACATATAAGAAAACAAGGCAGAGAGAGGCAAAGTATTGATCGGGGTCAACACGCGGAGTCTCCTGGTTGGTCTATGTGGACCAACCTAAAAATTCCACGTAGAAAAGAATAGAAAAATCAATAAAAAAATAATAAATGAATTAACTGATTTTTTATTAAAAAATATTTTTTTTGTTATTTTATGTTGTATTTTATTCATATTTTTATTTATTTTATGGAACTTTTTATAAGATCTAATTTTTACAAATGAATCGTAGGTATAAATACGTATATATTATATATACATAAATATTTTTTTATTGTATTATTTTGAAGTTATTTGCATACTTAACTAAATATATATATCTATTATATAGGTATATGTGTACGTAGTTGATATACTTAAATTCATCTATGTAGTTGATATACTTATTTATTCTATTGTATTTTTCATGGTTTTATTTTATTTTAATTATGTATATGTACTATATGTAATATTTATAAAATTATAAAAAAATAAAATAATGAAAAATATAATGACTAAATAAAATGAATATTTTATTCAGGTTTATTGTACAAAAGGGGTTCAAAACTTAAATTTTGCATGTTAACTCTAAATAAAAGATACAACATTCATTAAATAGCTAATAAAAAGTTATAAATAATTAAAAGTTATTTTGTTGAATTTTGAGTTCATATGGAGAAGATATGGGTGTGGGAAGTTTTGATTTTGGCTTTTAATTTTGAGTGTAGAAAGTGCAATATGCATTATTTCTTTATGAAATAAATTTTATATTTCTCTATGTATTTTTATCTACAAATTTTATGTATAAAGTTTATTGTATAGATGTGTAAATAATAAAGAATAAAATAGGACCCATTTTTAAAATGAGTTATTAAAGAATGAAAATTAGGGTTTTTATAGTGTTTATTGGCCCTTATCCCCCCTACTCTATTCCTTGTCATCCCAACCTTCTTAATGCCTAGGTCTAAGAGTGTAAGGTCACAAAATACCGTTGAATATTATTTCTTTTTCTTTTCTTCCTTTATTCTTTTATTTTGGCACTAAATATAATATTATATACAATATTTATACAATAAATAATGAGTGTTATTTAGAAGAAGGTCTCTACAATCACTACTTGTCGGTGAAGAAATCTGAGATCGAAGAAGTTGCCTAAGTTTTATAAATAGATTTTAACCAGCAATTAAATCGTGTGTGTTTTAGATACCACTGAGAGAAACATTAATTCATCAAACAAGAGGACACCAGAATTAGGAGAGAGAAATATAGAGAAACTGAACAACAATGTCTTCTCTCCAAAATTCCTATGTTTCATGATTTTTTTATCCTGGCAAGTGCTCCTATGTCAAACTAAATGCAGAAAATTGCACTTAGATTTTTTAGTGAAGAAAATAATTATGTGATTTTTTTATATTCTTTTTCTCTGTGACAAACTCTTTTTGGTTTATTTTAATTTTTGTTTTTTTACTTTACTTTAATTTTCAATTTTTATTTAATTTTTCAAAGTGATATTTTTCAAGAAATTTATACAATATAGTATATAGGAATGATAGAAAAAAATAATGATACTATATAGTAGATGAATCGCTCGAGCAATGAGTTTGAAAAAGAACTCAAAAAGAAATCAAAACGGGTCGAAGATTGAAGAATGAAATTCCCAAAAAATTGATAAAATTCTTCGAAATCCCATTCATGTAAAATGTAGAAAAAAAAATACTACGCTAAGAATAATGTCCAAAGTTGTCCACAAGTGTCCATGGTCTAATGTAGAATGCGTACAAAATACAAATAAAAGAAATGATATTTCTTCCAATTAGGTCCCTAGTCAGGGACCTATTTATTAGAATAATATGGAACTATTGTAATTAGGTCCCTGCACTAGGACCTAAATGCAAATTAAGTAAATTATGGAGATGCGGAGGAATTTCTGAAGCTGGTAGTGCAAAATGTGTAAATCTTCTGCCCCTTCAGAGATAACTAACAGCATGGCTTAGCCAGCGGTGGATAATGATGTCGGTTGTAGAATATCACAAAGACAAAGCCGCATTCATCAAACAAAAATCAACGAAAATAGGGGAGAGAGAGAAAAAGTGAGAATATGCGTCTTCCCTCCCCTATTTTCGTCTACACTATGTTATATAACCAGGTAAGTGTGCGTGGGTCAAACTCGAGGAGGCATAATATAAATACCTCGGTTTTCGATAAAAGGAAGAAAATGTTCTCTTTATTCTTGATTTTACAAAAGACTCAAAAATTGACTCAAAATAACTCGATATTGCAAAAATCAAATCGATAAAACTATACGAGGAAAAATCACTAAAAAAATTCACGAAATGTTTCTTGGGTAGTTGCGTAGATACCCTAAAAATTCGAGATGAAAATGCGACAAGAATGATGTCCAAAACACCCCTACAAGCCAGGGGTATAACTACAAAACAAACTTGTATGACTTGTTACAAAAAGGTCCCTAGCATGGACTGAAATGCAAAGAAAACTAATTTTATTACATTTAGGTCCCTACGTAGGGACCTAAATCTAATTCTGGCAAGATGTTGGAGTTGAAGGAGATGTTGGATCTTTTCCTGGGTTTATTGTGCAATTGTTCTACCCATTTCAAGATCAACGACTGAAATTAGAATGAATCACGCGATATGAGCCGTCCTGATGGCCACGTGTTGCTAAACTATGCGTTCTGGCTATTCTTGAAGCTCTTGACCTCCTCCGTATGGTTGTCGACAAGGGCCTCTTCTCCGACTTCTTTTCATTGACTGGCGCTTGGCTTGGGCCTCCGATAGGGATAGAGGGGTGACTCCTTCACCCCTCGAGCTCACCTACAAAGGGTTGGCTTCAAGGTCGGCTGATGCAGTGGTGAATCACCGGTGAAGATGATCATTCAGGTAGACCTGGAGGTGGTTGCAAAAACTCGATATTTGAGAAGGTCCTTCCATCTTTGGCGAACTTTGAAGCTCCAGATGACGGGTTCTTAATCTCTAGATGAAAGATAACCTGCAAATGTTATTATATGTGCTAGATTTGCAAAAACATCGGCCATGTAATTAAAGAATTTGCAGATTATAAATATTCATTTCTAGAATACTGTATAGCAGTTGAAATACAAGAAATGGATTGCGAATTGAAGTAGTTTGAGAGGCATTATGGATGTGCGTCTAACTATGATGATTATGGTCCCTAATCACGTGGTTATATGCCCTAATCACGACTCAGATATCGAGAATTAAAATGAGAAAAAGTGAATGAACTCACCTGGAATGTGGTTATATGAATCTCGATGGCTGCTTGACGGGCAGTGATGATCGGAGCTCTACGTGACGGTGCGTCGCGATGCAAGGCAGAAGAACACCTTGGAACCCTCCTCCAGTCGATCCTCTTCGACGTTAGGCTAACCTCGGACCCTATCACGGTCGGAATGAGGCAGGGCATGGTGGTGAAGGTGTGGTGACAACCAAGTATATGAGGAAGCTGATGCTTAGGAGAAGTTAGTTCGAAAATGGTGATTTGAAAGGATTTTATAAGTGAATCAATGAGATGTAGATGGAGGATCAATGGCTGGCGTGTAAGTAGGTTGTTTGGAGAAGGAGATCGAGGTTGGGCATCGGAGAAATAAGCTTGGAGGTGGCGTGGAGAAAAAGTCTAAGATCGACGGTTGGAACAGACTACCGAACGACCTTCTTGAGGAAGAAGGTTCCTGGTGCTGACACGTGTCAGCACCTGGTTGGCCAGGTTCAAGAAATAATTTAATAAATATGAAATAAATAACAGATAACTTTATTTTAATTAGGTATAAAATGAAAAATGTAGGTAATTAAATTATCTAAATTATAATATAATTATTTTTAATAAATAATAATTATTTTACGAAATATAAGTATTATAATAATAAATAAATATAATTAATACTTAATAAATAGGTTTTGTATTTTAACTTAATAAATTACTAAATACTATATTAATTTTATATTTTTTTAATTTTTAAGTTCATCAATAAATTATATACAAATTTTTGTGGATTTTAAAAAATTAATTTAAGTATATCAATAAATACATGTAAATGTCATATAATTCATTTATACTTATAAAATAGGGTTTTTGATTTATTTAAAATAATAAATACTCTCCAAAAATTATAAAATAAAATAGGGTTAAAATACAAGATTATAAAAATAATTACAAATTATAAATCATTAAAATAATAAATAATATGTTTTAAATAAAATAGATAGCCCAGAAACCAAATTGTGGTTAGGTCCCAAAACCGACTTTTTGCAACCGGACTCCGATTTTAGTGAAATCACCTTCATTAATTAGAGAATAATATTTTATAAACTTTAAAGGTGAGTAGATTGAAATTGGAGTTCGTATGAGCAAGTTATGATGTTCGGAAGTTTGGATTTTGAGAATTTACAAATTGGATTTCTTGGCATATATACAAGTTAATATTTTTAACTTGTTTTTATATTTTTCTATACATTTTTAGAAATAGCTAGGATAAGAGTTTGTTGAAAAATATGATCGTATGAATTAACTAAAAATCTTTAAAGTTTTGATATTTATTGGATACTTAATGGGGAATGTATGAAGTGTGACATTGATTATTTTTATTTGTTTTCTTCTTTATCTCCCCCTACTTATTTATTTGTCGACCAATCCATGTTGACTTGGTATCGAGGATTAGGTTATAAATATATCTTTGAGCTATATTTAATTTTACAAGTCACATTGTACATATATACATATCTACCATTTGCCTCTATTTTTATTTTCTTTATTTTTATTCTTTTATTTATTTACATAATTTTAATGCATAAAAGTGCATTTTTATTCATGACTAAGGTTTTTGTTAAGAAGTTAATTTAATGGATATTTACATGTATTTGTTAAGGGTTTTAAGACAAAATGCAGACAAAATGTTAATGAATCTTGGATTCATCAACCCCCTGTACTTGAACTTTGCTAGTTCCTTAGCAAACATTTATTTGAAAAATAAGAGAATGAAAGAAAGTTAGAATGCATTTGTTTTCCTAAACCAATTCATGAGAACAGACAAAGGACATGGCTCGATTGGGCCTGAAATAAGCATTTTGTCAGAGCCTTAACTAGGATTAAGATTTTATCCTCAATATTCCTCAAGTTCCACAAATTATTGTTTAAGTTCACCTCAACAGTCAGTTCAGATCCACTCATTCATATCACAAACTCTATCAACCATGAAGTCAATCTGTACGGTGTGTGAATTGTTTTAGCTCTTCTCGCTTTGAAAGAAGCGAAGAAACCACCCATCCCAGCCATACACTCAAATTGGTTCCTCATCCAGCTACTCTTTCCTCGAGGATTCCCTTCCGAGGTCAGTTCGTTCTATGTCCACAATCGTATATAGAGAGGAAGTAGAAGAATGAGAAAAGAACTGGAGTGCGACAAGTGTAAACACATCTCCTTGTGAAGCCTACCCGGTGTAGCTAAGCCTTCACTAAGATGTGCACACTTTTTGGTGGAAGATCGGACCATTGTGGTCGTATTTATATTTGGTGGATTCTTCTTTGATATGGCTTTGTAATGTTGCTTGCACTGCATTTATCTCTTTGTGCCTCGACGGGTATAGAATTTTTCATTCCGTCCAATTTTTGAGGTCTTGGAAAATTTGTGTCAGCATATCCTTCCCTCAACCAAAGCCACTATCGTAACCCCACTTTCTCATGTCTTTAGAGGTCAATGCCGCAAAGACAAGGATAGAAATGCACTACCAAGATGGATTGCCCTTCGCATTCCCATACAAGTTGAGCTAAGTGCAAAGTGCATGTGTGCAAAATTGGTTCACTGATGAAGAGTTGTACGGATGACACCAAGTGATCTACTTAGGCAATTTTCGAGTTGACTTCCCAAACATGGTCTCATGGAACCCAACGATTTAAGTCAAAGACATGAAGAGTACAAATACCAGTTCCTAAATGGCTCCTTATAATGATCATCAAAAGCCAGAATCAAACTCCATCCTTCAGACTTTTCTCAATCTTTAGTTCTAGAAATCAAACTTATTCAGAAAAATGCTAATGCAAATGCAACTATATTTTTTTGAAGTATATTTTCTGAATTTTATTCATTTTTATGAATTTTAAGGATTTTGTAATTTTTTATGGATTTTAGACATTACATTTTTTATGAATTTTGTGATTTTTATAAACAACTTCATGTACAAGAATTTTACAAGATAATTTACCCATATTCTGTTTTGATTAATTCTAATGCATTTTACAAGTTTTATATACAAAGAATTTTACAAGAATTACATGAATTTTACACATATTTTACTATATAGGATTTAAATAAGTGTTATACATATTTTAAATAGACATTTTAAGTTAAGGATTTTAAATAAGGATTTTAAACCTATTTTACTTATTTACAAGGATTTTTTTAGTTAATTTAATTTAAAAAGATGGATTTTAACTTACCCTCATCCACTTTTTATGGGTTTTATAGATATAGGAAATACATAAAAGATGAGTTATGGACAAAAGTATGTATAAAATCTATACGCACCCCCTATACTAGCTTCTGCTATGTCCTCATAGCATCAAAAGAGAAAAAGGAGAACATAACTCGTGCTAAGTTAAAGTGGGTGAAAAAGAATAAGTAAAGTGAAGTTAGTCAACCCCCCATACTTACAATCAGGTAATTGAAAGTTTAGTGGAGCAAAAATGAGGTGATTGAGGGAAATGTATATATAACCGAGAGAACAAAAGGAGAAAGAAAAATGAAATCATCGAAATCACTCGGTCCACCCTATACTTAGGATAAGGCATACTAAGTATAGAAAAGAGTGTGGAAAAAATTAGGGACCAGTGATTAGAGTAAAAGAAAGGATATACAAAGAAAAGTAAAAAAGAATAAAGATCAAAAACGAGAATCAACTGGCAATCAATCCTCTTTATACTTAAGATCCGGTATCCTAAGCATAGAAGACGAACAAAAATAGGTACGATTGTGATCTACAAAGGATATACATGTATGTACTACAGAAAAACTGCATGGCTTCAGAAGTCTCTGTACAGATGAGATGAAGTGCAAGAGTAGTCATGCATCATGTATAAAGTAGATCACTACGACTCGGGCTAGATGATCAGTGGTCTCCACAAAGTGCTTCAGCATATGTCCATTCACTGTAAGTTCTGCACCAGGTGACAAAATTAATATAGTAATACCATCATTATCGTACACCGTTCTAATTATATACGGTCCTTCCTACTTGCTCTTCGATTTGCTAGGAAAAATTCTCAGCCTTGCATTGAACAACCAAACCTTCTGCCTAAGAACAAAGCTCTTGTGTCAGATATGTTTATCATGTCATATCTTCACTTTGTCCTTATAGATGAGGATGTTCTCGCATGCCTGATTTCGAATTTCTAATAGCTCAGTCAGATCTAACTTCCTCTTGGCTCACGCTTTATGTAACTCTAAGGAAATCTGAAAAAATAGCCCATTCAGATTTGTGCATGATCTCTACTCGAAAATGGCATGGCTTCCCGTAAACTAATCTGAATGGTGAATTACTTAAGGGAGTCTTATATGCAGTACGATAAGCCTAAAGAACTTGGTCTAGAAGCTATGAACAATTCTTCCTATCCATCCGTACTTTTTGGAGAATAGATTTCACCCCCTATTCGAAACTTCAGCCATGCCATTTGTCTGTGGGTGGTCAGGATAAGCTACTTTGCGATCAATAGCATAACTCTTAACTAGCTTTTTCACCTCCTTATTAATGAAATAGCTACCCTCGTCTAAAATGAGAATACGTGGAATACCGAACCTCGAAATAATGTGTTCCTTTAGGAACCTACGTACTTTCTTGTTGTCTGCGGTTCTTGTGGGTATAGCCTCCACCCATCTGCTAACATAATCTACAGCGAGAAGTATGTACTCAAAGACATTGCTGGAGGGAAACGGTCCCATAAAATGTATACCCCATGCGTCAAAGATCTCGCAAATGATAACGGGTCGCATAGGCATGGCATCTCGAGCACCAATTGTCCCTACAACTCTCTGACATTCTATACAACTCTTCACGAATGTGCAGGCATCTATAGAAAGAGTTGGCCACCAAAATTCGCTCTGAAGTACCTTCTGCGTTGTTATCTTCCCTGAATGATGTCCTCCTACCTATAAGGAATGGCATAGAGTGAGGACACTATTATGTTCCACCTCAGGAATACATCGCCTGTAAATACAATCCGGTTCTTCACGAAAAAGAATCGGATCCTCCTAGTGGTAATATCATGCCTCGTACACTAGCCTATCGACTCGGTCTTTCGGCCAACCTTATGGACTCTTCTGTGCAATTAGAAAGTTCACTATGTCTACATACCATGGAATTTCTGTAACTGCAAAGATACTCTCATATGGAAATCTCTCTGTAATCTCTAGCATGTAATCATCTAAAGGCTGCTCTAACTGTAAACGGGAGAGGTGATCAGCTACCGCGTTCTTTACCCCAGGCTTGTCTCTAATATCCAAATCAAATTTCTGGAGTAAGAGAATCCATCTAAGAAGTCATGCCTTAGAATCCTTTTTTTCCATTAAATATCAAATAGCTGAGTAATCAGTATATACTGTGATTTTAGAGCCAAGAAGATAAGATCTGAATTTATCTAAAGCAAACACTACTGCCAACATCTCTTTCTCTGTTACTGTGTAATTTCGTTGTGCATCGTCTAGAGTACGACTGGCATAGTGGATAGCAACTGGAAGTTCATTCTTACGTTGTCTTAATATAGCCCCGACCACAAAATCTAAAGTATCCGTCATGATCTCAAAGGGTAGAGACCAATGGGTAGCTTTAGGAGAGGAGCACTGATAATCGTCTCTTTTAGAGTGAGGAAGGCATGAAGACATTTATCATCTAACAAGCACTCGATGTCTTTGCCTAAAAGTTCAGTTAATGATCGGGAAATCGTAGTGAAGTCATTAATAAACCATTGGTAAAAACAGACATGCCCCAGAAAAGACCGTAACTGCTTTACGTTGGATGACATCCACCTTGGCAGGATCAACCTCCATGCCTTGCTTGGAGATGACTTGCTCCAACACATTCCCATTTATAACCATAAAATGGCTCTTTTGACTTCGTTACGATTGGAGAATTGCTACGATTCTTCCTGAATAGACTGGATTCTCCTGTCGAGATTGTCTTGGAAATTCTGACCTAAACTCTTCCAACTAATATGAGAATGCCTATAAGACAACCAGCTACTATCATTTCTTCATTATATATTGATATCTTCTTCGAACTTGATGTAAAAATAGATAGAATAACAACAAATAGCATCTTTCGATATTGCATATCCAAGACAAAATGAGATCGACCTCACAACATTTCTGGAGAACTTGGTATAAGTGTGCTAAACAATTCGTCAAAGGACTCACCATAGACTGAAAAATCATCCATAAAGACCTAGAGGAAATCACCAACCATGTCCATGAAAATGGCAAGCATGCACCTCTGGAATGTAGTAGGGCCATTGCACAATCCAAAGGGCATTCGTCTAAAAGCATACGTGCCGAAAGGACATGTGAAGGTGGTCTTCTCTTGATCCTCAGGGGTAGCAACCCGATTGTATCCGGAGTAACCGTCTATGAAGCAGAAGTACCACTTCCCTACCAACCGTTCTATCACATGATCTATAAAAGGCAATGTGAAGTTCTTCTTTGTCGCGGTGTTCAGCTTGCTGTAATCCACACATACCCACCACGACGTGGTTACTCTCTTTGGAATCTCCTCTCCACTCTCGTTCTTAACCATCTGAATGCCTGACTTATTCGAGACAACATGTAATGGACTAACCCATTCAGAGTTGTAGATATGATAAATAAAGCCGGCATCACATCATTTCGTGATCTCTTTCTTAACAACATCACAAAAGATGGGATTCAACCTATGATGAAACTCTGTGGAAGGTCTGTTGTCATGATCAAGATGGATATTATGAGAACACAAATCAGGATTTATCTCGCGGAGATCGGATACAATCCACCCAATTGCCTTGCAGTTTCTTTCAAGAATCTCCGTCAGAGGGGATTCTTGTTCTTCGGTCAGATACACGTTGATAATCACCGGAACCTGATGGTGAGGACCCGCAAGGAAAGCATATTTCATGTTTGGTAGAAGGGTCTTCAGCTCATGTAAGGTTAGATCTGGCTCTGCGATATCATCTTCTGATTGAGTTATGAGATCTGAGTTACCTGATGGATGTTTCTATTTTAAGGTTTTTTACCATCTCAACATATTCTGGAGTCAGACTAAAGAAGATGTCGAGAACATCATCCGACTTGCTACCGTGCTCATCCTCAGAATGAATGGACAAAAATAATTCGGCTAAATAAAAATCAGTCTCTGATTCATCTGAGGTGGAGGGATTCTATGAATCTTCTGAATCCAAAATATCTGCAATAACATCCTTAGAATTCTGCTCCATGTAATCTTCACCTTCTATGCTGAAATAAAGAGTTCCATTAGAAGAGTTGCCAACTGAAGTCTCAGACCCATCCTCTTTTAGGATATTTTGGCTCTCTACTTGATACCTCTGAAGGTCGTCAAGGAGAACCTCATCCATGTAATCACAGGTGGATAAGGAACTCAAAGCATCAGAACTAGTTGTAGACACGACATTGTATGATTCTCTCGCAATCTCTATAATTACCTTCTCACCCTCAGTGCGAAAAGATACCTTCCCTGTATCATAATCGAAAAGGGCCTTTGCAGTCTCCAAGAAAGGCCTTCCAAGAATGATTGGGGTAAGGTGTAACTGTGTAGGGCAATCCATGTCCAAGACAGTAAAGTCCACTGGGAATTGCAAACCCTTCATGGTTACGATAACATTCCTCAAAATGCCCCTAGGTCTCTTTACGGATTTGTCAGCAAACTGAAGGATCTATTGGGATTTGTAAAGAGGACCTATCTCGAGCTTGTTGAGTAAAGAAGATGGTAGAAGATTAATAGAGGAACCATTATCTAGGAGAGTGCGATCGAATACGGCTTCTGAGATCTCGAATCTGACATAATGTTCTCCTGAGTCTTTCTTTTTCTTCGGAAGTATGTTCTGAATCATGTAGGAGGTGGCCTTGGTCAAAATATGCTTCTGTGTTCAAGATTTCTTCTTCATATGCGTTGTACATTTATTTTTCAATTGTTGCTTAAGCATAGGGATGTGATCCAAGGCATCATGGAGCGAGATTTTCAGAAAGATGTGATCTTTCAGTAATTTCTCAGTTTATGGAGTAACATCAGTCTTTTTTGTTTTTTTATGACCTTTTCCATACAAAGCCTCGGGGAAAGTAACAATTTTAGGAATAAAATTCTCTTTTTTTATTGCAATCGGGATAAACTTGTATATAAAGAGTATCAGAGTTATCTACAAAACATTCTAAAACAGGAAAGGACATATCAGCTTCAGGCCTGTTTCATGGCCTAGTATTGTGTCGTTGTCTAATTCTCCCAAGTCCATGTCAATCGTCTAAGCATTGCTTCCTTCTCCCTGATCATCAAATGGTTGTGCATCATGGTCTGGCTTCTGCTCCTCTCCTTGTGCCATCTCCTCCTCCTGATCAGGTGCTTCTTGCGATCTGCCGCTCCCGAGACGTATGAAGTTAGATAATCATTCACGAAAAGAGATTGTACCTGTTGTGTCGTCTACCTGATTTGGGTGCCGCCTTTTGTTATTCGGATTCATTTGAGGTTGTGCAGGAAGAGTGGTCTTGGGCGTGGTTAACTCATCCAAACGATGGTTAACCTACTCCATCTCGGTCTAGTGCACGGTCTGGAGCGTGGTAAGCATGTCCATGATTTGGTTTAGTGCTAGGGCTTGAGAAGATATTTCTGGTTCGACATGGTAACCTTGACTATCAACTCTCTCTTGCCGTTGTGGTTTCTGCTGCAGAGCGTACTGTTGAGGAGATCGTTGTGGTGTGAATGGAGACTGCTACTGCTAGTGATAAATTGGAATGTGATTGTGTAGCAGGATGACGAACAAAATGTGGTCTCTGATAGACGTTCTGGTGGGACCGCTACTACGTGTATTTTGTCGGTGCTGATATTGCTGACGTGCACGCTGCAGATAATGTTGTGGTTGCTATTGATGTTGTACACTCGGTTGCTAAATCAGAGCGTACCATATTCTGTTGATCTCAAGAGTGGCTTATGGCTCAACATCGATGTCTACAAGGCTGGTGATCTGGTAGGGATAGGCATGAGGCTGTTCCTCAAGCCAAACAATCTCCAGAATCTCTGGCTCGCTCTAGACGAAATCGATCTGTCGATTGGGCGGAGCGGGTAAAAATCTCCGAGCAGGATGTGATGTCGAAGAAGCTTGAGCCTGCTAATACTTAAAGTGCAGTTTTGTCACTATCTTCGTAAGATCACTCAGCTGCTGAGGCAGAGATGAGAGTTTCTCCAACTCTCGCAGCAGCTGCAAGTCTTGAACTTGCTTTTGAATCACATCTACCAATATTAATTTCTCGTTGATATAACCCATGTTAGTATTGGATTCAAAGTATGAAATGTTTGCCACCTTATGATGATCTCGATGATGCGGTGGCTGAGGGGCCTTTTGGAATGACCGATTAGAGTCGACAACTCTCGAGTTTTATGCCTTCCCCTCGAAGATGGACCAGACAGACTCGGCATCCCGTTTTCGATAGTTGCCGCCACATGCGGCACTCACAAGCTCGTGAATATCCAGCTGGAGTCCTCCAAAGTAGTTCTGCACAAGCACCTTCATCAATATCTCATGATGAGGAGATCTCTCTGTAAGATCCTTGAATCTATCCCATGCTTCGTGGAATGATTCATACGACAACTGAGTAAAATTTGAGATTTGACTCCTCATCATGTTTGTCCGTCCGAGAGGAAAGAATTTACGTAGGAATGTGGACTTCAGGTCATCCATGTAGAAATCTCCCTCCCCAAATGACTGAGCCAGTAAAGCGCCTTATATGCTAAGGTGAAAGGGAAGGCTTCGAGGCGAACGACCTCCTGCATAACTGCAGGGCAATTAGCCTTAACACAAATCATCTCAAATTGTTGCAAAAAAGGTAAACGGCTCCTTTGCGGCATTCCCATAGAACTTGGTATGCAGTGAGATGAATGACGGACATAACTCGTATAGCCCCTGATTCTTTGGCAACTGAATCCAATGATGTAACGTTCTTTCCCCGGGTTTATAGTCATCTATGAGTGTCACGGGAACCATGGCTGGTGGCAGTGGGTTACCGGCTCCTGCTCTAAGCGTAGCGATCTCATCTCGCAACTCAATCTACACCCTGAACTCATCTCAAATATGAATATTCATCTACTGCAATGTATCGAGAATCCCGGTAGTGGTATCTGCGGCTGGATCCGGTCTTCCATTAGCGTGTTGGTCCTCAGATGGTCCTGCAGGATCTACAAAAATTAGTTAGGAAAAAAACAAGAAAATCCATAAAAAATAAAAGAAATTCGATGAAACAATAAAAACTGTAAAAACCGAAGAAAAACAAGGTAAATCGAAAACCAATCGAAAATTGAAAAAGAAATAAAATTTGTAAAACAAAGAATATCAGAGATTTTCGAAATTAAAGTCGAAAATCGATGTAGAAATAATGCCTCCCCGGCAACGACACCATTTTGATACCCGGCTTAGCCTACGGTGAATAATGATGTCGGTTGTTGAAAACCGCAAAGACAAAGTCGCGTTGATCAAACAAAAATCAACGAAAATAGGAGGGAGAGAGAGAAAGTGAGAATATACAGCTTCTCTCTCCTATTTTCATCTACACTATATTATTTAACCAGTAAGTATGTCTGGGTCGAACTCGAGGGGGCATAATATCAATACCTCGATTTTCGATTAAAGGAATATATCTTGAAATGTTCTCTTTATTCTTAATTTTACAAGACTCAAAAATTGTCTCGAAAATAACTCGATAATGCGAAAATCAAATCGATAAAACTATACGATGAAAAATCACGAAAAAAACACAAGAAATGTTTATTCGGTAGTTGCGTAACTAGCCTAAATATTCAGGACGAAAATGCGACAAGAATTATGCCAAGAACACCCCTACAAGCCAGGCGTATAACTGCAAAACAAAATTTTATGTCTTGTTACAAAAAGGTCCCCGGCAGGGACCGAAATGCAAAGAAAACTAATTTTATTACATTTATGTCCCTGCGCGGGGCCTATATGTAATTCTGGAAAGATCTTGGAGTTGAAGGAGATGCTGGATCTACGCCTAGGTTTATTGTGCAATTGTTCTACCCCTTCAAGATGAATGGTTGAAATTAGAATGAATCACATGATCTGAGCCGTCTGTGATGGCCACGTATCGCCAAACTGTGCGTTCTGGATGTTCTTGAAGTTCTTCACCTGCTCCACGCGGTTGTCGACAAGGGCCTCTTCTCTGACTTCTTCCCGTCGACTGGTGCTTGGCTTGGTCCTCCTGCATCGCCAGAGGGGTGACTCCTTCACCCCTCGAGCTCGCCTGCAAAGGGCTGGCTTCAAGGTCGACTAATGCAGTGGTGAATCGCCGGTGAAGATGATCGTTCATGCAGACCTAGAGGTGGTTGCAGAAAATCGATATTTGAGAAGGTCCTTCGATCTTTGGCGAGCTTTGAAGCTTCAGATGATGGGTTATTAATCTCCAAATGAAAGATAATCTGCAAATGGTATTATATGTGCTCGATTTGCAAACAAATCGGCCAAGTAATTAAAGAATTTGCAGATTATAAAAATTCTTTTCAAGAATACTATATAGCAGTTGAAATATATAAGAAATGGATTGCGAATTGAAGTAGATTGAGTCAAGTTTGAGAGGGATTATGGATGTGCGTATACCTATGACGATTAGGATCCTTAATCATGTGGTTATCTATCCTAATCACGGTTCGGATAACGATAATTAAAATGAGAAAAACTGAAGGAACTCACCTAGGAATCAGGTTGTATGAACCTCGATGGCTTCTTGACGGGCGGAGATGACCAGAGCTCTACGCGGCGGTTCGTCGCGATGCAATAAAGAATACCTTGGAACCCTCCTCCTGTCGATCCTCTTCCATGATGGGCTAACCTCGGACCCTGTCACGGTCGGAGTAAGGCGAGGCATGGTGGTGAAGGTGTGGTGACGGCCAAGTATATATGGAAGCTGAATCTTAGGAGAAGATAGTTCGAAAATGGTGATTTTGAAAGGATTTTATAGGTGAATCAATGAGAGGTAGTTGGAGGATCAATGGCTGGTGTGTAAGTAGGTTGTTAGGAGAAGGAGATCGAGGGTGGAGATCAGAGAAAGAAGCTTGGAGGTGGTGTGGAGAAAGTGTCGAAGATCGGCGGTTAGAACAGACTATTGGCCGGCCTTCTTGAGGAAGAAGGTCCCAGGTGCTGACACGTGTCAGCACCTGGTTGGCCAGGGTAAGGAAATACTTTAATAAATATGAAATAAATAGTAGATAACTTTATTTTAATTATACTAAATGAAAAATGTAGGTAATCAAATTATCTAAATTATGATATAATTAGTTTTAATAAATAATAATTATTTTATAAAATATAAATATTATATGAGTAAATATATATAATTAATACTTCATAAATAGGTTTTGTATTTTAACTTAATAAATTACCAAATAGTATATTAATTTTATATTTTCTTAATTATTAAGTTTATAAACAAATTATATACGAATTTTTGTGGATTTTAATTAATTAACTTTGGTATATTAATAAATACAAGTATAAGTCATATAGTTCATATATACCTATAAATTAGGGGTTTTGATTTATTTAATATAATAAAAACTCTACAAAAATTATGAAATAAATTAGGTTTAAAATACAAGATCAAGAATAAATTAAAATTTATAAAATCATTAAAATAATAAATAATTTGTTTTAAATAAAATAGATAACCCAGAAACCCAATTTTGGTTAGGTCCCAAAACCGATTTTTTTGCAATCGGACTCCGATTTTAGTGAAATCATCTTCAATAATTAGAGAACATTAAAGATGAGTAGATTGAAATTAGAGTTCGTATGAACAAGTTATGATGTTCAGAAGCTTGGATTTTGAGAATTTACAAGTTGGATTTCTTGGCATATATACAAGGTAATAATTTTAACTTATTTTTATATTTTTCTATACATTTTTAGAAATCGTTAGGCGAAGAGTGTGATATTTACTGGATAATTAATGGTGAAAAATATGTCCATACGAATTAATTAAAAATCTTTAAAGATGTGATATTTATTGGATAATTAATGGGGAATGTATGAAGTGTGACATTAACTATTTTTATTTGTTTTCTTACTTATCTCCCCCTACTTATTTATTTGTTGACCAATCAATGTTGACTTGGTCTCGGGAATTAGGTTATAAATATATCTTTTGGCTATATTTATTTTTACGAGTCACATTGTACATATATACATATCTACAATTTGCCTTTTTTATTTTCTTTATTTTTTTATTCAGAAAAATTTAATGCATAAAAGTGCATTTTTATTCATGACTAAAGTTTTGTTAAAAAGTGAAATTTAATGGATATTTACATGTATTTGTTAAGGATTTTAAGACAACATGCAGATAAAATGTCAATGAATCATGGATTCATCAATAATGGCCAAGATTAGCTTATGGAATTGGATTTGGGCCACAAGTTGAGGACACATGTCAGCAGCTGATGAATCCATGATTCATTAACTTTTCTGTCGCATTTTGTCTTAAAACCCTTAACAAATACATGTAAATACTCACTAATTCTCATACTTTAACAAAACTCCATTCATGTGTAAATATTCACTTTTAACAATTAAACTCATGTAAATAAATAAAGAATCAGAAAAGAAAGGCAAAGGCATATGGAATATATGTATATATATGCAATATGACTTAAACTATAAATATAGCTGAAAGATATATTTATAGCCCAACCCCCGAGACCAAGTCAGCATGGATTGGTCGACAAACCACTACGTAGGGGGAGATAAGGAAAGAAAACCAAATAAAAATAATCTATCACATGTAGATACACCTTTCACTATTTATAAAATACAAAACTTCAAAGAATTTTAACTATTTCATCTTAACATATTCTTCACCAAATCTTTCTCCTAATTATTCATAAAAATGTAAATAAAAATATAAAAATAAGTTAAAAATATTACCCTGTAAATATGCGAAGAAATCCAGCTTACAAATTGTCAAAACCTCAACTTCCGAACATCATAACTCCCTCATACGAACTCTAATTTCACTCTACTCACCTTTAAAGTTCATAAAATAATATTATCTAATTAATAAAGGTGGTTTCATTGAATTCGGAGTCCGTTTGCAAAAAGTCGGTTTTGGGACCAAAAGACAAAGGGGTTTCTGGGCTATTTATTTTATGTAACACACACTATTTATTATTTTATAAATTTTAAATTATTTCATGATCTTGTACTTTCACCATAAATTATTTCATAATTTTTGGAGACTATTTATTATTTTTATAAAATCAAACACCTCAAAATATAGGTATAATTGACCTATATAGATACTTATTCTATTTATTAAAATATGTAGATTAATTCATAAAAATCTATAAAAATTCGTACAAGTCTTATTTAATACCCTAATAATTAATAAAATATAAAATTAATTTTTAATTAATTAATTATTAAATCAAAAATCTAAAACCTATTTATAAATACATATTTATTAATATAATATTTATATTTTAAATAATATTTATTATTTATAAAAAGTAATTATTCCATAAATTAGATTATGAATATATTTACATTTCTTGTATTTATACCTAATTTAAATAACATCATTTGTTAATTATTATATATTTTACAATAATTTTCAGCCTCTGGACAAACCAGGTGCTGACACTTGTCAGCACCTGGGACCTTCTTCTTCAAGAAGAGGTTATGCCCAACTGCTCGACCAGCCATCTTTCCCTATTTTTCCCGCTCAACCTTCAACCTCTCCGACTATTCTAAACCGTCGATACTACCCTCCTAACAACCCTCTTCAACGCCGGCCATTGATCCAACCTTGGAGCCCAAGCTACTCTCCTATATAAGGGCTCCAAGTCGCCATAGCCAAACAGAACTCACTCCAACAACCCAAGAGCCTCTGCTCCAGGTTACCGACTACCCACTTTTCACCCTTCGCTCCAGCCATTTCGAGGCGGTGACAACGCCAAGGAGGAGGTCGCGGGGAAGAAGGACGTCGGAGGAGGAGTCCCAAGGTGCAGCAACGCCTTGAATCGCAGCCTCGTGCCGCGTGAAGCTCCGAGAAGACCGCTCGTCGAGCCATCATCAGGAGGTCATACACCTCCAGTTCCCAGGTCACTTTCCTTCATTTTTGCGAACTTGTTTCTCGATCCGCGAGCCACGATTAGCGTGGCTAATCACGCTTTTAGATAGGTTAATCACTTAGCTTTAACGCCATATCGAAATCTTTTTCAATCCGTCTCGCAATCGTCTCCAAATCGATTTCAACTTATCGCCATCTTCACGCATGTGGAGGTTTGACTGGAAACTTAAGATTTTTCACTATTTTTAGAGCTCGAAATCTTACAATTGTTGGCCGATTCTCTATGAATTGAGCATAGATTCTTGTTATTTGCAGGTTAATCTTCAATCGCGAGCTATTTGTTAAATGCCTGGGAGCTTTGATCATCATTAAAATCCACTTCGAAGTTGGACTCTCAGAGCTGCATCAGCCACAGGAGGTCGAAACAATCATCTTCCTCGACCTGTAACCGCCGCTCGGAGCGTCGCCACCACCAACCTTACCGCGGGCGACCTCAAGGGGTGGAGGAGCCACCCCTCTGGCCCCGCCGGAGAGCCAAAGTCGTTGAGGGCCTGTCGCGATAAATCGGAGAAGAGGAACCCGTCGCCAGCAACTGCAACAACCTCAAGAACAGAGGTGTTACAGGCGTGTGACACGTGTCAGCACCAGCACCATCCGATCGCGCGCAGGAGATCTAATCTTGACCGTCCTAAGCGAAACGGTGAGGAAATTGCATCATAGACCCAGCCAAGTTTCCAGAAGTTCACTACCGCCTCCAGACTTTTAAAGAATTGCATTTAGGTCCCTCCACAGGGACCTAAATGTAAAGCTTCTTGTACTTTTCTTTCAGAACAGTCCTCCAGGATCAAATTGCAAACATTTTTAAATAGTTTTTTTACTCTTATGCCCCTGGGCTGTAGGGGTTATTTCTTGCTCTTGTGACCTCGGATTTTGACGATTCTTTGAGGGTAGTTATACAACTACCCCAGCTACTTAGTATAAAGTTTTCGCGGCTTTTTGACGAGTTTTTGACGTGTTTTGATTTCCTCGAAAACCGCTTCGTTTTGTTTTGTTTTCTTGTGTAGTTCGAGTACGCAGCTCGAACCTCGTTCACCCTTACTATATAATATCACCTATATTCTATCCATCTACTATATAATAAATAAATCTTTTGAAAAATATCCCTTTTTGAAAAATAAATAAAAATTTGAAAAGAATAAAATCAAATAAAAATAACAAAATTAAAAATCACTAAAAAAGTGTTCTGACTTAGAGAAGAGTTAAAATAAAATTTCGAGAAGAGAAATTTAGGGAATATATTCTGCCTCCTTGTGTTCGACCCAGGAACACTTGCCTGGTAAAATATTAGTGAACGGTTTTCCGACAGAAAACCGTATTTGTTTGATAGGTTTAAAGATCGAAAAAAAAATTCCCTCGTTTCGCGGCTTCTGCTACAACCGACAACTTTCTTTAATAAAAAGAAGAAGCCACGAAACTCGATCTTTAGACACTTATCAAAATGGCGCCGTTGCCGAGGAGGCGTTAGATTCCTTGGATTTTTCGTTTTTCGTGATTTTATTCTTTCTCTTCTCTTTGTGTTGTTTTTCGTACGGTTTTTCGTACGGCTTTTTGTGCTTTATTTTCTAAGTTTCTTTTTAGTTTCTTTACGCCTTTCTCAGCTTTCTCGATCAATTCTTTTGTGCTAATCATATTTGCAGGGCCTGCAGGATCAACCGGCTTCTTCGGAAGCCGAGCCAGTTGAAAGGGCAGAGGTCAGCTTCTTCTTCACGAGTCGACTGCAGAGGAGCAAAGACTTAGTATCCTTTTATTTGTAGAAGAGAGAGAAAGGGAGAGAGTTGTACTTAATAAAATATTCATTTTTTTAGGGGCTTGATTCATCGGATACCGTGTATCCGGTGGATCAGGGCACCCACCGCGGCTTTTTCATCGTTTATCGGTTTTCCGTGGTTTTCTAGATGATTGTTTAGATTTTTACTCTATATGCTTGTGCCATGTAGCTAGTTTTAGGACTTGCAACCTAGGTGCTTGCTTTAGGGTTTTTAAACAAAAAGACAAAAAATAGACGTTGTTTGAAAATACCATAAAAATCGCAAAACTAAAATTGGGACTGCTAAAAATATCTGATCAAAAACCGTAAATCGATTCAATTGATTTGGGGAGAGTAACCCCCACACAATTCTCAAAGTGCGCGAGCTCGAGAGCCGACACTTAAGGATAGAGACAAAATCCCGTATTTCTTGCGGGATACTACTGGGTCCATACACCTGATCACTGTTCCTCAGTGGGTAAGCTCGGGTAGCCGGAAACTGTCCGGGTTTACTTAGCAGAGTGCGAGGTTTAGAGGACACTGCGCAAGGCTCCGTCCTCAAGTAACACGGGTAGCCGGAAACGGTCCGTACTTACTCCCATACTAGCTGAGTGCGAGTGGTCTCGCGTAAGGATTCGGGCCAGTGTCTTGGAGAAACTATCGGGCACCTATTGGCTTGCTTTGCCTGCGTAACCGCAACGATTGCTAAACACAACCATAAAACCGAAAAGATAAAAAGACCGAACTCTTACGGTCTTCATCAGGGTTGAGTAGGTGAAAACGGGGTTTGCTTTGTGTTTGTTTGCGGAGCGTGAGTTTCCGCGGCTTTCGCATTCTTTCTTCAGTTGAATCGTACACGTGCTCTCCCAATCTTCTCTTGACATCGAAGATGACGTCTCGACGGCTTTTCAGCTCAGACTCTGTGAGCTTTCGACCGTCCATCGTTGAGCATATGTCTTCACAGGCTCGGGATGACCCTCTTCCCGAGCTGGTCCCATCTGATCTTGAGGCGAGTCAGACCCAGACTCCCTCGCCTCCTAGCTAGATCATTGAGGCAGACCTTCGCCTCAATACAGAATCTAGATCTCCTGAGTATTTCTCACTGAGTTCTTACGAGAGTTTCTATATTACAGACGACCAGATGGCTCGTGGGAAAGAATCAGTAGCAGACGAGAGGCCACCAGCTGAGGATCATCAGGAGGGAAGAGCAGAGCTGAACGGAGATGTCACGACAGGTATTCTCGATACATTACAGCAGATGAATCTACAGATTCGAGAACAATATAGAGTTCAGACCGAACTGCAGGCTGAGTTAGCCGCACTGAGAGCAGGGGCCGGGAACCATTTACCGCATGCGGTTCCCGTTACTTTACGGGACGAGTATGACCCGAGCGCTCGAACGCTCCATCACTGGATTCGGCTACCGCAGAATCAAGGGCCATACGAACTCCGACCGTCCTTCATCTCTTTGCTTCCCAAGTACTATGGGAATGCCGCAGAGGAGCCGTTTATGTTTTTGCAGCAGTTTGAGATGATCTGCGGAACGGCTTGCTATCCAGGAGTAACGCAGGAAGCCGTGCACCTCAAAGCCTTCCCTTTTGCCTTAGCCGATAAGGCCCTTTATTGGCTGAGCCATCTGGGAAGAGAAATCTCCACGTGGGACGACCTGAAGTCCACCTTCCTGCGTAAATATTTTCCTCTAGGAAGGACGAACATGATGAGGAGTCAGATCTCCAACTTTGCGCAATTGCCGAACGAATCATTCCATGAGGCATGGGATCGATTCAAGGACCTGACAGAGAGATGCCCGCATCATGAGATACCAATGAAGGTGCTAGTGCAAAATTACTTCGGAGGACTCCAGCCAGAAGTACAGGGGCTCGTGAGTGCCGCATGTGGCGGTAGTTACTTGAACAAGGACGCCGAGTCAGTCTGGGCCATCTTCGAAGGGATGGCCGAGAACTCGAGAGTTGTAGACTCTACTCGGGCATTTCAGAAAGCCCCGCAGCCACCACATCACCGAGAGCATCACAAGGTGGCGAATATATCAGATTCTGAATCCAACACCAACATGGGCTTTATTAGCGAGAAGTTGACGTTGGTGGATGTGATTCACAAGCAGGTCCAGGACCTACAGCCGCTGCGAGAGTTGGAGAAACTTTCATCTCTACCTCAGCAGCTGAGTGATCTTTCGAATAAGGTCTCTGATCTTCAGCTCCAGTACCAGCAGAGCCAGACTTCTTCACATCCAGCACGGAGGATCGCACCCGCTCCACCCACCCGTCAGATACACTACGTTCAGAGCGAGCCTGAGATTCCGCAGATCGATTGGCATGAGGATCAGTCTCATGCCAATTACGGCCAGATCATCAGTAATGCAGAGATGGAGGTGGAGCCGCAAGCCACTTTCGAGATCAAAGGGATTTGGTATACGCCGATGCAGCAGTCGAGTATACCGAATCATCAGCAGCAGCAGCCGTACGGTCATCCGCAGCATGGACGTCCGCAATTCCAGCACCGCCAGAGCTTCACGCCGCAGCAGTCTCATCCGAACGTCTACCATCAGAGACCGCAGCCTATTTATTAGCACCCTGCCCAGTTTTCACCAAACTATTCTTTTCAGCAGCCACAGCAGTCTTCTTCCACACCGCAGCGCTACTCCCAGCCTTCCACCTCTCAGCACTTCACGCCAAGGCAGGAGAAAGGAGCAAGCCAGGGCCACCACACCATATCAGAGATGTCGTCACAGGCCCAGGCGCTCAACCAGATAATGGATATGCTCAGTACGCTCCAGATCGCGCACAAGACAGAGATGGAGTAGGTTAACCGTCGTCTGGACGAGTTAACCGTGCCGAAGACCACTCTTCCAGCCCAGCCTCAGATGAATCCGAACAACAAGAGGAGACATCCAGATCAGGTAGATCCTACAGGTAAGATCTCGTTTCCTGAATTTTTGTCTACTTCATTCGTCTCAGGAGCGGTAGATCACCGCAAACATCTACTGGAGAGGAGTAGAGGGTACCAGAGGAGCACGGGCATGATCCTAATGCCGAGGAGGAGAAACCGCAAGAGGATGAGGACGCAGAATCAAGAGACGGGAGTAATGCCAACAGTTCAGATATGGATACTGGCGACTCAGATGATGATATCACGCCAGATCAGGTAGAAGTCCCGGACAAAAACATTTCTTCCCCTGTTTTAGAGAGTTTTGTAAATAATTCAGAGACTCTCGATGTACAAGCTGATTCCAATGAGTTGAATAAAAGTTCTGATTTTCTGACTCCTGACTTCATTCCTTTTCCCGATGCTTTGTTTGGAAAAGGAAAGAAAAAGACCAAAAATAATCCCGAATCTCCACAAATCGAAAAGTTACTCAAAGATCACATCTTTCTGAAGATCCCTCTCCATGATGCCTTAGATCAATTTCCTACGCTTAAGAATCAATTGAAAAACAGATGCACCACACGTAGGAAAAAGAGATCCCGAACAGAAAAGCATATTTTGACTAAGGCAACATCCTGTGCGATACAGAATAAGCTTCCAAAGAAGAAGAAAGACTCAGGTGCACATTATGTCAGATGCGAGATCGCAAAAGCCGAATTCGATCGCACTCTATTAGATAACGGTTCCTCGATCAATCTGATACCCGCTTCCTTACTCGAGAAGCTCGAGTTAGGTCCTCTTTACAAATCCCGCGCGATCCTTCAGTTTGCTGATAGATCCGTAAATAGACCTAAGGGTATACTTAGGAACGTTATCGTAACTGTGCAGGGTCTGCAATTTCCAGTAGACTTTACGGTCTTAGATATGAATTGCCCTGCACAGTTACACCTTACCCCGATCATTCTCAGGAGCCCTTTTCTAGAGACTGCAAAGGCTCTCTTCTATTATGATACAGGGAAGGTATCTTTTCGCGCCGAGGGCGAAAAGGTACATATAGAGATGGCGAGAGAATCAAACACCTTCAGTGATGCATCTTCAGATTTTCTGAGTTCTTTAGCCTCCTACGACTACATGGATGAGGTTCGCCTTGACGACCTCGAAAGATACCAGGTAGAGACCCAAGAATGTTTGACAGAGGACGGGTCCGAGACTTTAGGACGTAACTCTTCCGATGGGACTTTATATTTTAGTTTGGATGATGATGAGCAAAGGGATCAGACTTTTGATGAAATTAATGCAGATCTTTCAGATTCAGAGACTCTAAACAATTCCTCCATCTCAGATGAATCAGAATTCTATCTAGCTGACTTATTCTCTTCTGATCATTCTGAGGAGTCGGATGGTGTCTTGAACATCTTCTGTAGTCCGACTTTAGAGCACATCGAGATGGTGAATAATCAGAATGCAGACACATCACCTACCAACACAGATCCCCATACAGATATAGATGATGTTTCAGCAGATCCAGATACTACCTTGCCAGAACTCAAGACTTTGCCACCAAACATGAAATATGCCTTCCTTACGGGTCCACACCAACAGTTTCCGGCCATTATCAGCTCAACTTTGATCGATGATCAAGAATCTCGTCTGATGGAGATTCTAGAAAGAAATCGCAAGGCCATTGGGTGGACTGTATCCGATCTTCGCGGGATTAATCCTGCTTTGTGTTCACATCATATCTATCTCGATCATGACAACAAACCCTCCAGAGAGTTTCAGCGTAGGCTGAATCCGGTTTTACGAGAAGTTGTCAAAAGAGATCACGAAATGGTGCGACGCAGGGTTCATTTATCCCATCTCCAACTCCGAATGGGTTAGCCCATTACATGTTGTCCCGAAGAAGTCGGGAATTTAGATGGTGAAAAACGAGAGTGGAGAGGAGATTCCAAAGAGAGTAACCACGTCGTGGCGAGTATGTGTTGATTACAGAAAGCTAAACACCGCGACGAAGAAGGACCACTTCCCTTTGCCTTTCATAGACCAAGTCATAGAACGGTTTGCAGGGAAGGGGTACTTCTGTTTCCTTGACGGTTACTCCGGATACAATCAGGTATCAATTGCTCCGGAAGACCAGGAGAAAACCACCTTTACTTGTCCGTTTGGCACGTATGCCTTTAGACGGATGCCCTTTGGATTGTGCAACGCTCCCGCGACCTTCCAGAGGTGCATGCTCGCTATTTTTGCGGACATGGTCGGTGATTTTCTAGAGGTTTTTATGGATGACTTTTCGGTCAATGGTGAGTCATTTGACGATTGTTTAGCGCACCTAGACCAGGTTTTGAAAAAGTGTTGTGAGGTAGATCTTGTTCTGTCCTGGGAAAAGAGCCATTTGTGGTTACTCACGGGATCGTGTTGGGGAACGTCATCTCCCAGCGAGGCATGGAGGTTGACCCTGCCAAGGTGTACGTCATCAAGAAACTCGAGCCACCATCCAACATCAAACAGTTACGGTCATTTCTGGGGCACGTCGGCTTTTATCGACGGTTTATTCAAGACTTCTCTAAGATTGCCCGACCGTTAACTGAATTGTTAGGCAAAGACATCGAGTTTGTTTTAAATGACAAATGTCTTCATGCCTTCCTCACGCTAAAAGAAAAGATAATCAGTGCTCCTGTCCTACAGCCGCCTGATTGGTCTCTACCCTTCGAGATCATGACGGATGCATCAGATTTTGCGGTCGGGGCTGTATTAGGGCAGAGGAGGAATGGACTTCCCATCGCTATTCACTATGCCAGCAAGACCTTAGATAATTCTCAGAGAAATTATACAGTGACCGAAAAGAAATGTTGGCAGTAGTGTTTGCATTAGACAAGTTTCGATCTTATTTACTTGGCTCCAAGATCACAGTTTACACCGATCACTCAGCTATCAGATTTTTGATGGAAAAGAAGGATGCCAAGGCACGCCTTCTTAGATGGATTCTTTTACTTCAGGAATTTGATTTGGATATCAAGGATAAACATGGAGTAAAGAATGTTGTAGCTGATCACCTCTCCCGATTACAGCCAGATCAGCCTTCAGATAAATACACGCCAGAGATCGCAGAGAGATTTCCAGACGAGAGCATCTTTGCGGTTACAGAACTTCTGTGGTATGCAGATATAGTGAACTTTCAGGTCACACAGAAAAGTCCTCAGGGTTGGCCGAATAACAGAGTTGAGAAACTCGTTTCTGAGTCACGATACTACCATTTGGAGGATCCGATTCTTTTTCGCGAAGGACCGGATTGCGTTTACAGGCGATGTATTCCTCAGGAGGAATATAATAGTGTCCTCACTTTGTGTCATTCTCTAGAATCAGGAGGACATCATTCAGGGAAGAGGACAGCGCAGAAGGTACTACAGAGCGGATTATGGTGGCCGACTCTTACCAGAGATGCTTGCACATTCGTGAAGAGTTGTCCAGATTGTCAGAGAGCTATAGGGACAGTCAGCGCCAGAGACGCAATGCCGATGCGACCCGTCATTATCTGTGAGATCTTTGATGCATGGGGTATAGATTTTATGGGACCGTTCCCTTCTAGCAGTGGCTTTGAGTACATCCTTCTCGCTGTAGATTATGTTAGCAGATGGGTGGAGGCTATACCCGCACGAACCGCATATAGTAAGACCGTTTGCAAGTTCCTAAGGGAACACATCATTTCGCGGTTTGGGATTCCTCGTATTCTTATCTCTGATGGGGGTAGCCATTTCATTAATAAGGAGGTGAAGAAGCTAGTGAAACGATACAGCATCGATCACAGAGTAGCTTCTCCTTATCACCCACAGACGAATGGCATGGCCGAAGTCTCAAATAGGGAGGTGAAATCAATTCTCCAGAAGTTAGTACAACCGGATAGGAAGAACTGGACACTTCTTCTAGACCAAGTTCTTTGGGCATATCGTACTGCATATAAAACTCCCTTAGGTACTTCACCATTCAGGCTAGTTTATGGAAAGCCGTGCCACTTGCCTGTAGAGATCATGCACAAATCTGAGTGGGCAATCCGAGAAATATTGATGGATACGCAGAAAGCAGGAGCCAAGAGAAAGATAGATCTGAATGAGCTGGTAGAAATCCACAATCAAGCATACGAGAACACACTCATCTATAAGGACAAAGTGAAGAAATGGCATGACAGACATATTCGGCACAAGAGCTTTGTCCCTGGGCAGAAAGTCTGGTTGTTCAATGCAAGGTTGAGAATTTTTCCCGGCAAATTGAAAAGCAAGTGGGAAGGACCGTACATAGTCAGAACGGTGCACGACAATGGCAGTATTGCAATATCAGATGCGTCACCTGGTGCAGAACCGTTCGTGGTTAACGGGCAGATGCTGAAGCACTTCGTAGAGACTACTGATCATCTGGCCCGTACTGAAGTGATCTACTTTGTACAGGAATCATGATCATTCCTTCACCTCTTCCCGTACAAATTCTTTTGAGCCATTCTGGAGATTCACAACACTTGTATATTCTTCATAGACCACAATCGTCCCTGTTTTTGCTCGTCTTCTATGCTTAGGATACCAGATCCTAAGTATAGGGGGGACAGATTGCCCGTTGATTTACGTTTTATTTTTGTACTAATTCTTTTGTATAGCCATTCTTTTTCACGAATCACTGATCCCCAATTTTTGACTACATTCTTTTCCATACTTAGGATGCCATATCCTAAGTATAGGGGGGACCGAGTGATTTCGATGATTTCGTATTCTTTCCTTTTAAATTTTCGTTATTTATCCTCTTCATTCAGTCATCTCGTTTTTGCTCTCCCGTAATACTTACGATGACCTGATCGTAAGTATGGGGGGGTTGACTGACTTGTCATCGATATCCCTCTTTCACCCACTTTTACTTAGCACGAGTTATGTCCTCCTTTTTCTCTTTTGACGCTATGAGGACATAGCTCAAGCTAAGTATAGGGGGTGCGTATATATTGTATATATACTTTCGGCCATAACTCGTACTTTTATGTATTTTCTATATCTATAAAATCTATAAAAAAAGTGGGAACGGGTTAATTTAAAATCCACTCTCTTATTTATAAAATCCTGGTAAATAAGTAAAACATGCTTAAAATTTGTAATTAAAACTTGTAATTAAAACTTGTATTTAAAATTTGTACTTAAAATATGTATAATACTTATTTAAAATCCTTTTTATTAAAATTTGTATAAAAGCCATTCAACCCTTGTAAAATACTTTGTAGATAAAATTTGTAAAATACATTAGACACTTAACTTGAATAAAATATATCTTGTAAAATTTGTAAATAAAATCCTGTTTATAAAAAAATCCATAAAAAATACAAAGTCCTAAAATTTGTAAAAAATTACAAAATCCATAAAATCCATAAAAATGAGTAAAATCCAGAAAATAGACTTCACAAAAACATGGTTGCATTTGCATTCGCATTTTTCAGAATAAGTTTGATTTCCGGAACTAAAGACTGAGTCTAGTCTGAAGGATGGAGCTTGATTACGGCTTTTAACTCTCATTGTAAGGAGCCTGATTAGGAACTGGAATTTAGACTCTTCAGGTCTGGTGACTTAAAATCTTTGGGTTCCGTAAGACCATATTCGGGAAATCAAGTCATCTGAGCTTAAGTAGACCATTTGGAGTCATCCGTACAACTCTTCACCAGTGAACCAACCTTGAACATATGCACTCTGCACTTAGCTCAACTTGCATGGAGTTCCGAAGGGCAGTACACCTTGGTAGTGCGTTTCTATTTTTATCTTTGCGGCATTGACGTCTAAAGACGGGAGAGATTGGGGTTGCGATAGTTGCTTCGGATGAGGGAAGGATCTGCTGACACAATTTTTCTAAGACCTCAAAAAAATGGACGGATTAAAAAGATTCTATAACCATCGAGGCACAAAAGATGAATGCAGTGCAAGCAAATTACAAAGTCAAAGCAAAGCAGAAGCCACCAAATAAGACCAAACTGGTCAAAGCTTCCACCAAATATGCCTGCACATCTTAGTGGAGACTCAGCTACACCGGTTGGGCTTCACAAGGAGATGCGTCTACACTGGTCGCACTCCACTTCTTTTCTCATTCTTCTAACTTCTCCCTATATTCGATTGTGGACATAGCAGAACAGAACTCAGAAGGGAATACCTCCCTCCCCGAGGAAAGAGTAGCGGGATGAGGAAGCCATAGGAGTGTATAGCCGGGATTGACGGTTTCTTCGGTTCTCTAAGCAGGAAGAGCTAAATCAATTCACACACTGTACAAGTTGACTTCAAGGATGATAGAGTTTGCGATATGAATAAGTGAGTCTGAACTAGCCGATGAAGTGATCTTGAGTAAGGATTATGGAACTTGAAGACTGTTGAGGATGAAATCCTAATCCTAGTTAAGGTTCCGACAAAATGCTTGTTTCAGGCCCGATCGAGCTCTGTCCTTTGTCTGTTCTCATGAATTGGTTTAGGGAAACAAATTCATTCTAACTTTCTTTCTTTTTCACTTACTTTTTCAAAATAAGTGTTTGCTAAGGGACTAGCAAAGTTTAAGTATAGGGGGTTGATGAATCCATGATTCAATAACTTTTCTATCGCATTTTGTCTTAAAACCCTTAACAAATACATGTAAATACTCACTAATTCTCATACTTTAACAAAACTCCATTCATGTGTAAATATTCACTTTTAACCATTAAACTCATGTAAATAAATAAAGAATCAGAAAAGAAAGGCAAAGGCATATGGAATATATGTATATATATGTAATATGACTTAAACTATAAATATAGCTGAAAGATATATTTATAGCCTAACCCCCGAGACCAAGTCAGCATGGATTGGTCGACAAACCACTAAGTAGGGGGAGATAAGGAAAGAAAACCAAATAAAAATAATCTATCACATGTAGATAAACCTTTCACTATTTATAAAATACAAAACTTCAAAGAATTTTAACTATTTCATCTTAACATATTCTTCACCAAATCTTTCTCTTAATTATTCATAAAAATGTAAATAAAAATATAAAAATAAGTTAAAAATATTACCCTGTAAATATGCCAAGAAATCCAGCTTACAAATTGTCAAAACCTCAACTTCAGAACATCATAACTCCCTCATACGAACTCCAATTTCACTCTACTCACCTTTAAAGTTCATAAAATAATATTATCTAATTAATAAAGGTGGTTTCATTGAATTCGGAGTCCGTTTGCAAAAAGTCAGTTTTGGGACCAAAAGACAAAGGGGTTTCTGGGCTATTTATTTTATGTAACACACACTATTTATTATTTTATAATTTTTAAATTATTTCATGATCTTGTACTTTCACTGTAAATTATTTCATAAAATTTGGAGACTATTTATTATTTTTATAAAATCAAACACCTCAAAATATAGGTATAATTGACCTATATAGATACTTATTCTATTTATTAAAATATGTAGATTAATTCATAAAAATCTATAAAAATTCGTAGAAGTCTTATTTAATACGCTAATAATTAATAAAATATAAAATTATTTTTTACTTAATTAATTATTAAATCAAAAATCTAAAACCTATTTATAAATACATATTTATCAATATAATATTTATATTTTAAATAATATTTATTATTTATAAAAAGTAATTATTCCATAAATTAGATTATGAATATATTTACATTTCTTTATTTATACCTAATTAAAATAACATCATTTGCTAATTATTATATATTTTACAATAATTTTCAGCCTCTGGACAAACCAGGTGCTGACACTTGTCAGCACCTGGGACCTTCTTCTTCAAGAAGAGGTTATGCCCAGCTGCTCGACCAGCCATCTTTCCCTATTTTTCCCGCTCAACCTTCAATCTCTCCGACCATTCTAAACCGTCGATACTACCCTCCTAACAACCCTCTTCAATGCCGGCCATTGATCCAACCTAGGAGCCCAAGCTACTCTCCTATATTAGGGCTCCAAGTCGCCATAGCCAAACAGAACTCACTCCAACAACCCAAGAGCCTCTGCTCCAGGTTACCGACTACCCACATTTCACCCTTCGCCCCGGCCATTTCGAGGTGGTGACAGCGCCAAGGAGGAGGTCGCGGGGAAGAAGGACGTCGGAGGAGGAGTCCCAAGGTGCAGCAACGCCTTGAATCGCAGCCTCGTGCCGCGTGAAGCTCCGAGAAGACCGCTCGTCGAGCCATCATCAGGAGGTCATACACCTCCAGTTCCCAGGTCACTTTCCTTCATTTTTGCAAACTTGTTTCTCGATCCGTGAGCCACGATTAGCGTGGCTAATCACGCTTTTAGATAGGTTAATCACTTAGCTTTAACGCCACAACGAAATCTTTTTCAATCCGTCTCGCAATCTTCTCCAAATCGATTTCAACTCATCGCCATCTTCACGCATCTGGAGGTTTGACTGGAAACTTAAGATTTTTCACCATTTTTAGAGCTCGAAATCTTACAATTGTTGGCCGATTCTCTATGAATCGAGCATAGATTCTTGTTATTTGCAGGTTAATCTTCAATCGCGAGCTATTTGTTAAATGCCTGGGAGCTTTGATCATCATTAAAATCCACTTCGAAGTTGGACTCTCAGAGCTGCATCAGCCCCAGGAGGTCGAAACCATCATCTTCCTCGACCTGTAACCGCCGCTCGGAGCGTCGCCACCACCAACCTTACCGCGGGCGACCTCGAGGGGTGGAGGAGCCACCCCTCTGGCCCCGCCGGAGAGCCAAAGGCGTTGAGGGCCTGTCGCGATAAATCGGAGAAGAAGAACCCGTCGCCAGCAGCTGCAACAACCTCAAGAACAGAGGTGTTACAGGCGTGCGACACTTGTCAGCACCAGCACCATCCGATCGCGCGCAGGAGATCTAATCTTGACCGTCCTAAGCGAAACGGTGAGGAAATTGCATCGTAGACCCAGCCAAGTTTCCAGAAGTTCACTACCGCCTCCAGACTTTTAAAGAATTGCATTTAGGTCCCTCCACAGGGACCTAAATGTAAAGCTTCTTGTACTTTTCTTTCAGAACAGTCCTCCAGGACCAAATTGCAAACATTTTTAAATAGTTTTTTTACTCTTATGCCCCTGGGCTGTAGGGGTTATTTCTTGCTCTTGTGACCTCGGATTTCGACGATTCTTTGAGGGTAGTTATACAACTACCCCTGCTACTTAGTATAAAGTTTTCGCGGTTTTTTGACGAGTTTTTGACGTGTTTTGATTTCCTCGAAAACCGCTTCGTTTTGTTTTGTTTTCTTGTGTAGTTCGAGTACGCAGCTCGAACCTCGTTCACCCTTACTATATAATATCACCTATATTCTATCCATCTACTATATAATAAATAAATCTTTTGAAAAATATCCCTTTTTGAAAAATAAATAAAAATTTGAAAAGAATAAAATCAAATAAAAATAACAAAATTAAAAATCACTAAAAAAGTGTTCTGACTTAGAGAAGAGTTAAAATAAAATTTCGAGAAGAGAAATTTAGGGAATATATTCTGCCTCCTTGAGTTCGACCCAGGAACACTTGCCTGGTAAAATATTAGTGAACGGTTTTCCGACAGAAAACCGTATTTGTTTGATAGGTTTAAAGATCGAAAAAAAATTCCCTCGTTTCGCGGCTTCTGCTACAACCGACAACTTTCTTTAATAAAAAGAAGAAGCCACGAAACTCGATCTTTAGACACTTATCAAAATGGCGCCGTTACCGAGGAGGCGTTAGATTCCTTGGATTTTTCGTTTTTCGTGATTTTATTCTTTCTCTTCTCTTTGTGTTGTTTTTTGTACGGTTTTTCGTACGGCTTTTTCGTGCTTTATTTTCTGAGTTTCTTTTTAGTTTCTTTACGCCTTTCTCAGCTTTCTCGATCAATTCTTTTGTGCTAATCATCTTTGCAGGGCCTGCAGGATCAACCGGCTTCTTCGGAAGCCGAGCCAGTTAAAAGGGCAGAGGTCGGCTTCTTCTTCACGAGTCGACTGCAGAGGAGCAAAGACTTAGTATCCTTTTATTTGTAAAAGAGAGAGAAACGGAGAGAGTTGTACTTAATAAAACATTCATTTTTTTTAGGGGATTGATGCATCGGATACCGTGTATTCTGTGGATCAGGGCACCCACCGCGGCTTTTTCATCGTTTATCGGTTTTCCGCGGTTTTCTAGATGATTGTTTAGATTTTTACTCTATCTGTTTGTGTCACGTAGCTAGTTTTAGGACTTGCAACCTAGGTGCTTGCTTTAGGGTTTTTAAACAAAAAGACAAAAAAATAGACGTTGTTTGAAAATACCATAAAAATCGCAAAACTAAAATTGGGACTGCTAAAAATATCTGATCAAAAACCGTAAATCGATTCAATTGATTTGGGGAGAGTAACCCCCGCACAATTCTCAGAGTGCGCGAGCTCGAGAGCCGACACTTAAGGATAGAGACAAAACCCCGTATTTCTTGCGGGATACTACTAGGTCCATACACCTGATCATTGTTCCTCAGTGGGTAAGCACGGGTAGCCGGAAACGGTCCGGGTTTACTTAGCAGAGTGGGAGGTTTAGAGGATACTGCGCAAGGCTCCGTCCTCAAGTAACACGGGTAGCCGGAAACGGTCCGTACTTACTCCCATATTGGCTGAGTGCGAGTGGTCTCGCATAAGGATTCGGGCCAGTGTCTTGGAGAAACTATCGGGCACCTATTGGCTTGCTGAGCCCACGTAACCGCAACGATTGCTAAACACAACCATAAAACCGAAAAGATAAAAAGATCGAACTCTTACGGTCTTCATCAAGGTTGAGTTGTTGAAAACGGGGTTTGCTTTGTGTTTGTTTGCGGGCGTGAGTTTCCGCGACTTTCGCATTCTTTCTTCAGTTGAATCGTACACGTGCTCTCCCAATCTTCTCTTGACATCGAAGATGACGTATCGACGGCTTTTCAGCTCAGACTCTGTGAGCTTTCGACCGTCCACCGTCGAGCATATGTCTTCACAGGCTCGGGATGACCCTCTTCCCGAGCTGGTCCCATCCGATCTCGAGGCGAGTCAGACCCAGACTCCCTCGCCTCCTGGCCAGATCATTGAGGCAGACCTTCGCCTCAATACAGAATCTAGATCTCCTGAGTATTTCTCGCTGAGTTCTTACGAGAGTTTCTATATTACAGACGACCAGATGGCTCGTGGGAAAGCATCAGCAGCAGACGAGAGGCCACCAGCTGAGGATCATTAGGAGGGAAGAGCAGAGCTGAACGGAGATGTCACGACAGGTATTCTCAATACATTACAGCAGATGAATCTACAGATTCGAGAACAGTATAGAGTTCAGACCGAACTGCAGGCTGAGTTAGCTGCACTGAGAGCAGGGGCCGGGAACCATTTACCGCCTGCGGTTCCCGTTACTTTACGGGACGAGTATGACCCGGGCGCTCGAACGCTCCATCACTGGATTCGGCTACCGCCGAATAAAGGGCCATACGAACTCCGACCGTCCTTCATCTCTTTGCTTCCCAAGTACTATGGGAATGCCGCAGAGGAGCCGTTTACGTTTTTGCAGCAGTTTGAGATGATCTACGGAACGGCTTGCTATCCAGGAGTAACGCAGGAAGCCGTGCGCCTCAAAGCCTTCCCTTTTGCCTTAGCCGATAAGGCCCTTTATTGGCTGAGCCATCTGGGAAGAGAAATCTCCACGTGGGACGACATGAAGTCCACCTTCCTGCGCAAATATTTTCCTCTAGGAAGGACGAACATGATGAGGAGTCAGATCTCCAACTTTACGCAATTGCCAAACGAATCATTCCATGAGGCATGGGATCGATTCAAGGACCTGACAGAGAGATGCCCGCATCATGAGATACCAATGAAGGTGCTAGTGCAAAATTACTTAGGAGGACTCCAGCCAGAAGTACAGGGGCTCGTGAGTGCCGCATGTGGCGGCAGTTACTTGAACAAGGACGTTTGTCAGTCTGGGCCATCTTCGAAGGGATGGCCGAGAACTCGAGAGTTGTAGACTCTACTCGGGCATTTCAGAAAGCCCCGCAGCCACCACATCACCGAGAGCATCACAAGGTGGCGAATATATCAGATTCTGAATCCAACACCAACATGGGCTTTATTAGCGAGAAGTTGATGTTGGTGGACGTGATTCACAAGCAGGTCCAGGACCTACATCCGCTGCGAGAGTTGGAGAAACTTTCATCTCTACCTCAGCAGCTGAGTGATCTTTCGAAGAAGGTCTCTGATCTTCAGCTCCAGTACCAGCAGAACCAGACTTCTTCACAGCCAGCACGGAGGATCGCACCCACTCCACCCACCCGTCAGATACACTACGTTCAGAGCGAGCCCGAGATTCCGCAGATCAATTGGCTTGAGGATTAGTCTCATGCCAATTACATCCAGATCATCAGTACTGCAGAGATGGAGGTGGAGCCGCAAGCCACTTTCGAGATCAACGGGATTTGGTATACGCTGATGCAGCAGTCGAGTATACCGAATCATCAGCAGCAGCAGCCGTACGGTCATCCGCAGCATGGACGTCCGCAATTCCAGCACCGTCAGAGCTTCACGCCGCAGCAGTCTCATCCGAACGTCTACCATCAGAGACCGCAGCCTATTTATCAGCACCCTGCTCAGTTTTCACCAAACTATTCTTTTCAGCAGCCACAACAGTCTTCTTCCACACTGCAGCGCTACTCCCAGCCTTCCACCTCTCAGCACTTTACGCCAAGGCAGGAGAAAGGAGCAAGTCAGGGCCACCACACCGAATCAGAGATGTCGTCACAGGCCCAGGCGCTCAACCAGATAATGGATATGCTCAGTACGCTCCAGATCGCGCACAAGACAGAGATGGAGCAGGTTAACCGTCGTCTGGACGAGTTAACCGTGCCGAAGACCACTCTTCCAGCCCAGCCTCAGATGAATCCGAACAACAAGAGGAGGCATCCAGATCAGGTAGATTCTACAGGTAAGATCTCGTTTCCTGAATTTTTGTCTAACTTCATTCGTCTTAGAAGTGGTAGATCACCGCAAACACCTACTGGAGAGGAGGAGAGGGTACCAGAGGAGCACGGGCATGATCCTAATGCCGAGGAGGAGAAACCGCAAGAGGATGAGGACGCAGAATCAAGAGACGGGAGTAATGCCAACAGTTCAGATATGGATACTGGTGACTCAGATGATGATATCACGCCAGATCAGGCAGAAGTCCCGGACAAAAACATTTCTTCCCTGTTTTAGAGAGTTTTGTAAATAATTTAGAGACTCTCGATGAACAAGCTGATTCCAATGAGTTGAATAAAAGTTCTGATTTTCTGACTCCTGACTTCATTCCTTTTCCCGATGCTTTGTTTGGAAAAGGAAAGAAAAAGACCAAAAATAATCCCGAATCTCCACAAATCGAAAAGTTACTCAAAGATCACATCTTTCTGAAGATCCCTCTCCATGATGCCTTAGATCAATTTCCTACGCTTAAGAATCAATTGAAAAACAGCTGCACCATACGTAGGAAAAAGAGATCCCGAACAGAAAAGCATATTTTGACTAAGGAAACATCCTGTGCGATACAGAATAAGCTTCCAAAGAAGAAGAAAGACTCAGGTGCACATTATGTCAGATGCGAGATCGTAAAAGCCGAACTCGATCGCACTCTATTAGATAACGGTTCCTCGATCAATCTGAAACCCGCTTCCTTACTCGAGAAGCTCGAGTTAGGTCCTCTTTACAAATACCGCGCGATCCTTCAGTTTGCTGATAGATCCGTAAAGAGACCTAAGGGTATACTTAGGAACGTTATCGTAACTGTGCAGGGTCTGCAATTTCCAGCAGACTTTACGGTCTTAGATATGAATTGCCCTGCACAGTTACACCTTACCCCGATCATTCTCGGGAGGCCTTTTCTAGAGACCGCAAAGGCTATCTTCGATTATGATACAGGGAAGGTATCTTTTCGCGCCGAGGGCGAAAAGGTACATATAGAGATGGCGAGAGAATCAAACACCTTCAGTGATGCATCTTCAGATTTTCTGAGTTCTTTAGCCTCCTGCGACTACATGGATGAGGTTCGCCTTGACGACCTCGAAAGATACCAGGTAGAGACCCAAGAATGTTTGACAGAGGACGGGTCCGAGACTTTAGGAGGTAACTATTCCGATGGGACTTTATATTTTAGTTTGGATGATGATGAGCAAAGGGATCAGACTTTTGATGAAATTAATGCAGATCTTTCAGATTCAGAGACTCTACACAATTCCTCCATCTCAGATGAATCAGAATTCTATCTAGCTGACTTATTCTCTTCTGATCATTCTGAGGAGTCGGATGATGTCTTGAACATCTTCTGTAGTCCGACTTTAGAGCACATCGAGATGGTGAATAATCAGAATGCAGACACATCACCTACCAACACAGATCCCCATACAGATATAGATGATGTTTCAGCAGATCCAGATACTACCTTGCCAGAACTCAAGACTTTGCCACCAAACATGAAATATGCCTTCCTTGCGGGTCCACACCAACAGTTTCCGATCATTATCAGCTCAACTTTGACCGATGATCAAGAATCTCGTCTGATGGAGATTCTAGAAAGAAACCGCAAGGCCATTGGGTGGATTGTATCCGATCTCCGCGGGATTAATCCTGCTTTGTGTTCACATCATATCTATCTCGATCATGACAGCAAACCCTCCAGAGAGTTTCAGCGTAGGCTGAATCCGGTTTTACGAGAAGTTGTCAAGAAAGAGATCACGAAATGGTGCGACGCAGGGTTCATTTATCCCATCTCCAACTCCGAATGGGTTAGCCCATTACAACGCAGGGTTCATTTATTTTATGTAACACACACTATTTATTATTTTATAATTTTTATATTATTTCATGATCTTGTACTTTCACCATAAATTATTCCATAATTTTTGGAGACTATTTATTATTTTTATAAAATCAAACACCTCAAAATATAGGTATAATTGACCTACATAGATACTTATTCTATTTATTAAAATATGTAGATTAATTCATAAAAATCTATAAAAATTCGTACAAGTCTTATTTAATACCCTAATAATTAATAAAATATAAAATTAATTTTTACTTAATTAATTATTAAATCAAAAATCTAAAACCTATTTATAAATACATATTTATTAATATAATATTTATATTTTAAATAATATTTATTATTTATAAAAAGTAATTATTCCATAAATTAGATTATGAATATATTTACATTTCTTGTATTTATACCTAATTAAAATAACATCATTTGCTAATTATTATATATTTTACAATAATTTTCAGCCTTTGGACAAACCAGGTGCTGACACTTGTCAGCACCTGGGACCTTCTTCTTCAAGAAGAGGTTATGCCCAGCTGCTCGACCAGCCATCTTTCCCTATTTTTCCCGCTCAGCCTTCAACCTCTCCGACCATTCTAAACCGTCGATACTACCCTCCTAACAACCCTCTTCAACGCCGGCCATTGATCCAACCTTGGAGCCCAAGCTACTCTCCTATATAAGGGCTCCAAGTCGCCATAGCCAAACAGAACTCACTCCAACAACCCAAGAGCCTCTGCTCCAGGTTACCGACTACCCACTTTTCACCCTTCGCTCCAGCCATTTCGAGGTGGTGACAGTGCCAAGGAGGAGGTCGCGGGGAAGAAAGACGTCGGAGGAGGAGTCCCAAGGTGCAGCAACGCCTTGAATCGCAGCCTCGTGCTGCGTGAAGCTCCGAGAAGATCGCTCGTCGAGCCATCATCAGGAGGTCATACACCTCCAGTTCCCAGGTCACTTTCCTTCATTTTTGCGTACTTGTTTCTCGATCCGTGAGCCACGATTAGCGTGGCTAATCACGCTTTTAGATAGGTTAATCACTTAGCTTTAACGCCATATCGAAATCTTTTTCAATCCGTCTCGCAATCGTCTCCAAATCGATTTCAACTCATCGCCATCTTCACGCATCTGGAGGTTTGACTGGAAACTTAAGATTTTTCACCATTTTTAGAGCTCGAAATCTTACAATTGTTGGCTGATTATCTATGAATCGAGCATAGATTCTTGTTATTTGCAGGTTAATCTTCAATCGCGAGCTATTTGTTAAATGCCTGGGAGCTTTGATCATCATTAAAATCCACTTCGAAGTTGGACTCTCAGAGCTGCATCAGCCCCAGGAGGTCGAAACCATCATCTTCCTTGACCTGTAACCGCCGCTCGGAGCGTCGCCACCACCAACCTTACCGCGGGCGAGCTCGAGGGGTGGAGGAGCCACCCTTCTGGCCCCGCCGAAGAGCCAAAGTCGTTGAGGGCCGGTCGCGATAAATCGGAGAAGAAGAACCCGTCGCCAGCAGCTGCAACAACCTCAAGAACAGAGGTGTTACAGGCGTGCGACACGTGTCAGCACCAGCACCATCCGATCACACGCAGGAGATCTAATCTTGACCGTCCTAAGCGAAACGGTGAGGAAATTGCATCATAGACCCAGCCAAGTTTCCAGAAGTTCACTACCGCCTCCAGACTTTTAAAGAATTGCATTTAGGTCCCTCCGTAGGGACCTAAATGTAAAGCTTCTTGTACTTTTCTTTCAGAACAGTCCTCCAAGACCAAATTGCAAACATTTTTAAATAGTTTTTTTACGCTTATGCCCCTGGGCTGTAGGGGTTATTTCTTGCTCTTGTGACCTCGGATTTCGACGATTCTTTGAGGGTAGTTATACAACTACCCCAGCTACTTAGTATAAAGTTTTCGCGGCTTTTTAACGAGTTTTTGACGTGTTTGATTTCCTCGAAAACCGCTTCGTTTTGTTTTGTTTTCTTGTGTAGTTCGAGTACGCAGCTCGAACCTTGTTCACCCTTACTATATAATATCACCTATATTCTATCCATCTACTATATAATAAATAAATCTTCTGAAAAATATCCCTTTTTGAAAATTAAATAAAAATTTGAAAAGAATAAAATCAAATAAAAATAACAAAATTAAAAATCACTAAAAAAGTGTTCTGACTTAGAGAAGAGTTAAAATAAAATTTCGAGAAGAGAAATTTAGGGAATATATTCTGCGTCCTTGAGTTCGACCCAGGAACACTTGCCTAGTAAAATATTAGTGAACGGTTTTCCGACAGAAAACCGTATTTGTTTGATAGGTTTAAAGATCGAAAAAAAAATTCCCTCGTTTCGCGGCTTCTGCTACAACCGACAACTTTCTTTAATAAAAAGAAGCCACGAAACTCGATCTTTAGATACTTATCAGCAGCCTGAAACGCGTGTTCTTGAGCCGTGTTCTTCCCTAAATTTCGCAAGCAGCAGTGATTGGCTTTTTCCTCCTTGATCTTCGACAATGCAACGCTAATGTTGTAACGACACGACCGAAAAAGGGACATCATCCAATTTCGAGCGCACCTATTTCAAGGGAACTGTGGATGTGGATGCTCGTCATAAAAGTAACTCAATTTTAGGGTTCCAGTGGTTCTTGGTATACATTTCTCCTCTCGTCGGATTTGATTGATGAAGATGCTCAAGATTGACGATGCAAACTCTCTAGATGTTATGGCTACCTTCAACAAAAGTCTAATGCTTGATTCCCTGCCAATCAACCAAAGATATTAAGGTGTTCTTGCAAACATGTTATGGGTTCCAGAAAGGGGGTTTTTTCAAAGCAAAATTGTGTAATTCGAGCTGGAATTGAATGGAGATTTCAAGCGCAGATCACATCTTGAGATTAAGATGTATTAATTACATGATTAAGAGACTTATAGAGGTAAGAAGATTAATGAAATGCAAAGGAATGGATTGGGATTCACATGGGGGGAAGATGGTATAAGACCCTCTTGTTCTTGCTCGACGATCGGTGATTACCAAAGCTCTACGCAGCTTGAAGCGAGGATGCAAGGTGGTGATGACACATTAGAACTTCCTCCATCATCCCACCTTCCACGCGGACCAATCGCCATGCCCTATCACAACCGAAGATGGTCGGAATCTGGTGCAGAATATAGGGTGACAACCACTGAACCAGTAGTGAGGGGAGAGTTAGGTTTCAACAATCGATATTTAGGTAAATAAATAGGCAGATCGATGAAAGATTGGCACTGATCAGAGGGCCAACATGTTTTAGGGTTATTAGAACAAGAGAATGGAGGGTTTAGATCGATGAATGGGTGAAGAAGAATGTGATACTAAATGATGGAAAGTGGCTGGCCAGAACAACCTTCTAGCCAACCTCTTCTTGAAGAAGAGGGTTGTGGTACTGACACATGTCAGCACCATAGTGGCTCGAAGCAATAATGTAGTATTAACTAGTTAATAAATAACAAATGATGTTATTTTAAATAGGAAAAATGAAAATATGTATAATTAATTTATCTAATTTATCGTATAATTTATTTTTATAAATAATAATTATTTTATGAATTATAAATATAATATAAATAAATAGATATATAGTATACTTAATAAATGGCTCTTATTTTTTTAAATTAAAGAATTTAATAAATAGTATAATATTTTAATATTTTATTAATTACTAGAATACTAAATACAAGTGGTTTGAAATTTGCTATATTTTAATAAATAATATATATGTATAATTAAATATAGTATGTGGTCTACAGTTCAAAATCTTCTATAATTGAAGGTTTTTAATTTATTCAAAATACTAAATAAGTGTTTAAAATTCTTAAGTGATTTCTTGATAAAATACAAGATCAATAAAATTATAAAAAATTATAAAATCAATCATACTATAAATGGAGTGTTCAGAATAAAATAAATAGCCTAGAAACCTAGTTTCCATTAGATCCCAAAACCGACTTTTTACAAATGAACATCTATTTTATTGAAATCACATTCATTAATTAAATAATATTACTTTTTTTAATTTAAAGTTGAGTATAGTGAAATTGGAGTTATTACGAAGAAGTTATGAGGTTTGGAAGTTGAGAAATTGACAACTTGAAAGTTGATTTTCTTGGCATATATAGAGGTTGTGATTTTAATATTTCCATATACATTTTTAGAAATAGATAGGAGAAAGTTTGGTCAAAAATATATACAAATGAAATGAATAATAATCATTAAAGTTTTGATAAATAATATATAAATAATGAATAATATTTTATGTGCACAATTGATTCTTTTTTATTGTTTTCTTCCTTATCTCCTCTACATTATTATTCGTCGATAATCCACGCTGACTTGATCTTGGTGGTTCATCTATATTTATTTAATTTAGTCAAACTATGTATATACATATTTGTAGTCTACCTTTTTCATTTTCTTTCATTTTACTCATTAGGCTGATATCTGATCGACATCTTAATACATGTTCTCTGCATGGGAATAGTGATTCAGAGGTATAGTTGAGTCAATGAGTTGACTTAACGAGATCGACATAACCAAAGACCTATGTTGAATACTGTCACAACATAGGCAAACATCCTCTGACTAGAGACAGACTTATTGCTATATGTCTAAGTGTGTACATTTGGCAGACCAATATGTTGTTGACCTAACCAAGGTCTATACACCGGCGAGCTGGTGTGCATGTAAGGACATGTGAGTAATACGATTTCTTAAAGGGATCATACATGTTCACTTGAGAACCGGGAGACATGAGCTCACTCATGAGGTATTAGGACTGATCAAATTCCATGCATGGTTGTAATGGTTTGGAAGCATGACATGAATTTGAAGGTAAGATATATGCTTTGTAAAAGCATATGATCTGTACCAAATCCCAAGACAAATATTGAGAAACTTAGTGATCAAACCATGAAGATGACAGTGTAAAAGTGATCTATATCTTCAGGATGATCATAAGTCTTCTAGTAAGCTGGATCTACAGGTATTGGAAATACCTGAGGGTGATTTGATCATAAACGATTTTATAACCATGACGCTTCCATTCCGAGGGAGTGATGAAACATGTTTGGATTTTAGTGACTCTTCTAAATAGAGAAGTGACCTAATCTTAGTCCATGTGTTGGACATTGATCTGAATAAGATTCAGATGCAATGAGAAGATTAGATTTACGGCCTTGATTTAATCAAGCATCTATGGGAGGTACATGGGTTCTGGATTTGAGATGTGATCTCAATATCCAGGTCACTATACTGGAACAATATAATCGCCCTGTCCTTATCTCAAAGTATCTGAGGAGAAATCACATTATTCTTGAAGGGTTCAAGAATAATTCCATAGATCTAAGCATTGAGAAATTGATAATTAAATGTGATTTAATTATCTTGATGTGTGTGGAAATTATCCAATATAATTAAATGTGATTTAATTATTATGGATAAAAATAATGTGGATAGTAATATCCAATTTTCATAATATATTATAAATGTGATTTACAATGTATTAGAGAGAGCTAATTATTATTTATATTTGTTGATTAATTATTAATGTGTATTGGATTCACATTGTTTAATTAATTGAAAATGTAAATTATATTTTGTTTTGGGTTGTGAATGTGATTCACAATTTCCCAATGGCAAGATTGCAATATTCTCAAAATTAATTATGAATTATTTTTGGGGAATAAATCACAAAAAAAGTTGTTGAATTAAATAGTGGAGAATTTCATGGAGATATGCAATATCATGAGATTTCATGAGATTGCACCACTTGGAAATAAGTGGACGGCTACCAAGTCCTACTTGGGATTGGTGGCCGTCCACTATATTCCAATGGGAGAAGAGATCTCCATGGAATTTATCTCATTATTTGATTGGTTTAATTTTAGGAATGATGTATATTTGATTTTTCAAATATATTTGATCTAAATTAAATCATAAGTTGTTGGCTTTTACCAACAACAATCTTGACCATTGGATTGATCATAAATCAATCTCAACCACTGATTTTCTGAGTCCCATGGATTGAGATCCATGGATCCCAAAACCATATAAATAGAGAGGCATACCATGCTCTCTAGGGCTAAGCTTTTAGAAGCACATCTCTCTCTCTTTTCTCTCCCCACACGCCAACTCTCTCTCCCTCTCCTTGGTGGTCGTCCACCATACCCTAAGGGAGATCTTCGTCGTCGCCTATGCCACCACGCTACTGCTTCGACGTTCTACAGTTCTCCATCTTCTTGGAGTAATACTCTCGCAAAGAAGACGATCGATCTCATACGATGAGATCATGAGTTCCCCGTGCTTAGATCAACTCTTTGGATTGCGAGTATCATACGACTCATCCCCGCGCTCGCAAGCTTCTTCTCGAATGATCGGACTTGAGACAGGAGGTCTCTTTTCATAGAGAATCGATCAACCACGCTTCAAAAGGTATTCCTTCTACTTATTGTGGTTATAGATGAAACGATCCGAGAATCGTTCTTGGATCATGTGGTTTCATCGCATGAAAAATTTTAAATTCCGCTGCACAGAACAACTAGTACGAGTAGTCGTTCTTCGTCGTATTCGATACGACGCTCACGCTTCCGTGATGCGCTTGAGGATTATTCCATATCCTTCATAATGCATATTTACATGTATTTCATAAGGGTTTTAAATCAAAATTCACATGAAAAGTTAGTGAATCATGGATTCACCACCCCCTATTCTTAAATTTTGTTAGTCACTCAACAAAAGTTATTTGAAATATAAGGAAAAAGAAAGGAAGTTAGAATGAGAAAAAACAAACGACATAGCTTGGTCAGGCCTTAAATAATCAATTTGTCAGAGCCTTAACTAGGTTAGGATTTTAATCTCAAGTGTCCTAAAGTTCCATAAATCCTTATTCAGGTTCACCTCTATATTCGCTCAGATCCACTTATCCATATCTCTAACTCTATCAACCTTGAAATCAATTTGACCGGTGTGTGGATTGTGTTAGCTGTTCATCCTTAAAGAAGCGAAGAAACCGTCCATCCCAATAATACACTCCCATTGGTTCCTCATCCAGCTACTCTTTCCCCGAGGAGGGGGTATTTCCTTCTAAGGTCAGGTCATGTTGTGTCCGCAATCGAATAGAGAGAGTGTGTAGAAGAATGAGAAAAGAACTAAAATGTGACCAGTGTAGTCACATCTCCTTGTGAAGCCCAACCGGTGTAGCTAAGTCTCCACTAAGATGTGTAGGCTTTTGGAAGCTTGGACCATTGTGGTTATATTTATATTTGGTGGTTGGCTTTGTTTTGGTAGTATTTGTAATGTTGCTTGCATTGTATCAATCTTTTATGCCTCGACGGATATAACATCTTTTCAATCCGTCCATTTTTTTGTGGTCTTGGAAAAATTGTGTCGGCCTATCCTTCCTCATCCGAAGCTTTATTTCAACACCACAATTCTTGTCTTTAGATGTTCACGACACTAGACAAGGATGAAATTTACCACTAAAATGAACTGCCCTTCGCAACCCCATGCAAGTCGAGCTAAGTGCAAAGTGCCTGCGTCCAAAATTGGTGCACTGTTGGAGAGTTAAAAAGATGACACCAAGTGTTCTACTTAGGCAAATTTAAGTTAAATTCCCAAATATGGTCTCATGGAACCCAAAGATTTATGTCATAGACCTGAAGAGTCTAAATTTAGTTCCTAACTAGGTTCCTTACAATGAAAGTCATAGTCCATAATTAGGCTCCATCCTTTAGACTATTCCCAATCTTTAGTTCGAGAATCAAACTTATTCCGAAAAATACAAATGCAAATGCAACCGTGTTTTGTGATGTACATTTTTTTGAATTTTAATCAATTTTTATGGATTTTAAATATTTTCCAATTTTTATGAATTTAAGGACTTTATATTTTTTATGGATTTTTTAATTTTATAAATAAGCATATTTACAAGATTTTTACAAAAAAGTTCAAATATTCTATTTCAATTAAATAACTAATGTATTTTACAAATTTTATATATAAGGAGTTTAGTTAAATTATTTACGCATATTTTAATAAATAAGATTTTAAATAAATATTGTACCTATTAAATACATAATTTAAATACACGTTTTAAATTAAGAATTTTAAAAAGGAATTTTATAATTTTTTTAAAAGATTTCATAAATAATATATAAATAGATTTTAAACAAAATTAACCATTATCAACTATTTATGGATTTTATAGATATAGAAAATATATAAAAGTATGAATTAAGTATGCAAGTATTATACAATACACACCCCCCCCTTATACTTAGCTTGTTATATGTCTCATAGCCTCAAAAGGGGAAAATGAGGACATAACTCGTGCTAAGTAAAAGTGTGTGAAATAGAATGAAAGAATAGAAGTCAGTCGCCCCCTATACTTACGATCTGGTCATCATAATTATAATGGAAGACAAAAATGAGGTGACTGAGGTCAAGGAATATACAAACAAAGGAACATGAGAAAAAGAAGAACGATATCAACGAAATCACTCGGTTCCCTCTATACTTAGGAACATGCATCCTATGTAAAGAAAAGAATGTGGCCAAAATTTAGGAACCTGCGATTGGTGTAAAAGAAACGGAAATAAAATAAAAGTAAAAAGAACTAAATAAAAATAAGAATCACCCTACAGTTGGTCCCTCCTATACTTAGGAAATGGTATCCTAAGTATAAAGACGAGTAAAATTGAGAGAACAAAATAAAAAACAAGAATCACCCTACAATCGATCCCTCCTATACTTAGGATATGGTATCCTAAGTATAAAGACGAGTAAAATTTGGGACGATTGGGATCTAATAAGAATATACAAGTGACGGTGTACTCCAAAAACTGAATGGCTCAAAGGTCTCTACACATGACAAATTGAAGTGGATGAGTAGTCTTGAGTCTTTTACAAAGTAGATTACCTCAACCGGAGACATACGGAATCGTCTGTTATGCAAATGCGTATTGATCCTTGGCTGTTAGAGTAGAGTTGCATATGTAAGTGAACGTTGTACGTGGCATAGGTCTCTCTACAGAAGTATACATCTCTGGAGTCAGATTACAGATGGTATCTAAACAATTATCCATCACACCATCTAACTCTCTACGCTGAATTGATCGTATGATCTCTATAATGTAATCAACCGACTCTCGTGCTGGAATATATGTACTCTCAATTTTGTGGCACTGAGATGGGTAGTGTAATTGACTTCTCATATGGTCCTAAAATGATCTCTGTATCTACATGTGAACAATAATCTAAAGAACTAGGTGTCGTATGATCTACACTATCCTCCTATAGGATATCATGGGTATAAAAATAAACACTCCCAAGATCAAGAGATCGTGTCTCATCTATGTGCTGACAATCATCTGCAAGGTTGGTGTCCACTTATGTGAAAAACAATATGAATCTGGGCTGCTACATCCTTTTGCCATCTCAAAGTTTACCTATTTGTTGTATGTGCGAAATGATACTCTCGTACAATCATAATCAAAGAGGGCCATTGCAGTTTGCAAGAAAGCCTCCCGAGAATGATTGGAGCATGGTGTAACTACGTAGGGCACGTCTTGTCTAGGATAGTAAAGTCCTCTGGAAACTGCAAGCCCTAAAAAATCACGATAATGTTCCTCAACATGCCTCTAGGTCTCTTCACCAGTCGATATGCAAATTGAATTATTGCTCATGATTTGTAAAGAGGACCTATCTTGAGCTTATCAAGCAAAGAAGATGGTAACAAATTAATCGATGAACCATTATCTAAGAGCGTACGATCGAATGTGGCATCTGAAATCTCAAATCTGACATAGTGAGCACCTAAATCTCTCTTTTCTTGGGTACCTTGTTCTGAATAGCGCATGAAGTAGCCTTGGTCAAAACATGCTTATCAACTCGTTATTTTCTCTCCCTACATGTGGTGCATTTGTTCCTCAATTGTTTCTTATGTGTAGGAAAGGGATTCAAGGCATCAAATAATAAAATCATCAAGAAAATGTGATATTCATTAATCTTTCTGACACCATTCTTTTTGGTATTTTTCACTATTTTTCCATACAAAGCATCGGGAAAAGGAAAAATCTCAGGAACAACAAAATTTTCTTCATTTTTATTCAAATCACAAAATAAATCAACATGTACATTGTGAGTCTCATTACAAAACTATCGAAGCAGGAAAGGAGACAGACTCGTTGAGACTATCTGTATCACGTGGTGTGGTATCATCATCTGAGTCGCTTGTGTCCATATCAACGATCTCTGCATCGCTCCCCTGAGTGGCATCATCGTGGACAATATATTGGTCCTCCTTATGGTGATCTCCCTCCTTAGCATCAATATGTGTGTCAAACATCATCGTGGATCGATTCTCGCTCCTCATCATGTGCCCTCTCCTCCTCTAGATCTGGTGCTCGTGGATGTCTACCGCTCCTAAGATGAATTAATTTAGATAAAAATTCAGGAAAAGTATTCATACTTGTAGTGGTGTCTACCTGATCTTGTTGTGGCCTCTTGTTATTTGTGTTCATTAGAGGCTATGCGGAGAGTGTGGTCTTTGGCATGGTTATCTCGTCCAAATGATGGTTAACCTGCTCCATCTCAGTCCAATGTGTATACTAGAGTGTGCCAATCATGTCCATGATCTGGTCAGTAACAGGGACTATGGAGATAACAGTGGCTCAATGGTCTATCCCTAGCTCTCTACTATCTAATGCCTAAAAGTGTTATGTGGTTTTAATGTACAAGGCCGAGGAGATCTCTGAGGTGTAGTGAAGGACTGATGTTGCTAGTGATAATAAGCATGTGTATGTGTGGCAAGAGTCTGGTAAGAATGTGGTCTCTAATAATAATGATGGTGAGATTGTTGCTACGTGTAATGATGTCGGTGCTGAAAATGTGGAGATGGGCGTCCATGTTGTGGATGAAACAACTGTTGCTGCCAGTGTATGCCTTGAGGTGTAAAATTTGCTGGTGTCTGATACTGAACATGAGCCTACCATATTCCGTTGATCTCAAGAGTAGAGGAAGGATCAACATCAGCGACTACAGGGTTCGTGATATGACTCTAGTTGGCGATGGACGAATCCTCATGCCAATCTAGCTATGGAGGCTCATTAGACTGTACCTTCTCTCTCTGAACATACTGAATCTGACAGGTGAGAGGAGCAGGTAAACATATCCTAACAGGATGAGAAGTAGAAGAAGCGCGTGACTGCGGGTACTGAAGCTATAATTAGGTCACCTTCTTCGTCAAATCACTTGACTACTGTGGACGTGATGAGAGCTTCTCCAATATTCGTAGCAGTTGTAATTCTTGAACTTGCTTCTAAATTACGTCGACCAGTGTAAGCTTCTCACAAATAAATCCCATGTCAGATCGTGAATCAGAATATAAAACATATGCCACCTTCTAATAATCTCATTGTTATGGTGGCTATGGGCCTTTCTAGAATGTTTTATTAGAGTGAACAATACGTGAATTCTCTGCCATCCCCTCAAAGAAGGACCGAACAGAGTCAACATCCCTATTAATATAGCTACCACCACATACGAAGCTTAATAAGCCTGAATATCTAGCTGGAGTCCTCCAAACAAAATTATGCACTAGCACCTTCAATAGAATTTCTTGAAGATGGCATCTCTCAATAAAATCCTTGAATCGTTCACATGCATCATGGAATTATTCCTGTGGAAACTGTGTAAAGATGGAGATCTGACTCCTCATTGCATTGGTTTGTCCTAGAAGAAACTATTTACATATGAAAGTGGACTTCATGTCGTACCATGTAGAAATCTCCCTCCCCAAATGATTCAACCAATAGAGTGCCTTATCTGCTAAGGCGTAGGGGATGGCCTTAAGGCGTATAGCCTCCTGCATAACTCCTGGATAATTGGCCATCAAAAATATCATCTCGAACTGCTGTAAAAATGTGAATGGCTCCTCCGATGTGTTCCCATAGAACTTGGGAATCAATGTAATAAATGACAGCCTCAACTCGTATGACCCTTGAGTCAGTGGTAGTGTTGTAGCATCCTAGCTCTTGGGTCATACTCATCTATCAACATCGTGGGAACCATGAAAAGTGGTGGTGGGTTCCCGGATCCTCCTATCAGCGTAGTGATCTCATCTCTCAACTCGTCCTGCACTCTACATTTGTCCCTGATCATTGCGCTCATCTGCTAGAGTGTGTCTAGAATCCATGTTGTCATATCAGTAGCTGGATTATGTCTCTCATCTGATGGTCTCTCCTCAACTGCTCTATCTTTGACTGGTGCCTTCCCTCTAGCCATGATGTCTATTGAATCCTCAGGGAAGTAAAAAGTCTGATAAACACTCATGGAAAAGTGTGCAGGAGATATAGACAAAAAATCGAGGTGTGAGTCTACCACGACTAAAGGGATGGTATGCGAGGGAGTTTGGGTCTAACTTACCCTGTGACTAAGTGGGACCGACTCAAGAAGAGGGTTATCCAAAGTTTGTGAAGATGCATGCAAGATGATGGAAGATCGATGGCTCACAGAGTATGAGTGTAAAATCCGTCTAGACTTCATCCTTGATGTCAAAATAATATGGAAGATAATATGATGTCAAATCAAGAAGACGAGTGTGAAGGAGTATAAGACGTTGACAATGAACACCATGTAAACAATCTCAATGCAAACCCCCAATTCACCATCTTCACATGATGATGATTGCAAGAGTTCAGTGTTTTATTTTTTTAATTTTAATTTTGGTGACCAAGCAGTTATATTAGCAGACTCACAGGTGGTGTTATCCTACCGCCCAATATACGTCCTCACAATCCCCCCAAAAGTGGTACCATCTGGTTGGGTTGTCGGGTCATATCATTCACAAAGGGAACTATATGGCGGAACACACCAAAACGACTTTCTATGGTCAAAAGCAAGTGCTTGCAGTTGCCACCACGTACCAAAGAGTGGTACACAACACTTAGAGCACAAGTCTAGGGATTTTCGGCTCTAATTCTTAAGGCTACGTCCTCACCCACTCTGTCCAGAGTTATGTACCTGCAACAATGAGGGGTTTTCTCTCCCAATACTATTTAGGTCCATATTTTTTATTTTTCTATTGAATTTCAAAAGAAAAAAATACATTTTTTTATTTTGAGGGTTTTCACTTTTTTGGATTTTTTCAGAAATATCTAACGGTGATCTGATTTCCTTTGATTTTGTAAAATATGTCTCATATAGGGGGAATCGTGGAATGTAGCGGAAAACAATGATGAATGCAAAGAAAGAAGGCGTACCTATATCTAGCACTCTACATGTAGAATGATCCGCACAGAAATTTTAAACATAGACTAATGCATGAAAAAGTCATAAAAACTGTACCCTAAATTAGTAACTCTAGCGTAAGGATATATTATTTTTCAAATCGTGAAGTTACGCCTATGTGTGGATTAAGGTAGCAGGATCTACTTTACTCGTCTAATCACACATGTACACAAACCTAGGCTTTCACGAATTCACGTGAAACAAAGGAAAAAGATCAGAAAATCAAACATTGATATGAGGTCCCCCAAGTGCATTAGCACTAGGTGAAATAAACCCTGAAAAGAAGAATAAGGTCAAAGCCCATCTACAAGATGGGATGTCCTCAGTGGATGCCTTTCTAAAAAATAGGGAAAATGCCCCTTCATATCTCACCAAAATTAGAAAAATGGACAAAGTCCCTGACTCTAAAAAAAGAAAATATAAGTCTTTGAGAAAATCAAAACAGACATTCTACACTGGCTCATACTACTCCGCTACAACTGCTCGTAGAAGACTGATCTAGTCTCTGATCACAATTGAATCTGCTTCTTAGGAAACTGGATACTCCTACAAGCTTACAGCATGGGTTAGCACAGACAAAATAAAAGAAAAGAAACTCATGAAAAATAAAAAAAATCAAAATACAAAAATTCACACAAAAATCAAGAAGACACACTGAGAAAACCCCATAAAAATCGAGAAAACTCAAATTGAGAAAACCAAGAAAAATCAAGAAATAAAATACAAAGTACAGCTCGAAAAATCAAGCATGTCTACATCTCCCAAACAATGGAACCATTTTGATATACAACATTTGAAAAACGATCAAATTGTGCCTATTATAGCTACCATTGAGAGAAATGCTAATTTATCAAATGAAGGGATACCATAATCACGAGAGAGCGAGAGAGAGAAATATAGAGAAACTTAACAAAAGAAGCTTCTCTTCTAAATTCTGGTGTTTCACTATTTTTTATCTAGGAAAGTGCTCCTGTGTTGAAATTTAAATATCACGCTCGGAATTTTCAAGTGAAGGAAGTAATTTTGTGATTTTTTATCTTCTTTCCTTATGCAAGAAACTCTTTTTGGTTGATTTTATTTTTTTATTATTCATTATTTGAATTTTATTTTTCACTTTTTATTTAACTTTTTCGTAGTGATATTTTTCAAACAATTTATCTACAACAAAGTATATAGGGATGATAAAGAGAAATAGTGATAATATAGCAGATGAATCGCTCAAGCAATCGGTTCGAAAAGGAACTCGAAATGGGTCGAAGATCGAAGAATGAAGTTCCCAACAAAAAGTGGTAAAATTCTTCAAATCTGATTCAAATAAAATGTTGAAAAAATACTACGCTAAGAATAATGTCAAAAGTAGTCCGCAAGTGTCCAAGGTCTAATGTAGAATGTGTAAAAAAGAACAAATAAAAGAATTGATATTTCTTTCAATTAGGTCTCTGGTCAGGGTCCTAATTGTAAGAAAAATCTAGAACTCTTAGAATTAGTTCCTGCACGTGGTCCTAAATGCAATTTAAGAAAATTCTAGAGGAATAAAAGAATTTATGAAGCTGGAGGGGCTAAATATCCAAATCTTTCACCCCTTTGCAGATAACAACCATGATTAGCTTCTGAAATTCGATTTGGGACATGTGTTTAGGACATGTATTGGCAGCCAATAGCGCATGTTCTTGAGTTGTGTTCTTCTTCAAATTTGGAGAGCAGCGATGATTGGTTTCTTCGTCCTTTATCTCCAACGATGCAAGGCTGATGCTGCAACGACAACATCGGAAAGGGGATACCTTCAACTTTCAAGCACACTTGCTATAAGGGAATTGTGTATGTGGATACTCGTCAAAGAAGGAACTCAGTTTTAGGGTTCGAGGGGTTCTTGGAATACGATGCTCCTTCCGTCCAATATGATTGATGATGATGCTCCAGATTGAGGATGAAAACTCTCCAGATGTGATGGCTAAATGCAAGTAAAATTTAATGCTCAATTCTTAAAGAATCGGCCAAAGGCATTAAGGTGTTCTTGCCAACATGTTATGGGTTCCAGAAAGGGGGTTTTTCAGGGCAAAATTGGGCAATTCGAGTTGGAATTGAATGGAGATTTGAAGTGTGAATCACAGTTTGATATTATGATGTACTAATGAAATGAAAAGGAATGGATTAGGGTTCACTTGGGGGGAAGAAGGTATCGGATACTCTTATTCTTGCTCGACATTCGGTGATTGCTGGAGCTCTAAGTAGCTTGAAGCATCAAAGCAAGGCAACATTGCCTCCTTGACACTTCCTCCGTCGTCCCAATTTCCACGTAGACCAATCTCCATGCCCCGTCACAACCCTAGATGGTTGATGTATGTTGGAGAATGTAGGGTGACAACCTCTAATCTAGTAGTTAGGGGACAATTATGTTTGAACAGTCGATCTTCAGGTTAATAAATAGGTGGATTGATGGAACATTGGCTTTGATCTGAGGGTCCGCACGTGTTAGGGTTGTTAGAACGAGAAAGTGGAGGATTAAGATCGATGAATGGGTAAAGAAGGATGCGAGAATAAATGGTGTAAAGTGGCCGGTCATAACAACCTTCCAGGCAACCTCTTATTGAACAAGAGGGTTGTGGTGCTGACGCGTGTCAGAATCACCATGGACAGAAGAAATAATGTATTATTAATTTGTTAATAAATAACAAATGATATTATATTAAATAGAAATAAAAATGAAAAATATGTATAACTAATTTATGTAATTTATGCTATAATTTATTTTGATAAATAATACATTTTTATGACTTATAAATATAATATTAATAAATAGATCTATAATATACTTAATAAAGAGCTCTTGTATTTTTAATTCAATAAGTTAATAAATAATATATTTTTTTATTATTATAATTAATAGAATAATAAATATGAGTAGTGAATTTTTCTAGATTTTAATAAATTAATTTACATGTATTAATAGATACATATATGTGACTACATTTCAAAATCATTTATAATTTAGGGTTTTTGATTTATTTAAAATATTATACAAATAAGGGTTTAAATTTTTGAAAAAAATTCTAAATAAAATAGAAAATCAAGAAATAAATTAAAAATTATAAAATAGATGATACTATAAATAGTGTGTTCATAATAAAATAAATAGCCTAGAATCCCAATTGTCATTAGGTCCCAAAATCGACGTTTTACGAACGAGCTCTGATTTTAGTGAAATCACCTTCATTAATTAGAGAATATGATTTCATGAACTTTTTTATGATTAGAGTGAAATTAGAATTTGTATGAAAAAAGTTATGAGGTTCGAAAGTTGAGAAAATAAAAATTTCAAAGTTGGATTTGTTGGCATATATATATATATATAGATTGGGATTTGTTTTAATGATTTTCATATATATATATATATAGAAATACATAGGAGAAAAGTTTCGTTAAACATATGTTCAAATTAGCTAATTAATAATCATTGAACTTTTGATAAATAATGGATAAATAAGAAATAATGTTCTCTGTGCATAATTGATTCTTTTTTTGTTTTCTTCCTTATCTCCCTCTACTTATTTGTTTGTCGACCAATCCATGCTGACTTGGTCTCAGGGGTTAGGTCATATAAGTATATATTTCATCTATATTTATATTTAATTTAGTCACATTGTACATATATACATAATTATAATCTGCCTCTTTTAATTTCTTTCTTTTTGTTGTTTTATCCATTTACGGGTCTTTGATGCATAAAATTGCATTTTTATGAATGAATGATGTTTTTATAAGGAATGATATTTAATGCATATTTACATGTATTTGTTAAGGGTTTTAAGACAACATGCAGAAGAAAAGTTAATCAATCATGGATTCATCAGGTTCCGACCATTGAATCCTACAAGGTTAGCGGTCTATACCCAAAGCAAAGTAATCATGTTCGACAGAAATTGAGTTGGATGGGGGCCATTGGAGGCAAAGAGAGGATGAGTCCTAATTGGGTTTCTCTCCTACGCAATGAGAGAATGGGATCGAGGTAGAGAAGATCTTGGAGAAGCGGAGGAGAGAAGAGGATGGATGCGCGAAGAAGATGGTGTGATGGTGCTGCTATGAGTGGGATCAGATGATAAAGAAGTTGTGTGCTTGTGCTGCTATAAATTAGAGAAATAAAGAGAAAAAATGAAGAATGCTTGCCTGGAAAGGAAGATGGACACTGTGATGGACCACAGAGATGGAATGAGTTTGGGGAATGGAGCTTGGAGCTCCTGGTCGTCGCTTGAAGCTTTGGCTAGAAGTTGAGCTTGAACAACTTCGAGATGGGGTTGTAACTTGGTCCTTCGATGAAGGATCCCTGTCGACGGAGATTTCTATGTCATGGCTTTCTCTCTTGCCCTTTCTGTCCCAAAGAGAAGGAAGGGGGATCAGAGATTCTTGCACATAAGGGCGGATACGAGTGTTGATTTATGGAGTGGGGATTTTGTTCCAAGGTGAGGGGTGGTTGCCAGGCAGTTTTCATTGAACTTGCAATCACTCCCCGCTGCTAACCTAAGGTAGACGATGGTCAATGGGGAGTTGGGATGGAATGTGGAAGAGAGACCTTTGACGAGGAGTTGGATTCAAGGGAAGAGGAATGTAGAGTCAGCTGGGGTAATTGGGACAAGATGGGCAATTATTATGATTATCAGTGTTGATTAGTCCAATTGGGAGGTGGAAGAGGAATAGAAGTTGTTGGATATGGGGATTCAATGGCTTGGGGGAAGGCTGGTGCCAATGAAAGACCGAGCCGCATGACCTCTCCAAAGAGAACCACCTAGCCCAATGAAAAAAAAAGATAAAGAAGACAAATAAGAAAAAAGCAAAATAAAAAACTCACAAGCTTCAAATAAAAAAATATTCACCACAATAGTTGTTGATCTTTTTGAGATATACAACTTTTAAGTAGAACTAAATATGAAAATGTAATATATGTACAAGAAAATATTTTTGCAAGCATTTTTAACTAATTAAAAAAACTTAATTTATGTCTTTTGTTATTTTTTTTCATTTTTGATCTATAAATATTGTCAAAAAATTGTACAATATTAATCTATTTTTTATGGGATTTTTATAATAGGAAAACAAAGAAAATAATAAGCACATTAATACGATTATTTATGTACATTAATTAGGATTAATTATATATAAGGTGTTACATGCTAATGTTTGATATATAATAATGAATCTTATTAATTAATTTAAGTAAGAGGGATAATAAAAACACAATAATATGATAAATAATAGATTATCATCCCCCTATACTTAAAACATCATCCTCGAGCAAATAAAGAAGGAATAAATTGGATTGATCCTAACTATGCATGTGAATGTACAGGACTTGTTTCGTTAAGAACCCTCAGTTTTAGTGATCCTAAATTCTAAGCTAAACCAAGCTCTAGTCATGATGAATCCAACTTCCATAATTATCAGACTCTTTTTGTATAATACATATTTATAGAATACAGATATATTATTTTAGTGCAGACTACATTTACAAGCTTAGAGTTGAAACGCCACTCCAAGTATCAGTCCAAGAGACTCTTATAATGTCCCAATCCTTAACACTAGGAGTAGATCATTTATTGCATTCAATTCATTGTCTCTTTAGCTGTCAGATTTAAATCGGTAGATGGAAGGCTAGTTGATGAAGGGAATTGGATTGTGGCATTTCTTCTCTCCCTCTCATAGGAAAAAGGGCTCTCCCGAGTAACTTATTAACTCAACACATATTTTTTTGATGTTAATTAGTGTGTCTGTCAAGAGAGTCTTGAGTCGTCTACACTTTTTTTCTTGGGAATTCACCGAGGCATGTCTCTTTTGAGTCCCTATTATACCTTCGACACCTAGACTTATATCACTATTCGACCTTTTGGGTGCAAACCTGACTCAGAAATGCATAAAATGTTTGGTCCAAATGTTTGAATGGTTGGGAGTGCTCACTTTTGGTGTAAGCTCTTCTGAATGTAGTGTTAGAGCTTTTCTTTCTATTTATTTTATTTTATAAACTATTCTATTTTTTGGCTAGATATGCTGCTTTTAGCAAGTTGGCCCACACTGATCAATATTTTATTATCTTTCATCACACCATAGAACTTAGGTAAATATCAAGAGATAGTATGAGAACTTATTCTCATACTGGCTAAGGTTGTTGACTCCCAGGCTTCATGGAGCCTTCATCATTTTTTCTCTCATCGTTGAGCACCATAAAATCAAGTCCAAACTAAAATACTTCATTCCAGTTCCTCAATTGAAACCTCAACTCATCACTTGGTATATGAAATTGTGCATGTGAAGTACTGGCCATATTCTTTAAATTAGAAATTCAGTTTGCAATATAGCACCAAAACCTTTCAATATAGGGAAGTACGAGTTAATAAATCTTAGACCTTAATAATTAAAGTTGTTTAACTTTGAATTAAAGAACCTCATAAATCAAGTGTTCTTGAACTCCTTAAACCTTTTGTGGAGTAAAAGTGTCAAAAATACATCAAACTTATTAGTTCGTGTTTATGTGATTTTAAATTTTCCATTTTTTTCTTTATTTTTAAATTTAAGTTAGATTTATTTACACCATCATTTTGAATTTTTTTGAAAACATTTTACAAACCATGTCACATTAATATAGATTTTCCAAATATTTTACAAATGATTTTCAAAACAAGTCAAGTCCCTATTTTTACAAACAATTTTAAAGCATTTTCAAAACAATTTCACGTAGGTATAACATTTTTCAAATCATTTTACAATCATTTTTCAAAATTAGTTCAAAGAATATTTAACCCTTAGCACGATTTGTTTTGAAAATCTTGAAAATATATGAGCTACAACTAAAGTATATATGAAATATATACAATATACCCCATATACATAGCTTGTGCTACTTATTCAAGGCACTAAGTGATATGAAACCATAAGTCACGCTAAATAGAAAGAGATACACATGAATTGATTCGGTATTACCCCTATAGTTAGGTGATGAATCTCCATTTGAGAAGAGGATGGATGCACGAAGAAGATGGTGTGATGGTGCTGTTACGAGTGAGATCAGATGATAAAGAAGGTGTGTGCTTGTGCTGCTATAAAATAGAGAAATAAAGATAAAAGATGAAGAATGCTTGCCTGGAAAGGAGGATGCACATTGTGATGGACCACAAAGGATGGAACGAGTTTGGGGAGTGGAGCTTGGAGCTCTTGATCGTCGCTCGAAGCATTGGCTAGAAGTTGAGCTTGAACGACTTCGGGACAGGGTTGTAACTTCGTCCTCTGACCAAGGATCCCTGCCGATGGAGATTTCTATGTCGCGGCTTTCGCTCTTGCCCTTTCTGTCCCAAAGAGAAGGAAGGGGGGCTCGGAGCTTCTCGCACATAAGGGCGGATGATGAATCCATTATTCATTAACATTTCTGTCGTATTTTATCTTAAAACCCTTAACAAAATCATATAAATATTCTTTAATTCCCACATTTTATCAAAATACTATTCATAAATAAAAATGCATTTTTATGCATTAAAAACATGTAAAGAAATAAAGAATAAAAAAATAAAGAAAAGAAAAGAAGGCAGATTGTAGATATGTATATATGTAAAATATGTCTCTGAAAATATAAATATAGTTTGAAAGATATATTTATATAACCTAACCCTCAAGACCAAGTCAATATGGATTGGTCGACAAACCAACAAGTACGGGGAGATAAGAGAAGGAAACCATAAAAATAATTAAATAACACTCCACACAATATTCACTATTTATCAAATAATTATCAAATCTTCAATAATTTTTAATTAATTCATATAAATATTTTCTTCACCAAACTCTTTTCCTAATTATTTCTAAAAATGTAAATAAAAATATAAAAATAAGTTAAAAATATTATCTTCTACATATGCCAAGAAATCCAACTTTTAAATTGTCAAAATCTCAACTTCCGAACATCATAACTTCTTCTTGCGCACCCCAATTTCACTTTATTAACCTTTAAAGTTCATAAAATAATATTCTCTAATTAATAGTGGTGGTTTCATTAAAATCAGAGTCCGTTTGCAAAAAGTCGATTTTGGGACTTAGTGACAGCGGGGTTTCTGGGCTATTTATTTTAATTAGAACACATTATTTACAGTTTTATTAATTTTATAATTTCTAATTACTTTCATGATATTGTATTTTCATCATGATTTATTTGAGAATTTTTGGAGCTTATTTATTATTTTAATAAAATCCAAGACCCTAATTTATAGATGAAATTGAACTATCTAACCTATATCTATATTTATTAATATATCTTAATTAATTTATTAAAATCCACAAAAATTCATAAAGGCTCTATTTTATTATTCTAATAATTAAGAAAATATAAAATTAATAATTAGATAATTATTTATTGAATTAAAAACTCAATACCTATTTATTAAGTGTTATTTATGCTTATATATTAATATAATATTTATACTTCGAATAATATTTATTATTTACGAAAATTAATTATACCACAATTTGGATAATTTATATTTCCTTATTTTTCATTTTTATATCTATTTAAAATAATGTCTTTTAGTATTTCTTACATATTTTATAAGGATTTTCCATTATCTGGCCAACCAGGTGCTAACACGTGTCAGCACCTGGATCTTCTTCTTCAAGAAGCCGGCATGGAGTCTGTTCCATCGGCCAAGCTTCAACAATTCCTTCTGCCCAACCTCTAATGCCCTTGATCAATCAAAGCCATCCACGTCTTCCTCCTAACAAACCTCATTCACGCCCTCCATTAGATCTACCTTAGAGCTTCACCATTCCACCTATAAAAAGCCATGAAGTTGGTACATCCAACTTAGTTCTCTACAGCTATCTGAAAGTCCCAAATTCCAGAACCAAAAACCTCTACCTCCAAGCCCCGTGCCAGCCAACTCTGGTGGTGACATCGCCAGACCGCCGCCTTACGTGGAAGAAGGATGTCGGAGCTTCTCTCCAAGGCGCCTCAATGCCTTGCATCGTCGCCTAGCGCTGCGTCCAGCTCCGGGAAGATCGCCCGTCGAAGCCGTCATCTTAAGTTCATCTACGCTACCAAAGTTTCTAGAAATTACAATAGGTCCCCACAGGGGGACCTAATTGTAATTCTTTTATTTTCTTTTCAGTTTAGTCCATACAGTGACCTTTCTATAACAAAAATAATATACTTTCTTTGCAGTTAGGCCCCTGGCTTGTAGGGCCATTTGGACCTTGTATTTTTCACATTTTTCCGCGAATTTTTTAAGGTAGCTTGATAACTACCCAAGCTATTTTTTGAGTATTTTTCCCGTATTGTTCGTCGCTTTATTTTGTGGTTTTGATTTTCATCATCTTGAGTTTGTTTTCAGTCGAATCTATTTTCAATTTCTTTCCTTGTAAAACCAAGAATAAAAATGAACTTTTCTGGAATTTATTCCTTGTTTCGAAAACCGTCGTTTAAATATTCTGCTTCCTTGAGTTCGACCCGGGCACACTCACCTGGTTAAATTAGTAGTGAACAATAAAATAGGAATTTCTCTCCTGTTTTATCATATTTTTTGTTTACTTCAATGTGATTCTCTCTTTTGCGGTTATCTCTCTCTACAATGGATAACCTCTTAAAAAATCGCAGGTCGGGACCGCGTTATCAAAATGGCGTCGTTGTCGGGGAGGCGTTGTTTTTATAACTATTTTTGAACCAATTTTTACAATTATTCTTGATTTTACATTTTTCTTTCAGTTTTTGATTTACAGTTTTTTTCGCTTTTTACGATTTTTTTTGTGTCTTTAAAATTTTTGTTTACGGCTTTCTTGGTCTATTCTTGTTTTTCCGTAACTAATCTTTGTAGGGACTGCAGGTTCAGCCGGCTCCCTCAAAGGCTGAAACAGTTGAAAGTGCAGAGACCGAGGTTCTCAGTTGCTGAGGGCAGGGTTAGCCAGGGTTTGTCTTGTGTCTTATTCTTTTATTCTTGTAAAAAAAAGAAAAAGAAAAAGAAAGGGCACTTGCCCGTGTTTTTGTTTTCTTAAAAGGGGCCCCATAATGGCATCCCGACTTGTACCTCCCCTCCCATTTTTCTCGGGGTCTGATTCATCGGGTGCCGTGCATTCGGGGGATCAGGGCACCCACTGCGGTTTTTCTCGCATCGATAGTTTTCCGTGGCTTTTCACGAGGCTTGGTGCTTGTTTAGGAGTTTTCATTTGTTATTCTATCTGATTGCGCCTTCGTAGTTAGTCTTAGGACTCGCAACCTAGGTGCATGATTTTAGTACTTTTAAAAAAATAAAAGACATTCGTTAGACGCTTGTCTGAAAAAACCCCAAAAATAAAATCAGGACTGCTTAAGTATCTGACTTAAAACGAACATAAGGTTCAATTGACTTGGGAGAGTAACCCTCGCATAGGTACTTCTTAGAGTGCGTGAGTGAGAGACGACCCTTAAGGATAGAACCAAAAACCCGTATTTCTTTTGAAATACTACTTAGTCTATATACCTAATCACCGCTTTTCAGTGGGTACGCTCGGGTAGCTGGAAACGGTCCGAGTTTACTTAGCAGAGTGGGGGGTTTAGAGGACACTACGTGCTCCATCCTCATGTAACACGGGTAGCCAGAAATGGTTCGTACTTACCCCCATACTGGTTGAGAGCAAGTGGTTCTCTGTAAAGACTCGGGACAATATTTCTCGGAAATTTCGGGCACCTATCAGCTCACGTTAATCGGGGAATATACATGTTTGCTAATACAATCCTACAACTGACAAGATAAACGACTGAACTCTTATGATCATCTTTGGGTTGTGTTGGTGAAAACGGGGTTTACTTTGTGTTTGCTTGCTGGGCGTGAGTACTGCAGCTTTTACGCATTTCCCATCTTTCTTGAATCGTCAATCGTGCTCTCCCGATCACTCTATTGACATCGAAGATGATGACTCGAGGCTATTCTGCTCAGACTCCATGAGCTCTCGATCATTCACCGTTCGTCGTACATCTTCACAAACTCGGGTAACCCTCTTCCCGAGTTGGTACCATCTGATCTCGAGGAGAGTCAGACCCAGACTCACTCGCCTCCCGACCAGTCTTTTGTGGCAGACTCTTTCCGCAATGCATCATCAATTTCTCCAGCTGATTTTTCGCTGAGTTCTTACAAGAAATTCTCTTTCACATAAGATCTGAAGCAAATGGCTCATGGAAAAGGACCAGCAGAGTAGAGGCCAGCTAAGGATCACCATACTGAAGGAAGACCAGATCCAGCCACAGATATCACGACAGGAATTCTCGATACTTTACAATAGATGAACCTACATATTCGAGAACAATTTAGAACTCAGAATGATTTACGAGATGAGATAGCCACGCTGAGAGCAGGAGTCGGGAACCCTTTACCGCCTACAGTGGTTCCCGCTACTTTACGAGATGAATATGACCCAGATGTAAGAATGCTACATCATTGGATTCGGCTACCGCCGAATCAAGGACCATACGAGTTGAGGACGTCCTTCATGTCATTGGTTCCCAAGTTCTATGGGAATAGTACAGAGGAGCCGTTTACCTTTCTGTAGCAGTTCGAGATGATTTGTGGTACGCCGAGCTATCCAGGAGTGATGCAGGAGGCTGTTCGCCTCAAAGCCTTTCCCTTCACCTTAGCAGATAAGGCACTTTACTGGTTGAGTCATCTAAGAAGGGAAGTTTCTACATGGGACGACTTAAAGTTCGCATTCCTGTGTAAGTATTTTCCTCTTGGAAGGACGAACATGATGAGGAGTCAGATCTCCAACTTCACGCAGCTACCGAATGAATCTTTCCATGAGGCATGGGATAGATTCAAGGATCTTACGGAGATATGCCCGCATCATGATATACCAATGAAGGTGCTTGTGCAAAACTATTTTGGAGGACTCCAGCCGGACAATCAGGGGCTAGTGAGTGCGGCATGTGGCGGTAATTATCTGAATAAGGATGCCGAGACAGTCTGGTCCATCTTCGAAGGGATGGCAGAGAACTTGAGAGTCGTCGACTCTACTTGGGCATTCAAAAAGGCCCCTCAGCCACCACATCACCGAGAGCATCATAAGGTGGCAAATATTTCAGAGTCTGAATCCAACACCAACATGGGCTTTATTAGCAAGTTCAGGACTTACAACCACTGCGAGAGTTGGAGAAACTCTTATCTCTGCCTTAGCAGATGAGTGATCTCACAAAGAAGGTATCATAGCTACAACTTCAGTATTAGTAGGTCCAATCTTCTTCGACTGCACAACCTGCACAGAGGACTTTACCCGCTCCTCCTACCCGACAGATACATTTTGTTCAGAGCGAGCCCGAGACTCCGCAGATTGATTGGCATGAGGACCAGTCTCATGCCAATCCCGGTCACATCACCAGTGCTGCAGATATGGATGTTGAGCCTCAAGCCACTCTTGAGATCAACGGGATTTGATATACTCCGATTCAGCAACCGAGTGTACCTCATCATCAACAGTAGCGGTATGGTCACCCGCAGCATGGACGTCCACACTTCCCGCACCGACAGCAATACATGCTGCAGCAGTCTCACCATCATGCATATCTGAGACCACATTCCTATCAATATCCTGTTAATCATTCACAGCAATATCATTATTAGCAGCAGCAACAATCTTCATTTACACCGAAGAGATCTTCCCAGCCTTACACCTCACAGCAGTACATGTCAAGGCAGGAGAAAGTACAAAGCCAGTGTCACCACACTGATTCTGAGATGTCTTCACAGGCCCATGCCCTAAATAAAATCATGGATATGTTGAGTACGCTACGAATTGCACATAAAACAGAGATATAGCAGGTTAACCGTCATCTAGATGAGTTAACCGTGCCGAAGACCACTCTCCCAGCTCAACCTCAGATGAATCCGAATAACAAGAGGAGGCATCCAGATCAGGTAGACACCACCACAGGTACGATCTCTTTTCCTGATTTTTTATCTAACTTCATTCGTCTCAGGAGCAACAGATCACCACAAGCACTTGATGGAGTAGAGGAGAGGGCACTTGATGAGGAGCGAGAGCAAATCCATCAAAAGACACATTCTGATGCTGATGAGGAGAACTGTCACGAGGATGAGGACCACTATTAGGAGAAGAGAGAAGGGAGCGATGCCGAAACAGTTGACATGGTTACCGGCGAGACGAACGATTATATCACGCCGGACCATGCAGATACTCCCCCGATAAAAATTTTTCTTCCCCTAATTTAGAGCGTTTTGTAAAAAATTCTGAAACTCTCGATGTCCAAGATGATTCTGAATTGAATAAAACATTTGATTTTGTCATTCCAGAAATTGTTCCTTTTCCCGATGCTTTGTTTGGAAAAGGAAAGAAAAATACCAAAAAGAATGTTGTGACTCCAGAGACTGAACGACTATTAAAAGATCACATCTTTTTGAAGATCTCACTTCACGATGACTTGGATCATTTTCCTACGCTCAAGAATCAGTTAAAGAATCGATGCACCACGCGTAGGAAAAAGAGATCACGTACAGAAAAAAATGTTTTGACCAAGGCTACATCGCGCGTCATACAGAACAAGTTACCTAAGAATAAGAAGGATTCGTGAGCACATTATGTCAGATGCAAGATTTCCAAAGCCGCATTCGATTGCACTATATTAGATAACGGTTCCTTGATCAATTTGATACCATCTTCTTTACTCGACAAGCTCGAGTTAGGTCCTCTTTACAAATCCTGCGTGATCCTTCAGTTTGCTGATAGATCCGTAAAGAGACCTAGGGGCATATTGAGGAACGTTATCGTGACCGTGCAGGGTGTGCAGTTCCCAATAGACTTTACTGTCCTGGACATGGATTGACCTGCACAGTTACACCTTACCCCGATCATTCTTGGGAGGCCTTTCTTAGAGACCGTGAAGGCTCTCTTCGATTTTGATACAGGGAAGGTATCTTTTCACGTCAAGGGCGAGAAGGTACATATAGAGATGGTGAAAGAGTCACACACATCCAGTTATGCATCTTCAGATTTCTTGAGTTCTTTAGCCACCTGTGATTACATGGATGAGGTTCGTTTTGACGACCTTGAGAGTTATCGAGTACAGACCCAAGATTTTCTAGTAGAGGATGGGTTCGAGACTACAGTTGGCATTTCTTCCGAGTGTACTTCATATTTCCGTATGGATAATGAGAAGCAGAGGGATCAGACATCCGAGGAGTTTATTGCAGATCTTTTAGATTCAAAGTTTTTACACAATTCCTCTACTTCAGATGATCTAGAGATTGAATTTCATATAGCAGAGTTGTTTTCCTATAGTCATTCTGAGGATGAGCATATGAGCGAGTCGGATGATGTTTTAGACATCTTCTGTAGCCCGACTCTAGAGCATATTGAGATGGTGGATAACCATACTACAGACAAATCCACTGCCGATATAGATCCCAGTACACATATAGATGAGGTTTCAACAGAGCTAGAGTCTACCTTACAGAGATGAAGTTATTGCCACTAAATATGAAGTACGATTTCCTTGCGGGTCCACATCGACAGTTTTCGATCATTACAAGCTCATCTTTGACCAAAGAACAAGAATCTCGTCTGATGGAGGTTCTTGAAAGAATCCGGAAGGCTATTGGGTGGACTGTATCTGATCTCCACGGGATCAATCTTGCTTTGTGTTCTCATAATATATATCTCGATCATGGCAACAAACCTTCCAGAGAATTTCAGCGCAGGCTGATCCGATTTTATGAGATGTTGTCAAGAAAGAGATTACGAAATGGTACGATGCAGGATTTATCTATCCCATCTCCAACTCTGAATGGGTCATCCCATTACATGTTTTCCTGAAGAAGTCAGGAATTCAGATGATTAAGAATGAGAGTGGAGAGGATATTCCAAAGAGAGTAATCACGTCGTGGCATGTGTGCGTTGATTATAGGAAACTGAACGCCACGACGAAGAATGATCACTTCCCTTTGCCTTTTATAGACCAGGTCATAGGAAGGTTGGCAGGGAAGGAAAACTTCTATTTCCTTAACGGTTACTCTTGCTCCTAAAGACTAGGAGGACTAGGAGAAAACCACTTTCACATGTTTGTTTGGCACGCATGCCTTTAGACGGATGCCCTTTGGATTGTGCAACACCCTTGCTACTTTCCAGAGTTGTATGCTTGCTATTTTTGCAGACATGGTTGGTGATTTTCTAGAGGTCTTTATGGATGATTTTTCGGTCTATGGCGAGTCCTTTGACGATTGTTTAGCGCAACTAGACCAGGTTCTTCAGAAATGTTGTGAGGTAGATCTTGTTCTGTCATGGGAAAAGAGCCATTTTATGGTTACACATGGGACCGTGTTGGGGCACGTCATCTCCCAGTGAGGCATTGAGGTTGACCCTGCCAATGTGGATGTCATCAAACGTCTCGAACCACCATCCAACATTAAGCAGTTACAGTCTTTTCTGGGGCATGTCAGCTTTTACAGACGATTCATTCAAGATTTTTCTAAGATTGCCCGACTGTTAACTGAAATATTAGGCAATGACATCGAGTTCTTGTTAGATGACAAATGTCTTAATGCATTCCGCACATTGAAAGAGATGATCATAAGTGCTCTTGTCCTACAGCCATCTGATTGGTCTCTACTATTCGAGATCATGACGAATGCTTCAGATTTTACTTTCGGGGCTGTATTTGGACAGAGGAGGAATGGACTTCCTATTGCTACCCACTATGCCAGTAGAACTTTAGATGATGCTCAGCATAATTACACAGTGACAGAAAAGGAGATGTTGGCAGTGGTATTCGCATTAGATAAATTCAGATCTTATCTTCTTGACTCCAAAATCACAGTTTATATGAATCACTCAGCTATCCAATTTTTGATGGAAAAGAAGGATGCCAAGGGACGCCTTCTCAGATGGATTCTCTTACTTCAGGAATTCGATTTGGATATCAGAGACAAACCTAGGGTAAAGAATGCAGTAGTTGATCACCTCTCCCGATTACAGATAGAGCAGCCTTCAAATGAGTACACGCTAGAGATTGCAGAGATATTTCCAGACGAGAGTATCTTTGTAGGTACCGAGCTTCCATGGTATGTAGATATAGTGAATTTTCTGGTTACAAAGTCCACATGGTTGGCCAAAGGATCGAGTCGATAGACTAGTTTTCGAGGTACAATACTACCATTGGGAGGATCCGATTCTTTTTCGTGAGGGACCAGATTGTGTTTACAGGCGTTGTATTCCCCTAGAGGAATATAATAGTTTCCTCACTCTGTGCCATTCCTTAAAGGCAGGGGCACATCATTCAGGGAAGAGGATAGCGCAGAAGGTACTTCAGAGGGGATTATGGTGAACGACTCTTACTAAAGATGCTTCTACATTTGTGAAGTGTTTCCCAAATTATCAGAGAGCAGTAGGGACAGTCAGTGCTAGAGATGCAATTCCTATATGAACTGTTATTATTTGCGAGATCTTTGATGCATGGGACATAGATTTCATGGCACCATTCCCTTCCAGCAACGGCTTTGAGTACATTCTTCTCGTTGTAGATTATGTTAGTAGATGTGTAGAGGCTATACCCGTACGAATCGCATATAGCAAAATAGTGTGCAAGTTCCTAAGGGAACATATTATTTCATGGTTTGGGATCCAATGTATTCTTATTTCATATGAGGGTAGACATTTCCTTAATAAGGAGGTCAAAAAGCTAGTGAAGCAATACGATATTGATCACAGAGTAGCGTCTCCTTACCACCCACAAACGAACAACATGGATGAAGTTTCAAATAGGGAGGTAAAATCATTCTTCAGAAATTATTACGACCGGATAGGAAGAACTGGTCATAGCTTCTAGACCAGGTTTCTTGGGCATATCGCACTGCATATAAGACTCCTTTAGGTACTTCACCATTCGGACTGGTTTGTGGGAAGCCATGCCATTTGCCTGTATAGATCATGCACATATCTGAATGGGCTATTCGAGAAATTTCGTTAGATATGCAGAAAGCAGGAGTCAAGAGGAAGATGGATCTGAATGAGCTAGTGGAGATTCGAAATCAAGCATACGAGAACACACTCATTTATAAGGACAAAGTGAAGAAATGGCACGATAGACATATTCAACACAAGATCTTTGTTCCTAGGCAGAAAGTCTGGTTGTTCAATTCACGATTGAGAATTTTTCCTAGCAAATTAAAAAGCAAGTGGGAAGGACCTTACATATTCAGAAAGATGCTTGACAATGGAAGCATAGCTATATCAGATATGTCACCTGGTGCAGAGCCGTTTGTGATGAACGGGCAGATTTTGAAGCATTTCGTAGAAACTTCTGATCATATGGCCCGTGTTTAAGTTTTATATTTTGTACAGGACTCATGATCATTCTTTCACTTTATCTCACCCTGTACAAAGACTTTTGAGCCATTCAATTTTTGGAAGTTCACAACACTTGTATATTCTTTGTAGACCACAATCGTCCCCATTTTTGCTCGACTTTTATGCTTAGGATGCCTTAACCTAAGTATAGGGAGGACCGAGTGATTTCGATGATCTCGTGTTCTTTATTTCTTTTTTACTTCATTGTATTTTTTTTTCACTCAGTCACCTTGTTTTTGCTCTTCAAGGATACTTACGATGACCAGATCTTAAGTATAGAGGGGGGGGGGGGGTTACTGACTTTTATCCTTTTATTATTTTCACCCACTTTTACTTAGCACAAGTTATGTCCTCCTTTTTTCTCTTTTGACGCTATGAGGACATAGCACAAGCTAAGTATAGGGGGGTGCATATATATTGTATATATACTTTTGTCCATGACTCGTACTTTTATGTATTTTCTATATCTATAAAATCCATAAAAAGTGGGTGAGGGTTAATTTAAAATCCATCTATCTGTTTATGTATTTATTTATAAAATCCTTGTAAATAAGTAAAATATGTTTAAAATCTATATATAAAATACTTAAATTAAAATATGTATTTAAAAAATGTATTTAATCTGTATAATACTTATTTGAGATCTTATCTATTGAAATATGTGTAAAAATCATTGAATCCTTGTAAAATTCTCTGTCTATAAAATATGTAAAATACATTAGATATTTAATTCAAATAAAATAGATCTTGTAAAATTCTTATACAAATACTTGTTAATAAAAATCAAAAAATCCATAAAAAATACAAAGTCATAAAATTCATAAAAATTACAAAATCCTTAAAATCCATAAAAAATGACTAAAATTCAGAAAATATACTTCACAAAAACATTGTTGCATTTGCATTCGCATTTTTCAGAATAAATTTGATTTCTGGAACTAAGTATTGAGTCTAGTATAAAGGATGGGGCTTGATTATGGCCTTTAATTTTCGTTGTAAGGAGCCTAGTTAGGATCTAGAATTTAAACTCTTCAGGTCTTTGACTTAAAATCTTTGGGTTCCATAAGACCATATTTGGGAAAACGACGCATATGTTATTAAGTAGACCACTTGGTGTCATCCGTACAACTTTGCACCAGTGAACCGATCTTGGACACATGCACTCTGTACTTAGCTCAACTTGCATGGAGTTGTGAAGGCCAGTACATCTTGGTAGTGCGTTTCTGTCATTGTCTTTGCAACATTGACGTCTAAAGATGGGAGAGATTGGGGTTGCGATAGTCGCTTCGGATGAGGGAAGCATCTGCTGACACAAGTTTTTCTATGACCTCAAAAAAGGGATGGAACAAAAGATGCTATATCCATCGAGGCACAAAGAGATCAATGTAGTGCAAGCAAATTACAAATCCAAATCAAAGAAGAAGCCACCAAATACAAATACGACCACAATGGTCCAATCTTCCACCAAAAATGCATGTACATCTTAGTGGATATGCTTCTAGATTGGTCGCACTCCAATTCTTTTCTCATTCTACTACTTTCTCTCTATATTTGATTGTTGACATAGCACGAACTGACCTCAGAAGGGAATACCTCCCTTTTTGAGGAAAGAGTAGATGGATGAGGAATCAATGGAAGTGTATAGCTGGGATGGACGGTTTCTTCACTTCTTTAAGCAAGAAGAGCTAAATCAATTCACACATTGTACAAATTGACTTCAAGGATTGATAGAGTTTGTGATATGAATAAGTGAGTCTGAACTAGCTGATGAGGTGATCTTGAATAAGGATTTGTGGAACTTGAGGAGTGTTGAGGATAAAATCCTAATCCTAGTTAAGGCTCTGACAAATGCTTGTTTCAGGTCCGAGCGAGCTCTGTCCTTTGTCTGTTGTCATGAATTGGTTTAGGAAAACAAATTCATTCTAAGTTTCTTTCTTTTTCACTTACTTTTCAAATAAGTGTTTGCTAAGGGACTAGCAAAGTTTTAGTATAGGGGGTTGATGAATCAATGATTCATTAACATTTCTATCGTATTTTATCTTAAAACCTTTAACAAATACATGTAAATATTAATTAATTCCCACATTTTATAAAAATACTATTCATGAATAAAAATGCACTTTTATGCATCAAAAACATGTAAATAAATAACGAATGAAATAATAAAGAAAAGAAAAGAAGGCAGATTGTAGATATGTATATATGTACAATATGACTCGGAAAATATAAATATAGTTGAAAGATATATTTATATAACCTAACCCCCGAGACCAATTCAATATGGATTGGTCGACAAACCAACAAGTAGGGGGAGATAAGAGAAGAAAACCATAAAAATAATTAAATAACACTCCACACATTATTCACTATTTATCAAATAATTATCAAATCTTCATTAATTTTTAATTAATTCATATAAATAATTTTTCACCAAACTCTTTTTCTAATTATTTCTAAAAATGTATATAAAAATATAAAAATAAGTTAAAAATATTATCTTGTATATATGCCAAGAAATCCAACTTTTAAATTGTCAAAATCTCAACTTCTGAAAATCATAACTTCTTCGTATAAACTCCAATTTCACTCTATTCACCTTTATAGTTCATAAAATAATATTCTCTATGTAATAGAGGTGGATTCATTAAAATCGGAGTCCGTTTGCAAAAAGTCGGTTTTGGGACCTAATGACAACGAGGTTTCTAGGCTATTTATTTTATTTAGAACATATTTTTTTTAGTTTTATTAATTTTATAATTTCTAATTATTTTCATGATATTGTATTTTCATCATGATTTATTTTTGATTTTTTGGAGCTTATTTATTATTTTAATAAAATACAAAACCTTAATTTATAGATGAAATTGAACTATCTAACTTATACCTATATTTATTAATATATCTAAATTATTTTATTAAAATCCACAAAAATTCATAAAGGTATTATTTATTATTATAATAATTAGAAAAATATAAATTAATAATTAATTAATTATTTAATGAAATAAAAACTCAATACCTATTTATTTAGTATTATTTATGCTTATTTAATAATATAATATTTATATTTCGAATAATATTTATTATTTATGGAAATTAATTATACCATAATATTGATAATTTAATTTTCCATATTTTTTTGTTTTTATACCTATTTAAAATAATGTCATTTAGTATTCCTTACATATTTTATAAGCATTTTCCATTATCTGGCTAACAAGGTGCTGACACGTGTCAGCATCTGGCTCTTCTTCTACAAGAAGCTGGCGTGGAGTCTGTTCCACTGGCCAAGGTTCAAGAATTCCTTCCACCCAACCTCTAACGCCCTTAATCAATCTAAGCCATCCATGTCTTCCTCCTAACAAACCTTATTCACGCCCTCCATTAGATCTACCTTTGGGCTTCACCATTTCGCATATAAAAAGCCATGAAGTTGGTACAATCAACTTAGTTCTCTCCAGCTATCTGCAAGTCCCAACTTCAAGAACCGAAACCCCTACTTCCAAGCCTCGTGCCGGCCATCTCCGGTGGTGACAGTGCCAGACCGCTGCCTCAAGTGGAAGAAGGACGTTGGAGGAGAATCTCTAAGGTGCCTCAACGCCTTGCATCGTCGCCTAGTGCTGCGTCCATCTCCGGGAAGATCGCCCGTCGAATCCGTCATTTGAGGTAAATAAACCTCTCTTCACAGATCCCTTCATCCATTTTAGACATTTCCATTTCTCGAAGATCGTGCCATACTTAGGATAGTTAATCCCGTCATTAGCTGCACTAATCATCCTTCTTAGACGCCCAAACAAATTATCTAGTCGATCCCATTCAAAACCCAAACATTTCTTGATTCACTTTCACAATTATTCGTACACCGTTTGTCAACTATTTTGGAAACCCCATTATTTGATCTTGTAAATCTTAATCATTTGGCCGATTTCTTGCAAATCTAGCACATATCCCCCTTTCATGCAGGATCTTCTTTTATCTGGAGAAAATCTCAAAGCAATTGGAACTCACAAACACAAGAAGTTCATATCCGAAGAAGGTGCAACAACCTAGCAGCTCCATGATCAGAGTTGGGAACGCCAACTTCATCGCCTGATTTCCACCGTCTTCAGCCACCCTTGGAGGATCCTTACCTCGGGCGAGCGCGAGGGGTGAAGGCGTCACCCCTCTGGCCCCGCCGGAGGCCCCATATCATCTCCAGTTGCTAGAGAAAAGTCGGAGGAAGAAGCTTCATCACAGTTGTGCAACCTGCGCAAGAACAACCCAAGAACGCTTGGACGCACAGGTGCACGACGCGTGGTGCAGTTGGACGCTCCAGATCGCAAGCCAGAATCTAATCCGAGCTGTTCAATCTGAAGCGGTAGAACATTTGCACCTTAGACCCAACAAAGTTCCAAAAGTTCATCTCTGCCTCCAAAGTTTCCAGAAATTACAATTAGGTCCCTGCAAGGGGACCTAATTGTAATTCTTTTATTTTCTTTTTAGTTTATTCCCTACAGGGAGCTTTTTGTAACAAAAATAATATACTTTCATTGCAGTTAGGCCCCTGGCTTGTAGGGGCCATTTGGACCTTGTATTTTTCACATTTTTCTCCAAATTTTTCAGGGTAGCTTGATAACTACCCAAGCTATTTTTCGAGTATTTTTCCCGTATTTTTCGTCGCTTTATTTTATGGTTTTGATTTTCATCATCTTGAGTTTGTTTTTAATCGAATCTGTTCTCAATTTCTTTCCTTGTAAAATCAAGATTAAAAAAGAACTTTTCTGGAATTTATTCCATGTCTCGAAAACCACCGTTTAAATATTCTACTTCCTTGAGTTCGACCCAAGCACACTCACCTGGTTAAATTAGTAGTGAACGATAAAATAGGAATTTCTCTCCAGTTTTATCGTAATTTTTGTTTGCTTCAACATGATTCCCTCTTTTGCGTTATCTCTCTCTACAACGGACAATCTCTTAAAAAAATCGTAGGTCGGGACCGCATTATCAGCGGATACGGGTGTTGATTTAAGGAGTGGGGATTTTTTCCATGGTGAGGGGTGGTTTCCATTCAGTTTTCATTGAAGTTGCAATCACTCCCCCCTGATGGTCTAAGGTGGAAGATGCTCAATGGGGAGTTGCCATAGAATGTGGAAGAGAGACCTTTGACGAGGGTTGGATTCAAGGGAAGAGGAATGTAGAGACAGTTGGGGTAATTGGGACAATAAGGGAAATTATTAAGATTATCGGTGTTGAGTAGTCCAATTGGGAGGTGGAAGATGAATAGAAGTTGTTGGATATGGGGATTCAATGGCTTGGGGGAAGGCGGGTGCCAATGAAAGACCGAGCCACATGACCTCTCCAAAGAGAGCCACCTAGCCCAATGAAAAAAAGATAAAGAAGACAAATAAGGAAAAAGCGAAATAAAAAACTCACAAGCTTCAAATAAAAAAATTATTCACTACAAAAGTTGTAGATCTTTTTGAGATCTACACCTTTTATGTAGAATTAAATATGAAAATGTAACATATGTACATGACAATATTTTTGCAAGTATTTTTAACTAATTAAAAATACTTATTTTATGTCTTTTGTTAATTTTTTGTATTTTTGATCTATAAAATAATGTCAAAAAATGTACAATATTATTCTTTTTTATGGGATTTTTAGCAATAGGAAAACATAGAAAATAATAAGCACATTAATACGATTATTTATGTACATTAGTTAGGGTGAATTATATATAATGTGTTACATGATAATGTTAGATATATAATAATGAATCTTATTGATTAATTTAAGTAAGAGGGATAATAAAAACACAATAATATGATAAACAATGGATTTATCATCCCCCTATACTTAAACCGTCGTCCTCGAGCAAATAAAGAATGAATAAATTGGATTGATCCAGACTATGCATGTGAATGTACAAGACTTGTTTCGTTAAGAACCCTCAGTTTTAGTGATCCTAAAATTCTAAGCTAAACCAAGCTCTAGTCAAGATGAATCCAACTTGCCTAATTATCAGTTTTTTGTATACATATTTATAGAATACAAATATGTTATTTTAGTGTAGACTACATTTACAATCATAGAGTCGAAGCGCCACTCCAAGTTCCAGTCCAAGAGACTCTCACACAATCCTTAATACTAGGAGTAAATCATTTATTGCATTCAGTTCATTGTCTCTTTAGTTGTCTTATTTAAATTTCTAGATGGAACGCTAGTTGATGAAGGGAATAGGATTGTGACATTTCTTCTCTCCCTCTCATATGGGTTCTCCCGAGTAACTTATTAACTCAACACATATTTTTTTGATGTTAATTAGTGTGTCCGTCAAGAGAATCTTAAGTCGTCTGCACCTATTTTCTTGCGAATTCACCGAGGCGTGTCTCGTTTGAGTGCCTATTTTACTTTTGACACCTATACTTATATCACTATACCACCTTTTTGGTGCAAGCCTGACTTAAAAAAGCTTAAAATGATTGGTCCAAATGGACACTTTGAAAAGTTTGGAGTGCTCACCATTGGTGTAAGCTCTTTTGAATGTAGTGTTAGAGCTTTTCTTTCTCTTTATTTTCTCTTATAAACTATTCAATTTTTTTGGCTAGCTATGCTGCTTTTAGCAAGTTGGCCTACACCGATCAATATTTTACTATGTTTCATTACACCATAGAACTTAGGTAAATATCAAGAGATAGTATGAGAACTTGTTCTCAAGCTGGCTAAGGTTGTTGACTCTCAGGCTTCATGAAGCCTTCATCATTTTTTCTCTCATCGTTGACCACCATAAAATCAGGTCCAAACTAAAATCCATCATTCTAGTTCCTCAAGTGAAACCTCAACTCATTACTTGGTATATGCAACTGTGCATGTGAAGTGCTGGTCATATTCTTTAAGGTAAAGATTCAGTATGCAATATAGCACACAAATCTTTCAATATAGGGAATTACGAGTTAATAAGTCTTGGACCTTAATGACTAAAGTTGTTTAACTTTGAATTAAAGGACCTCATAAATCAAGTGTTCTTGAACTCCTTAAACCTTTTGTGGAAGTAAAAGTGTCAAGAATACATCAAACTTATTAGTTAGTGTTTATGTGGTTTTAAATTTTCCATTTTTTTCTTTATTTTTTAACTATAAGTTAGAGTTATTTTCACCCTCATTTTGAATTATTTTGAAAACATTTTGCAAACCATGTCCCATAAATATATATTTCGAAACATTTTACAAATGATTTTCAAAACAACTCAAGTCCCTATTTTTACAAACCATTTTAAAGCATTTTCAAAACAATGTCACGTAGGTATAACATTTTTCAAATAATTTTACAGTCGTTTTTAAAAATTGGTTCAAAGAATACTTAACCCATAGCACAAAAAGTTTGGAAAATTTTGAAAATATAAGAGTTACGACTAATGTATATATGAAATATATACGATATACCCACATATACATAGCTTGTGCTATTTATTCAAGGAACTAAGTGATATGAAACCATAACTCATGCTAAATACAAAGAGATACACATGAACTGATTTGGTATTCCCCCTATACTTAGGTGATGAATCTCCATTTGAGAAGAGGATGGATGCACGAAGAAGATGGTGTGATGTTGTTACGACTAAGATCAGATGATAAAGAAGGTGTCTGCTTGTGCTGCTATAAATTAGAAAAAATAAAGAGAAAAGATGAAGAATGCTTGCCTGGTAAGGAAGATGGAAACTGTGATGGACCACAGAGGATGGAACGAGTTTGGGGAGTGGAGCTTGGAGCTCTTGATCGTCGCTCAAAGCATTGGCTAGAAGCTATGCTTGAATGACTTCGAGATAGGGTTGTGAGTTGGTCCTCCGACCAAGGATCCCTGCCGATGGAGATTTTTATGTCACGGCTTTCTCTCTTTCCCTTTCTGTCCAAAAGAGAAGGAATGGGGCTTGGAGCTTCTCGCACATAAGGGCGGATACTATTGTTGATTTACGGAGTTGGGATTTTTTCCATGGTGAGGGGTGGTTTCCAGGTAGTTTTCATTGAAGTTACAATCACTCCCCGCTGCTGGTCTAAGGTAGACGATGGTCAATGGGGAGTTGGCATGGAATGTGGAAGAGAGACCTTTGACGAGGAGTCGGATTCAAGGGAAGAGGAATGTAGAGTCAGTTGGTGTAATTGGGACAAGTTGGGCAATTATTAAGATTATCGGCGTTGAGTAGGCCAATTGAGAGGTGGAAAATGAATAGAAGTTGTTGGATATGGGGTCTAATGGATTGGGGGAAGGCAGGTGCCAATGAAAGACCGAGCGAAATGACCTCTACAAAGAGAGCCACCTGGCCCAATGGAAAAAATATAAAGAAGACAAATAAGAAAAAAAGCGAAATAAAATACTTACAAGCTTCAAATAAAAAATTATTCACTGCAAAAGTTGTAGATCTTTTTGAGATCTAGAACTTTTATGTTGAACTCAATATGAAAATGAAACATATGTACATGAAAATATTTTTGCAAGTATTTTTAAGTAATTAAAAATACTTAATTTTATGTCTTTTGTTATTTTTTATATTTTTGATCTATAAATAATGTCAAAAACTAATATGTAAACTATTAATCTATTTTTATGGGATTTCTAATAATAAGAAAACACAGAAAATAATAAGCACATTAATACGATTATTTATGTACATTAATTAGGGTTAATTATATAGAAAGTGTTATACTCTAATGTTAGATATATAATAATGAATCTTATTGATTAATTTAAGTAAGAGGGATAATAAAAACATAATAATATGATAAATATTGGATTTATCATCCCCTACACTTAAACCTTCATCCTCGAGCAAATAAAGAATGAATAAATCGGATCGATCCTGACTGTGCATGTGAATGTACAAGACTTGTTTCGTTAAGAACCCTCCGTTTTCGTAATCCTAAAATTCTAAGCTAAACCAAGCTCTAGTCAAGATGAATCCAACTTCCCTAATTATCAAACTCTTTTTGTATACATATTTATAGATTGTGGATATGTTGTTTTAGTGTAGACATCATTTACAAGCTTAGAGTCAAAGCGCCACTCCAAGTTCCAGTCCAAGAGACTCTCCTAAAGATCCAATCCTTAACTCTAGGAGTAAATCATTTATTGCATTCAATTCATTGTCGCTTTAGCTGTCAGATTTAAATTTGTAGATGGAAGGCTAGTTGATGAAGGGAATAGGATTGTGGCATTTCTTCTCTCCCTCTCATAGGAACAAGGGTTCTCTCGAGTGCCATATTAACTCAACACATATTTTTTTGATGTTATTAGTGTGTCCGTCAAGAGATTCTTGAGTCATCTGCACTTGTTGTCTTGGGAATTCACAGAGGCGTGTCTCTTTTGAGTGCCTATTATACCTTCGACACCTAGACTTATATCACTATACGACCTTTTGGGTGCTAGCCTGTCCCAGAAACGCCTAAAATGTTTGGTCCAAATGGACACTTTGAAAGGTTGGGAGTGCTCGCCTTTGGTGTAAGCTCTTTTGAATGTAGTGTTAGAGCTTTTCTTTCTCTTTATTTTCTTTTATAAACTATTCTATTTTTTGGATGGCTATGCTGCTTTTACCAAGTTGTCCCACACTGATCAATATTTTATTACGTTTCATCATAACATAGAACTTTGGTAACTATCAAGAGATAGTATGAGAAATTGTTCACATACTGGCTATGGTTGTTGACTCTCAGGCTTCATGAAGCCTTCACTATTTCTTCTCTCATCGTTGAGCACCATAAAATCAGGTCCAAACTAAAATCCATCATTCAAGTTCCTCAAGTGAAATCTCAACTCATCACAAGGTATATGCAATCGTGCATGTGAAGTGCTGGTCATATTCTTTAAGGTAGAGATTCAGTATGCAATATAGCACACAAATCATTCAATCTAGGGAAGTACGAGATAATAAGTCTTAGACCTCAATGACTAAAGTTTGAATTAAAGGACCTCATAAATCAAGTGTTCTTGAACTCCTTAAATCTTTTGTGGTAGTAGAAGTGTCACGAATACATCAAAATTATTAGTTAGTGTTTTTGTGATTTTAGATTTTCCATTTTTTTCATCTTTTAACTTTAAGTTAGAGTTATTTGCGCCTTCATTTTGATTTTTTTTGAAAACATTTTACAAACCATGTCGCATAAATATAGGTTTTCCAAACATTTTACAAATGATTTTCAAAACAAGTCAAGTTTTTATTTTTACAAATCATTTTAAAGCATTTTCAAAACAATTTCACGTAGGTATAACATTTTTTAAATCATTTTACAATCATTTTTACAAAATCATTTCAAAGAATACTTAACCCTTAGCACGATAAGTTTTGAAAATATTGAAAATATATGAGCTATGACTAAAGTATATATGAAATATATACAATATACCCCATATACTTAGCTTGTGATATTTATTCAAGGAACTAAGTGATATGAAACCATAACTCGTGCTAAATACAAAGAGATACACATGAACTGATTCGGTATTCCCCCTATAATTAGGTGATGAATCTCCATTCGAGAAGAGGATGGATGCATGAAGAAGATAGTGTGATGGTGCTGCTACGAGTGAGATCAAATGATAAAGAAGGTGTGTGCTTATTCTGCTATAAATTAGAGAAATAAAGAGAAAAGATGAAGAATGCTTGCCTGTAAAGTAAGATGGACACTGTGATGGACCATAGAGGATGGAATGGGTTTGGGGAGTAGAGCTTGGATCTCCCGGTTGTCGCTCAAAGCTTTGGCTTGAAGCTGCGCTTGAACAACTTCTAGATCGGGTTGAAACTTGGCCCTCTGAATAAGGATCCCTGCCGATGGAGATTTCTATGTCACGGCTTTCTCTCTTGTCCTTTCTGTTCCAAAGAGAAGGAATGGGGCTCAGAACTTCACACACATAAGGGCGGATACGAGTGTTGATTTACGGAATGGTGATTTTGTTCCATGGTGAGGGGTGGTTGCCAGGAAGTTTTATTGAAGTTGCAATCACTCCCCGCAGCTGGTCTAAGGTAGATGATGGTTAATGGGAAGTTGGCATGGCATGTCCAAGAGAGACCTTTGACGAGGAGTTGTATTCAAGGGAAGAGGAATGTAGAGTCAGTCGGGGTAATTGGGACAAGAAGGGCAATTATTAAGATTATTGGTGTTGAGTTGGCCAATTGGTAGGTGGAAGATGAAAAGAAGTTGTTGGATATGGGGATCCAATGGCCTGGGGAAGGCAGGTGCCAATGAAAGACCGAGGCACATGACCTCTCCGAAGAGAGACACCTGGACCATTGAAAAAAAGATAAAGAAGATAAATAAGAAAAAAGCAAAATAAAATACTTACAAGCTTCAAATAAAAAATTATTCACGAAAAAAATATCTACAACTTTTATCCAGAACTCAATATGAAAATGTAACCTATGTACATGAAAATAATTTTGTAAGTATTTTTTTATTAATTAAGAATACTTAATTTTATCTTTTGTTATTTTTTGTATTTTTGATTTATAAATAATGTCAAAAACAAATATGTACAATATTAATCTATTTTTATGGGATTTTTAATAATAATTTATGTACATTAATTGGGGTTAATTATATAAAATGTGTTATATGCAAATGTTTGATATATAATAATGAATCTGATTGATTAATTTAGGTAAGAGGGATAATAAAAACATAATAATATGATAAATAATGGATTTATCATCCCCCTATACTTAAAACTTCGTCCTCGAGCAAATAAAGAATGAACAAATTGGATTGATCCTGACTGTGCATTGAATGTACAAGACTTCTTTCGTTAAGAACCCTCAATTTTAGTGAGCCTAAAATTCTAAGCTAAACCAAGCTCTAGTCAAGATGAATCCAACTTCCCTAATTATCAGTCTCTTTTTGTGTACATATTTATAGAATATGGATATGTTATTTTAGTGTAGACTACATTTACATGTATTGAGTCAAAGTGCCACTCCAAGTTCCAGTTCAAGAGACTCTCCTAAAGGTGCAATCCTTAACGCTAGGAGTAAAATATTTATTGCATTCAATTCATTGTCTCTTTAGCTGTCAGATATAAATTGGTAGATGGAAGGCTAGTTGATGAAGGGAATAGGATTGTGGTATTTCTTCTCTCCCTCTCGTAGGAACAAGGGTTCTCCCGAGTGCCTTATTAACTAAAATCGTATTTATTTTTATGTTAATTAGTGTGTCCGTCAAGAGAGTCTTGAGTCATATGCACTTGTTTTCTTGGGAATTCACCGAGGCGTGTCTCTTTTGAGTGCCTATTATACCTTCGACACCTAGACTTATATAACTATACGACCTTTTGGGTGCTAGACTAGCTCAGAAAATCCTAAAATGATTGGTCCAAATGGACACTTTGAAAGGTTAGGAGTGCTCGCCTTTGGAGTAAGCTCTTTTGAATGTAGTGTTAGAGTTTTTCTTTCTCTTTATTTTCTTTTATAAAATATTCTATTTTTTAGCTACTTATGCCGCTTTTACCAAGTTGTCCCACACTAATCAATATTTTATTATATTTAATCACACCATAGAACTTATGTAGATATTAAGAGATAGTATGAGAACTTGTTACCATACTGGGTAAGGTTGCTGACTCTCAGGCTTAATGAAGCCTTCATAATTATTTCTCTCCTCGTTGAGTACCATAAAATCAGGTCCAAACTAAAATCCATCATTCCAGTTCTTCAAGTGAAACCTCAACTCATCACATGGTATATGCAATCATGCATGTGAAGTGCTGGTCATATTCTTTAAGGTTGAGATTCAGTATGCAATATAGCACACAAATCTTTCAATCTAGGGAAGTACGAGTTAAGAAGTCTTAGACCTCAATGACTAATGTTGTTTAACTTTGAATTAAAGGACCTCATAAATCAAGTGTTCTTGAACTCCTTAAACCTTTTGTGGGAGTAAAAGTGTCAAGAATACATTAAACTTATTAGTTAGTGTTTTTGTGATTTTAAATTTTCCGTTTTTTCCTTTTTTTTAACGTTAAGTTAGAGTTATTTACACCCTCATTTTGAATTTTTTTGAAAACATTTTACAAACCATGTCACACAAAAATATAGATTTTCTAAACATTTTACAAATGATTTTCAAAACAAGTCAATTTTCTATTTTTACAAACCATTTTAAAGCATTTTAAAATCAATGTCATGTAGGTATAACCTTTTTCAAATCATTTTACAATAGTTTTTACAAAATCATTGCAAAGAATACTTAACCCTTAGCACGACAAGTTTTGAAAATTTTGAAAATATATGAGCTAAGACTAAAGTATATATGAAATATATACGATATACCCCATATACTTAGCTTGTGCTATTTATTCAAGGAACTAATGATATGAAACCATAACTCGTGCTAAATACGGAGAGATACAAATGAACGGATTTGGTATTCCCCTTATAATTAGGTGATGAATCTCCATTTGAGAAGAGGATGGATGCACAAAGAAGATGGTGTGATGGTGCTGCTATGAGTGAGATAAGATGATAAAGAAGGTGTGTGCTTGTTCTGCTATAAATTAGAGAAATAAATAGAAAAGATGAAGAATGCTCGCTTGGAAACCATAGAGGATGGAACGAGTTTGAGGCATGGAGCTTGGAGCTACTGGTCGTCACTTGAAGCTTTGGCTTGAAGCTAAGCTTGAACGACTTCTAGGTCAGGTTGAAACTTGGTCCTCCGACCAATGATCCGTGCCGATGGAGATTTCTATGTCACTGCTTTTTCTCTTGCCCTTTCTGTCCCAACGAGAAGGAAGGGGGCTCGAAACTTCACGCACATAAGGACGGATACGAGTGTAGATTTAAGGAGTGGGGATTTTATTCCATGATGAGGGGTGGTTGACATGTAGTTTTCATTGAAGTTGAAATCACTCCCTGTTGATGGTCTAAGGTGGACGACAATCAATGGGGAGTTGGCATGGAATGTGGAAGAGAGACCTTTGAGGAGGTGTTGGATTTAAGGGAAGAGGAATGTAGAGTTACTTGGGGTAATTGGGACAAGAAGGGCAATTATTAAGATTATCGATGTTGAGTAGGCCAATTGGGAGGTGAAAGATGAATATAAGTAGTTGGATATGGGGATCCAATGGCTCTGGGGAAGGCGGGAGCCAATGAAAGACCGAGCCACATGACCTCTCCAAAGAGAGCCACCTGGCCCAATGAAAAAAAAAGATAAAGAAGATAGATAAGAAAAAAATGAAATAAAATACTTACAAGCTTCAAATAAAAAATTATTCACCGCAAAATTTGTAGATCTTTTTGAGATCTACAACTTTTATGTAGAACTCGGTATGAAAATGTAACATATGTACATGACACTATTTTTGCAAGTATTTTTAACTAGTTAAAAATATTTAATTTTATGTCTTTTGTTTTTTTGTATTTTTGATCTATAAATAATGTCAAAAATAAATATGTACAATATTAATCTATTTTTATGGGATTTTTAATAATAGGAAAACACAGAAAATAATAAGCACATTAATACGATTATTTATGTACATTAAATAGTGTCAATTATATAGAAGGTGTTATATGCTAATGTTAGATATATATATAATGTATCTTATTGAATAATTTAAGTAAGAGGGATAATAAAAACATAATAATATGATAAATAATGGATTTATCATCCCCCTATGCTTAAACCTTCGTCCTCGAGCAAATAAAGAATGAATAAATTGGATTGATCCTGACTGTGCATGTGAATGGACAAGACTTGTTTCGTTAAGAACCCTCAGTTTTAGTGATCCTAAAATTCTAAGCTAAGCCAAGCTCTAGTCAAGATGAATCCAACTTCCCTAATTAATAAACTCTTTTTGTATACATATTTATAGAATATGGATAAGTTATCTTAGTGTAGACTACATTTACATGCATAGAGTCGAAGTGCCGCTCCAAGTTCCAGTCTAAGAGACTCTCCTAAAGACCCAATCCTTAACATTAGTAGTAAATCATTTATTGCATTCAATTCATTGTCTCTTTAGATGTCAGATTTAAATTGGTAGATGGAAGGCTAGTTGATGAAGGGAATAGGATTGTGGTATTTCTTCTCTCCCTCTCATAGGAACAAGGGTTCTCCCGAGTGCCTTATTATTTCAACACATATATTTGTTGATGTTCATTAGTGTGTCTGTCGGGAGAGTCTCGAGTTGACTGCACTTGTTTTCCTGCGAATTCACCGAATCGTGTCTCTTTTGAGTGCCTATTATACCTTCAACACTGAGACTTATATCACTATACGCCCTTTTGTGTGCTAGCCTGACTCAGAAAAGCCTAAAATGTTTATTCCAAATGGACACTTTGAAATGTTGAGAGTGCTTGCCTTTGTTGTAAGCTCTTTTGAATGTAGTGTTAGAGATTTTCTTTCTCTTTATTTTCTTTTTTAAACTATTCTATTTTTTGGATTGCTACGCCGCTTTTACCAAGTTGGCCCACACCGATCAATATTTTATGTTGTTTCATCATACCATATAATTTAGGTAAATATCAAGAGATAGTATGATAACTTGTTCTCATACTGGCTAAGGTTGTTGACTCTCAGGCTTCATGAAGCCTTCATAATTTTTCTCTCATCGTTGAGCACTATAAAATTAGGTCCAAACTAAAATCCATCATTCCAGTTCCTCATGTGAGACCTCAAGTTATCACATGGTATATGCAATTGTGCATGTGAAGTGTTGGTCATATTTTTAAGGTAGAGATTCAGTATGCAATGTAGCGAATCTTTCAATCTAGGCAAGTACGGGTTAATAAGTCTTAGACCTTAATGACTAAAGTTGTTTATCTTTGACCTAAAGAACCTCATAAATCAAGTTTTCTTGAACTCCTTAAACCTTTTGTGGAAGTAAAAGTGTCCAGAATACATCAAACTTATTAGTTAGTGTTTTGTGATTTTAAATTTTCCATTTTCATTTATTTTTTTAACTTTAAGTTAGAGTTATTTACACCCTCATTTTGATTTTTTTGAAAGCATTTTACAAACCATGCCACATAAATATAGATTTTCCAAACATTTTATAGATAATTTTCAAAACAAGTCAAGTCTCTATTTTTACAAACAATTTTAAAGCATTTTAAAAACAATGTCATGTAGGTATAACATTTTTCAAATCATTTTACAATCGTTTTTACAAAATCAGTTCAAAGATTACATACCCCTTAGCACAACAAGTTTTGAAAATTTTGAAAATATATGAGCTAAGACTAAGGTATATATGAAATATATACGATATACCCCATATACTTAGCTCATCCTATTTATTCAAGGCACTAAGTGATTTGAAACCATAACTCATGCTAAATACAAAGACATGCACATGAACTAATTCTATATTCCCCCTATACATAGGTGATGAATCTCCATTTCATCACCTTTGTTCTTTATATTTGGCTTTTAAACTTTAGCTAAATGCATGTAAATATCTTTTTCTTGCATAAATTAGCATTCATCATTTATTGTACAGATTTTGTATAAAATACATTGTTTAAAGCCAAAAGAAAAGAGTAAAGAACAGAAAAGAATAAGAAATAAATTGTCAAAGGTACTTTATGACCTTAAACCCTTAGACCTAGGCATCTTGATGACTTGGTAGATAAGTAATAAAGTAGGGAGAGATATAGGCCAAATATACAATAACAATCTTATTTATTTATGCTTCAGTAAGTCCCATTTGGGACCTATTTCATTCTTTTATATTAATTAATACCTCAAATAAAGAAACTTTGTAAATCAAAGTTGTAGATAAAATTACATAGAAAATTACAAAACTGATTTCACACAAAGATAATACACAGTGTACATTTTATACTCAGAATAAAATTTCAGAACTCAAACTTCCTAGACCCATATCTTCTCCATATAAACTAAAAATGCACCTAAATCACCTTTAATTGTATATAAATTTTATAAGATATTTAGTGAAGGCAGTTTCACTTAATTTGGAGTTAAGATGCAGAAGTTAGGTTTCAGACCCTTACTGTACTATGTACCTGAATAAAATACTCATTTTATTTAATCTTTATGGTTTTTATAATTTATATTTTTGTAATTTTGTAAATATTATGTATAATGTATGTATATATTTAGAATAAAATAAAACCATAAAGAAAATACCAAAATAAAATAGTATATAAAATCAAGTAGATATATTATATTTATACATGTAAAATTAATACCCATATTTATTTAATTATACAAAATACGTTAGAAAAATATAATAAAAATAAATTTGTTAATATAAAAATTAGCTACAAATTTATAAAATATATATATCTATAATAATAAAACATAAATTACAAGAAAAAAATAAGATACACAAGACATAGATCAATATACATATAAATACATTTATAGAAAATAACTCTAATAACCTATTTCTAAATATAAATAAAAATCATATTAAAATACTACATTAAATAATAACATTTTTTATTTTAGCCAAAAATTAATAAAATCCTTTACTAATTTAATTTGAATTAGTTTTGAATTTCAAATCTGTTTTGTCATGTAGTGTCCTAACTGGGCTAATAATAGTTGCCAATGGTTGACCCTTGTTCCACGCTCTAACCAAGGCAAGCAGATGCCAGACCTCAGTTTTGACCTATATTCCTCGATTTCTTCTGTCCTATTCTTGCACTATTTCTGCTCGATTTATGTTTGACTTTTGAACCTCAACCCATGCACTTTCATGCACAAGTCATTCCATGGTCGATGAGCCTCTGTATCGAGCACCACCACCCGATGAAGACCTCATGAATATAACATCGCCTTCCACCTTATTCAACTTCTTGATCCTTGTTCTGCCCATAAATCCTAGGTTTGAGATTTGATTCCCCTTCCTGGTGACAGTAGGAGGCTAATCCGCATCTCAAGGGTCTTATTGGGTTGGAATCGAGGCGATCCAATTCGCTGGAGCTCCCCACCTTGAAGCTTCTCTAGGTGATCAAGGCATGGTGAGCTTCATTCTTTTCTTTGTCTTTTGATTCCTTAGAGTAGTTGTAGTATAATATAGGTCTTTATTTCACATGATTTTGTTCTAAGTAGTGTAAAATCTAACTTTTTGTGATCGATGGAGCTCTGGCTTCACCATTATTTTCCCACTATCTCCGACCACCTCCATCGTGCCTATCGCCTCCATCTCATCCCCCTTCATCTTTTTATCACCCCATGCACCTTCACTCAATTGGATCGTGCATGGATCCAGGTATCTGATCTCCCATCTCCGCCGTTCGCTGGATAATAACGCACGATCCATCCTCGCATCATTCTCACCACCTGAAGCTCCCTGCAGCTTCGTTTTTTTCCCGCTAACAAGCTCTTGTAGGACATGAATGAAAAGCCATCTTTCTAGGGGGCCATCGAAGATAGAAATAACCTCTAGGTTTTGATCCTTAGCGGTCCTCCACCGGTGTCCATCGAGCAAAGTTAAAGCCCTTAGCCGCTGCGGAACCTTCCGAGGAGCACATAGAACCTCTCAGCAGTGAATTTGGTGGCCGGAGGAGTCCAGGAGATCAGATCGAAGCAGAGTCAGCATGGTGTTCTACCCAATTCCTACAGGTGGCTACAAAACCATTTGATCAAACGTTGACTCCAACTAGAGTTGCCGTCGTTATATTGAGCACCTCCACTGCCGTTAGATTTCTTGTTGAGATCTAATCTCGATAGTTCGAGCACAAAGCATCATACACCATCAATCTACTGCCACGTGTTTAAGTGGCCGCCACTAGTGCCATTTGTCTCCACACGAAGATTAGGTATATTGCAGATCTAAACCGGTGCATTTTTGTTTTTTTTTAATTTTAACTATAAAATTTTCACTTGTCGTTCAAAAACTTCGGTAATGATTACAACTTGGACCCTAAGCTCTCTGATATTCACAATTCATTCCTTTTCCATGTAGGCTGACTTTTTATGTGATGATTGCTTGCAAAGACCTCTACGTTTGGCTTATTTGTATTTGATTTGAAATTTGAATTAAGAAGTGTTAAATCTTAGGGAAATTTTGCATCTTCACACTTGGAAGTTTTGGACATTTCGTTTAAGCCCCTGCATGGGGTGGACTATTATATTTTATGGGATTTTTGCATGTATACATTTAAACATAGTTTGTAGGGTTCTGAAATGGGAAAAATACTTTCGATAATTGCAAATAAGTCCTTGATAGCATACATTTATTTTTAGTTGTTTTCATATTATTAAAAATAGATTTAGGTCCTATAATATTGTTAGAAAATTAATTAAGATACCCTCCACAAACACGCACACACACATATATCATATATATTTTTCGTAGGGTATTTTACATTTATTTTCTATTTATAAAAATTGAAGAGTAGAGCTATTTGTCCTTGATTACAGTATAAAATACAAAAAAATGTAAAACCTTTTTGAAAAATACCAAAAATTTATATTATGTCCATTATACTATTTTCCAACTCTAGAACAAAATCCCTAAAAAGAGAAAAAGAAAAACACTAAGAATCTCCAAAATGCATCTAAAATTTATAAAAAATCCTACAAAAATCACAAAATTGTGTTTCATGTCTATGAATTTTGTGTACTTTATACTATGCATTAAAATAGTTTTCGAAAAATTTGAACCAATTTGATGTTTTTAATTTCCTAAACAATTCAGCTTGATTATCTTATTCACTATTTTGACTTATTAATTCAATTAAAAATAAAAAATAACAAAAATATCGAGAAAATATAAAAATAGAGATAAATATAAACAAGAAAAAGATTTTATTTTGTGAAATTTGTATATTTATAGGTATATATATACACTAGCCTATATAGTGTGCTTATACCTATATATACTTATATTATCACTATTATTAGTATTATTATTTTTAATTATGAAAATATAAAAACTCTGAAAATAAAAATAAAAAATATGTAAAGATAGAACTCTATAAAAATTATAAAATAAAAAACCCACAAAAATCCTAAATATCTTAAAAAGCCCAAAATCATTTGTTTTGCCAATTTTTACTATCTGTCCTCCGTTGTTTCCTTGTTCGACCCATACTTTACTTGTTAGATTTACATTTCAATGCAGGGTGTAATAAATTTTGATTCATACTTTGCGTTGATTAATTGTTGATTGACCACATGGTCTTGTGAAAGATTGCCTCAGTGACATTTTATCTCCGCACTCAATGAGGTTATTATTTTAGACTCTAGCAAAACCCGTGTCCTCATTAAGTTATAAATAACATTGGTATCAGAAGAGATGAATAATATGGATAAATGAGTAGAGAATAGAAGTGAATAGGGCTCGGGTCATCCTATACTTGGGAAGAGAAGATCCTAAGAAGATGAAGGAACCGAAAGAATATATCGGTAAAAGCTGGGGGTCCCCCTAAACTTAGGCTTTAAATGATCTAAGTAAGGAGCGAGTATCTACAACAGAGGGAACCTAAACTCTAAAACAATGAATAAATCAAGTGTGGGGTTAGTGTCAATAAGAAAGAATAAGTGAATCTGCTCGGATGTTGAATCTTTCTGATGCATCTTGATGAAGAGTCGTCTGAAGTTTTTTGAAGGTACTAACTCTTCATGAAGTCAATCATCTCAACTTGGACTAATGATTCTTTTGATTCGATGAAATACCTTCAGTAGTTATCCATTAACTAAGGAATAACTCTCACCGTTTATGATTTTGCTATCTTGGCACTTCCATTGTGAACTTCCTTCCCTATGTAAGGACCCATCCATTTAGATTTAAGTTTTCCGTGGAAAATCTTCTAAAACCATACCTTTTATCCCAAGACAAAGTTCTTGCACCTATTGTGTTGATCATGCCACTTCTTAACCTTGTCCCTTATAGATCAAAGTGTTGCCATATGCCCGGTTTCTGATTTCCACAAGCTCGTTCAAGTTCTGGTCATGATGAATAGTCATTCATCCACCTTTATACTTTTATTTTGGCTTTAAATCCCTAGCAAAACACATGTAAATACAACTAATTTGCATTAATTAACAACTAACTATAATATGTAATAAATGTGTAAATACTTGTGATTAAAAAATAAAATTAAAGAATAAAGAAAAGAAAAGAAAAATAAAGGAATTATCAAAGATATTGACTTACCGTGAACCCTGAGACCAAGTCAATATTGACTAGGTTGACCAGGAACAAAGTAGGGAGAGATAAGAGCCAAATACTGCGTAAAAATACAGATAAATACTAATTCCTATGTATATAATATATTTGTTAGCCATGTGATCCAGGTGCGAACCATTCCTACAATAAATATTATTGTAATATTTGGTATATAAATAAAGGCTATTGATTTATTTCACTCATTGTTTGAGATTAAATGAATGAATGGATTTATAAGGTCCCTTATTACAATTAGAGTTATGTACCATGACCATCTTAATAATCATATAGTTGTTGATTTGATGGTTGAATCATTTAGGTTGGTGCTTGGATGATATCTAAAGAGTTAGATTGAGGACTCATCACCCACCATCAAAAGATTGTTAAGAGTTGATCTACAGCTTGAGAAAGAGATGGAATTCTTTCTTTAAAGGTTGATATCTGACCGACCTCTTTGATGTAGGTCCTTTGCATAGGAATAGATATTCAGAGGTGTCAGATAAGTTAGGTCAAAGAGTTGACCTGGCAAGATCGAGATAACTAAGACCTATGTCGTATGCTGTCACAATATAGGCACACATTTTTTGACCAGAGACAGATGTATTGCTATATGTCTAAGTATGTACATTAGGAAGACCATTAGGTTGATGACCAAATCAAGGTCTATACACCGATGAGCTGTTGCGCATACAGTTGCATATGAGTAATACGATCTCTCAAATGGATCATACAGGTTCATTACTAAATCAGAAGGCATGAGATCACTCATGAAGTATTGGGACCGATCAAATTCTATGCATGTTCATCTTACTTTAGAAGCATATCAAGAATTTGTAGGTATTATATACGCTTTTGGAAAGCATATGATCGATACAAACTCCCAATGACAAAATGAGGAACATAATGGTAAACCCCTAAAGCAGACAATCTAAATATGATCTAAAACTTCAGGTTTATTTTAGGTCTTCCAATATGAAGGATGTACATGTGTTAGGAATACATGACGGTGATGTCATCGTAAACGATTATAGAACCATGACACTTCCATTCCTAGGGAGTGATGAAACAGGTTTGGATTTTAGTGACTCCTCTCGGTAGATTAGTTATCCAATCTTAGTGTAAATATTTGGCATTGATCAGAATGTTATTCAGAGCATTGAGAAGATTTGATTTACAGTTTAATTTAATAAAAATTTTTAAGAGGTCCCCGAGATCTGGATTTGAGATATGATCTCAATCCAAGTCACTAGACATGGAATGCACAATCGCCTTGTCTTTATCTCCAAGCATCCGTGGATAAAGACATTGTTCTTGAAAGAGTTCAATAATAACTCAATTGTTGATAATGTATCTGATCATTAGTAAACGGATAATTAAATATGATTTAGTTATCATAAAATAATGTGAACATGATGCATATTATTTGGACACATGAGGATAGCCATCTATGTTAATAAATATGATTAAATATAAAGGATATTAATAATGTGGAATCACTATCCAAAATAATTATAAATATTATAAGTGCGATTTATAATATGTTGGAGAGATTTAATTGTAAATAGTATTTACGAATTAAAAGTTGATGTGAATTGGATTCACATTGAAAAATTAGTTGTATATGCCATTTAAATTTTATATTGGATGTATGAATATGATTCATAATTATTAATGGCATGGTTGAAATTATCACAAAATAATTTGGAATTACTTGTTTATAATCTCAATGAAATGATATGAGAATGGTTCTCATATAATGTGGTTTCATCTTTATAAAAATTTTAATTTTTGTTGCCGAAGTGACTAGTACGACTAGTCGCTCTTGATTGCATGTGATGCGATCTTCATGCTTCTGTAATCTGCTAAGGCACAAATCCTGGCCTTCAAGTGGTATCAGAACCTTGGTTAAAGGTCTTGTATCTGATCCAAACATTAAGGGACAAGGTTCTGCATATCAGATGCATGGGAACTTGTAGTTTATGCATAAGATGCATGTTTTAACATGTTTTTCACTAAATTGAAAAGCTACAATTTATGCACTTTTTGGACAATTTTTTGGATAATAAGTTGTATTTATGATATCTAAACATGTCCCCAAAATAGTAGCCAATTGTTAGCACCGAAGGTGCATAAATTAAAACTCGAAAAGTTCATGCAGTGACATTATTTTTGCATGTACGTAACAAATTAATTTTTGTTTATTATTTTCCTGTCATAAAACTTAAATGAACACTTCCATTAATTAGACAATTAAAACAACAAACTGCTCAAATTTATTGCACACGATTCTGTCACCATTTGCCCTAGATATTCCATATTTAGTGGAGATGGGTCTGATGATGAAGGAAGTATTTGATTAATATTTATGGAAATTGGTCACAATTAAATTAATGCCTAATATTTATGGAAATATTTGATTAAACATGAATCACCATAGAATGATTGTTTCATGACAAAACCCTAGTTTAATCTACAATAGTTGTAGGACAACTTATACATGCAAAACATGTTTGCTTGATATGAATATATGATCTTTAAAAATGTTTTAAGATGCGTAAGATTTTTGAGTGATTACTATATATGTATCATGTTGGTCACCTAGAGTGTGTGAATGATAAAACTTCTTAATACATTTTGTACAAATTGTGTTGTCTTGAATTGATTTGGTGATAGTGTTTAGGTCGTGGATATGCTAATGTGTTACTTAGTTGGTACCCTGCACTACAATGGAAGCACTCCTTGTTATAATTATCTATCTGACCTAGACTGATCCGTTTCAAGGATGGGTTAGCATGAGTTGTGTACTTTGAACAACTAATTTGAATAATACAATTGTACAATGTAAGGGTGTATACTATATAGTAATATCAAGAAAAACCTAATTGTTTGTTGGTTGAATTGGATTGTTAATTAATTTAATATGATTAAATTAAATATTTCCAATTAAAATAAACACTCTAATATAAATAGAAATGTAATTCCCTTAAAAGAATTAATTATGTGAATATGATTCATAATAACTAATTAAAAATTTTGTTTGAGATATGGAGGATCATGTAAATGACATCCATGATCTCCCGTCAAGGCGAAGGGTTCTGTTGCCATGGATTGTGTGCTGGAGATACCTATCCGAAGTGATATATCCCACATACAAGTGTACATGGATCAAGATCTTAGCTTCTAAAAAGAGTAAGGTCATATGCATAGTGACCCAATATTGGTCCTCATATAATTGAGGCGGCATTAGATTACGCATAGCGAGCTCTATTCCTGTTGACGGTTGATTCAAGTAACAACAAGTCGACATCAACTTAGGGTGGTGGGTCCAAGTGTTAAAGACCAAATTTAGAAATGCAAGTTGGACGTGTAAGGTGGATTGAGTTCCCTCTTCTTTTTATCCATGTTGCAATTTCTCATGTAATTGGGTTGTAAAGAAGATAGAAAAGGAGATCCTGATCTTGCTAGAGATATAGTGATAATTATATCTATTTCTTTGAATGTTTATTAAGGGAATGAACTTTCAGAGTTGAAAAGGCAAGACTAATTTGATTAAAATCCTTAAATAATGAATTTAAATTTGAACATATAATTATTTGTATGTTCAAATGTAAGTGCATTCTTAATCTCAGATATAAAATCCATGAAGTTGCTCAGTAGGCTTTTGGAGGTTAACTAATTGACCAGACCAAATTATATGTATTGTATCCATAATTTGAATCTTGTTCTCTCTGCAAAGCGCATCAGTTATGTGCTCACTGAGAACAAGCATAAAAATCCTAAGTCAATGGAAGAATTTAAATTTAATGAAAATTTTAATAAGGAACACTCACTTGGTCATTGTTGTATTCTAGGTTCTCTGTCTAATGTGCTTCAGAAGCAACATATATACATAGAGAATGCCCATGATAAAATATTGAATCTAAAGGAGATGTTTGGTGATGTCAACTGTCGTAATCGAAAGCCTAGGTTCTAGAAGAGTCCGACCGAACAAGTGAAGAAGAAGTGTCAAAGTGTTGCATCATCCTCTCAAGCTTCCAAACATATGACATCCAATAAAATGTATGTTTTTCATCACTACAAAAGTCCACGACACTGGAAAAGAAATTGTTCAAATTATCTAAAAACCTAAGAGAAGGATAAAGATAAATCCCTACCATGTATAAAATCTGCATTCATCATTTAAACCAATTTTCTCGTAGGACGAGAAGGTAGTTGGATCATTTGTTCTAGTGCTTCTATTCATATATGGAATTTCTTGTGTCTATTCCAAGAAATCGAGAATTTTGATGCAGGGGAGATAGTCCTCCAGATCGGATCTGATGCAACTGTTGCAACAGTCACCGTTAGGACATGCAAACTATCATTATCTAGGGGAGAGTCCTATTACCTAGAGAATGTCTCTATGTTCTAGATGTTAGAAGGAACTTTACTCCGAAGTCAATGGTTTCAATAAATCCCCTACCCAGACCTTGAACTGCCCTCAACGGTTTGTGTAGCCATATATTCTATTACGCAACAAATACAAATAAGGTATTTGACGATTGATGTAAGACCCGCAACCAAACCAAATAAGATACTTATATTATATTGATTGGTCAAAACTTAAAATAAATAAAATAAATAAGAAGTCAATAAAAAAAGAGGTCGAATTAACATCAAAAAATGGAAAAAAAGACGTATTTGAATGTTCAGATTGAAAAGAAGATTGTATTTTTACACATATTAAAATCTTTATTTATTATCTCATCATAGTTGAAATTTTATAGGGTAAGGTTCCATTCAACTAGTACAAAAATGCTTTGCAAAATATCTAATCTATAAAAATTCATAAAATATTGGAAATTGGTTTATATGAATCCTATATGGTCGAGACAAAAAATAAAAGTGACATCGCCAAAAATGGACAAAATAACATTTCCATTTCTTCATCCGGAGATGGGTTCCTTTTGAAGAGCGAATTGATTTTTCCTTGATATCTAACATAATGCATGCAAGTAAATCCTATAATGTAATGTATTCAATTCCCGATTTTCATTTTGTAAGTAATTGGATCATTTTTTTATTTATTATATTTGTGACGCTAGAACATATACTTACTTTACATCTCGATTTGCACAAAAAAGATTTTTTATCTCAGTGGGGTCTTCGAATAATTCTGGGAAAATGCCAACAATTATTAGCTTATTTGGCAAAGAAAAAATACCTCGTCGGGTATTTATATTTATTAATATGTGGGGCATGGAAGGGGTAATTTGTATTATCTCGTATCCAGGAAAATTGAAATTGGGATCAATCTAATTTGAAAAATATATATTAAGCCATTTCTAGTTTCTGTAATTTCTGTTCTCTTTATTTTATGTATTTACTTATTTTCACATCCATAAAATTTCTCAAAAAATATCCCAAAATATCCAAAAATAGAGAAAAAAATATCTTTTATATTCCTTTTATATATAATGTATTTAATATTTATTAGCCTATATATTTTTTCAAGTAAAATTAAAAATTTGCAAACTTAGAAACATATAAAAATATATAAATTCAAACCCCTAAAAATATTTAAAATTAAAAATACAAAAAATCCCTAAGTAGTCTATTCATTTTTATGCTCTACCTCATGTTTTTCCTTGTGGTTTGACCCTACTACTTGTCTACTATACACATCTTTATAGGATATATTAAATTTTAGCTAACTTATTTTATTACTTAATCATTATTGTGGGCTAATTATAGATTGAGGAGATTTTATTCCGGTACCAAGAGCTTATAGAGGCGTTAATACATCAGTTGCCATATCTTACTTATCGGACACTGCAACCATCAAATACTAGATGTTAGGCACCCCTTCAAAAAAATGCTTCACCAAATGGGGCCATTGTCGGGGAGCATTAGTTTGTAGAGCATAGAGTAAATACTTAGCTTGTTTGTGTTTATTTCCTTCTTTGTCTATTTCTCTCTTTATTCTATTTTTATCTAAGAATATTCTAACCTTCTTCTTGTATGAATTTTATGTGAGGGACCTCTTATAGAGGGAGAATTTCTTTGGAGATCTGACACACCTGAGAGCCGCAGAGACCGGTGGTTCTTTATCCACCATTAGGAGAGAGTAGAAAAGGATACACGAAGTCGTACAGAATTGCCTTAGTTGAGATTTAGTTTAATTTTGTGAGAGAGAGTTTTATATATTTAAATTGTACTAATACAGGACCCGAACTAGAACTCATAGGCTCTCGCAAGTCCATTTCATCATGTGATTATTCACCTGAGGGACTTGATTGGATTTTCCATATTTTCATTGTCTTCTACCTTTATTCCTCCCTATTTCCCCTTTGTTTCTATTTTCCTTCTGTGATTTATATTTTCCACTTTATTTTTATTTTACATATTGTGGAATGAGCCCCAAGACTCTAGGAGTGGATTTTAAATTAATTTAGGTCCAAAGCCCTAATATAATTCATGTACCTATACTTTAAAGCTTGGATCTAGTCAAATTAAACAAGTTCTTCACTACAATAGAAGCTCATGTCTTAGGGTGATTTACTCGTTGCATTACGTATTGTGTAGTTTTAAAATTTATGTCTTGCATCCGACATGGAGAGAGCTGGGAAGCATTGTAAGTCTTCTGATTATGCATTGCATCATCATTTTCCGACTTTCGTTACTTTATGTCTTTTCCCTCTTATTTTACTCACATGGGCCAACCAAAGAATTGATAAAATTGTTAAGCCTCGTGCATGAAAAATACTCAAAAAAAGGTGAAACCAGAAAATTAAAAAGGGGATTGCTAAGAAAAAACTTGACCTGATTAAAATCGATTAATCAGACCTCATTTATATTTGGTTCACAATGCCCTCATTATATTTAGGTACCTTCCAGATAGAGTGAGGTATGATCCTCCAGGAAAAGCGCTCAAATCCTAGCCTGGGTATTGCCTTGTGTATCACATGGATTCACAATGTATTGGTGCTTCTATGTGTGTGGGCGAGTAGGTCTCTGTCTGCTTGCAGACGTAGTCTGAAGTATTGATCTTAGGACATCCCTTCATGGGGGGTGTCCGTCTCATCGTTTCACATCTTAGTACAACCTTTTCTGCTTGTAGACTCGGCTCCAAATTATTGGTTTCACACATTAGCTTCTTCTTATATCAATCAACTTCCTCCTCTACTTCTTTGGCTCAGTAGTGATCGAGATCCACTAACAAGGACCTTAAAAATTACATGCTACTTGTTACATTGGTAGTGGAAAGTACACGATGATTGTTGGGTCAATACTCACTCGCTGCAGGATTAACCACTAAGACTAAATTTAATAAGATTGCCTAATACAAACAAATAAAATTGATAAGATGATCGTCGAACTCTTATGCTCATTATGTTGATTTGGTGAATCTACCCTTGATTTGAGATTTAGTTGATTAGTTTAAAGTAGTTCAAGATCAAAAATATCGTGCCTTTGTTCCTTTCTATCTTACACTTTCTTCTCACTTCTATTTCTTCCTTGCTTAATTTTGAGCCTTTGACGTTGCTCTGGCTACCCTTGTTACTTCGATCAAATTAATGGTAAAATTAAGTTTTAAGTTCGTTGCAGTCGGGTAATCAAAGCTATGTCAAAAATGTCACTTTTAATTAATGTTGAGTTAATCATGAGCGGCAGATTTATTTTACTTGGGCAAGCCGAAGGTCGAACTAAGGGAGGTACCTGTCTCCTTAGGTGAATTTTAAGAGAATTGTGAGGTCAGATTTTCAGAGGAATATTTTTGGTATTTTTTAGGCAAATTTTATGCAATTTAAAAGAAAGACAATGCAATTTCAGGCCAGTTTTACAAGTTAAATAAAAAATGTGGTCAAACTACGTCCAAGAATGATGAAACTTGGCCAAAATATGAAATGCAATGAAATTAAGCTACACTGATTTTTTTTTATTTTTCTGACACTTTCTGAATTTACTACGAATAAAATATGAATGCTAGGTGTTTTTTACAAAATTAATTTTTATAAATATCAAGTCACATTATTTCTAGATATAAAAATTATCCTAGATAGATCTAAGTATGATGAATCCAGGAAAATTAATAAAATCAATTAAGGAAATCACTAATTAATTTATTCAAGCATCGGGATGCGTGTAAATGCGATGATTTTTAGGCATAATATAAAAAAATTATCCAAAGTCTGAAGTGATTTTATGGTGATTTTTTGAGCAACAAGGAATTTAATATGAATTAAAAGGCACACAGTGGGCAAAATATGTAAAATTTCACCAAATTAATAATATTTAATTCTCAAGATGTCACAAAAATGAAACATGTATCACACAAGATAGAGGACAAGATAAGCTACGTCATGCAATTTTTAGAACTGAAAATTAATGCCAAATGGACAATAAATATGCGTGCAAAGACATGGAGTAATTTGCAAATACAAAAAATAAAATTACTGAAAAGCAAATATGCTAACAGGGACTTAAATGCAATTACATATAATGTTGGGGGTATGTGTGCAAAATATCCACGGGAACACGTGCGCCTCACGTGATGCTCCCAGCAGGGACTGATTTGTAATTTGGCAAACTTCTAGGGGCTTGTATACAAAATGCCCACACTGCACATGAGAAACACGTGAAGTACTAGCTCGGTAGGCATCGGAGGCTGGGACTGTGGCTCGGGTACGCCGCAGGCTCGGGCGTGCTTTGGGTTAGCTTCGGGGGTTCCGAGCCTAAGGGTCGGGGAAGAGGCTCAGAGAAGCGACATGTCGCACGATGGACCGTTCGATCGGTGAGGATCAAAAGGCTACTGAAGCTGGATACGTGGCCCTCCAAGAACAGTCGGATCAAGTCAGATCGATGGTGGATGATGGCTCTTGGGATGAAGCGACGTAGCAGTCTGAGATTCGTCAGATCACAATGGCTCCAACGGCAGGTGATGCAGATGACGTGGCGTGTTGTAAGTCGTACGATCCTCGCGAGATCAGATGGCTACTATAGGTCGGAGGCCAGAGCGATGTGGCAGGATAGTGATCGTTGGATCCTTCTGATCTGACGGAGGCGAGGTGCAGGCAACGTGGCTCGATCAAAGCCGTCTGATCGTGAGGATCAAACAGCTATTGTGCTTCGTGTTCCTCTTGTCCGCCGCCTCCTACGACGGATGTGGTTGGGCTCCGGCGAAGCCCCCATAGCTCCGCCACCTCGATTCTCACTCGATGCTGCTCTCTGGAGGCTCCAAAGTAGCTAGGGACGATCGTGGAAGCTTTGCAGAGCGACCGGAGTGTCTGTACGAGGCTGAGGTGGTCTACAGGTCGGAAGCGACAAAGCTCGATGCAGCTCTGACGGCGCTTCCAACCATAGAAGGAGATGGTACCTGCAGGGGATAGTTTCTATAGCCGAGGTGTGCAGCGTGTTCGTGAGGTGCATGTGAGTGCAACGAGAGGCCTGGATTGAAGTGAAGGTGGTTTGATGGTGCTCCCTCCACCGTGGTGGCGGAGCTACTGCTCGGGAGTGGTTCTTTGCATCCTCGGAGTGAATGAAATAGATCGCAAAGATTAGAGCTTCGAGGTGAAGCGCAACGGATAGTCAGGCGAGAGCGGGAGTGATCGGGGAAGGCAGAGAAATTGCGAGAAAAACAGAGAAAAGAATAAGGAGATCGGAGGGGGAATGGAGGATGCTACCTGGGGATAGAAGCTCGGAGAGGAGCTCCCGGTCTTCGCTTGATGGTCGGTAGAGGTCCTGAGCTCAAGCAGCTCGCTGGAGGAGCTGCGGCACGGTGCGGTGGAGCTGTGGATCTCGTCAGAGGAATACACCCTTCTTCGCTCGATTTCGCCCAAAATCTCTGTCACCAATGAAGAGCTAAGAGCTCGGTGGAACCTTCTGTTATGGCGGATAGGGCTGAGGTTCGACGGAGATGGAGTATTTGTAGGGATAAGGTGGAGGTCTAAGTGATGGAGGGAGTGGTTGGCATGGAGTTTGTGGAGAGAGGGAGAAGGGATCATGGTGGTTGTGGGTGCTGGCAAGGATGAGGGTTGATGGGGCTACATCATGGGGTGATCACAAGGTGGAGATTATGGTCGGAGTGGTGATGAAAATGGGAAGGGGGCAGAGACGACGCACGATGGGATGACGTGGGTGAGGTGTTTGCGGAGGTAGATGATGACGTCATGGCCGTTGGATCTCGCGATCCAATGGCCAGGAGATGGGCGCGAGGGAAGGGCCATGATTAGATCAGGCGGGTCAGATCGAAGGGCTAAGATTGTGACATGTGGCGGCCGTAGATAAAGGCGTTGAGTGACGGTCGGGATGAGGTCTTGAGGATCTAATCGAAGGGTTCATATGTAGCATGAGATGAGTGGCCAGGATGAAGGCTTCTGGCGAAGATCGGAGGGTGCACAACTCAACACGTGGCGTGTTGAGGGCGAGGCACTAATGGACGGAGGTGATGCGATCTAGAGAAGATCGAATGGTTGAGATAAGTTGCGAGAATGGATGGCTCAGATCATGAGAGAGGGGAAGGGATCAGACGGTAAAAAATGAAGGGCGCGTGGCGCAATGTGAGCGGGCCGCGTGGCACAATCCGAGGGTGCCACATGGCCTGATCTGAATGACCGAAAGAGAATGTGGAATTGGGGAGAGAAGATGGCCGAATTTGGGAAAACTTAGAACATGAAAGTTGTAGACCTCGATGAGATCTACAAGTTTCAATGTTGACCAAAAACGGAGATGAGGTTCAAAAAGATACAAACATACAAGGGTACAAATATACGTACGTATAATGTACAAAGGGCCCCAAAACCCAAGTTTTGCATACGAGTTCCCATTTTAAAAAATGTGGTCTCATTTTGAAGGTCTCTGAACATGCACTATTCTAAAAGTGAGTAGACCTAGATCGGAGGTTGTATGAGGTAGATATTTGCATTCTAAGGTCCGAGGTCTCCGACTTAGTTTGGGGTTTTATTGGGTAATTTTACAAGCTAGGAATTTTTGGCCTTTTCCTTATATTATTAGTTAGTAATATACATGGTATAAAGATGTCTTTATTGACTTTGGAGTGAGTATAAAATACAGACAAATAGGTGAATATTGGTGAATATTTACAAGTGAGTTGGGCTTCTTATTTAATGCAAATATGGATGCTAAAATGCATATATTATGCATGCATGTATGAATGCTAATTATTCAAGATAAAGGAAAATATGCTGCTATTTACTCGGGAACAAGAATCTATTTTCAACTTTAAGAGTGATGAATCACAGATTCACCAGCCTTCACTTCTCAATTCCTCTTGAATTCTTCATACCGTTCATCTACTCCATCATCAATTATCTTATCTCCTAAGATGATGCATCTCGGATGCCTTTGTTCGGATTTTGCGAACACAAACATCGATTCTAGGATGCTGACATCTTTAATAATATAGGGTGATCTCCAAGTGCTGAGTTTGGACTTTGCAGGCTTCGAAATCCCCGATCTTCACCCACTTCAATGGTCGAGATGACTCTTGTCCCAATATCTCTCCTTTCACCACTTTCCTTTCAATAATAAATCCATTGTTCGAGATAGAATCTCATATTGAACTTGCTCCTTCTTTTTTTACGGTTGATTAGGTTCTATTCCCAATGAATATTCTACACACAATTAAGAACCCAATTTACACTTGGATCTTGAGATCGCTCCACAGAGATGTGATAAAGGGTCGAGTTCGGATGACACAATAGATCAGAATGAAGTCAACACTCAGCTTCTAGCATCAATTCAAGACATCCAACAACAATTAATATATCAGGATGAATAGCATGTAGGAAATGAGGAGGGATACAAAAAACTTAGGAGGATAGGATGAGGAACACCATGGTGGGAATGAGGATGAATAGCCTGTAGGAAATCATGGAGGAGATGAGAGAGGAGGACTGCCAAAGCCATCTCTGAAAGAGACTTAAAACCCTAGTGTTGGCTAGGTTACTGAGTTGATCAGAATACCTATTATCCACAGACACTTCGAGATGAATCCATAATTGCTCCATCTCTCACCGATCTTCCATGGGAATACCAATAAGAAGCCCTACATATACCTACAGTAGTTCAACATGATCTTTATCACCATGCACTACCCCAACATCCTGTTGGAGGTAGTAAAGATGACCTCCTTCCCTTTCAGCCTTCAAGACAAGCCACTGTATTGGATCAATCACTTGGGAAAGGTGGAGATGACCTGGGAAGAGCCCAAATAAACCTTCCTACCCAATGGAAGAGCTCAAATCCCTTTGGACGTTCCTTTACTTCAATTCTATCTTGACTATAAAAGAAATCAACCACCAGAAATTTCAAATCCCTATGGATGAAAGTCTTTTGAGTCTCATGATCGTTAAGTTGTTATACAATACCATCCTTTACATACCCAAGGAAGTAGCACTCTTGAGCGCAAGATTCCAGCTTACTTGCATCCACAATCTTCGCATGGACCAAGCAACCCCAAATCCTCAAGTGTCTAACACTAGGATTGGTTTAAACTAAAGCTCCTAAGGGGTTTTGGGTAAAAACTTGCTCAGAATCTTATTTGGATATATATTGTAGTCTCCATTGCATATTCCTATAAACAAAGAGGTAAAATGCTTTGATCATCATTGAACAGACCATGTCCATGATGGTCTTGTTCTGTCTTTTAGCAATACCTTTTAGTTGGGGAGTTCCAGTAGGAGTGAGATTGGATACAATTCCTCTCTCTTTGAGGTATTCCTTAAATTCATCTGAGAGGTACTCGTCACTTCGATCAAATTGAATCCGTTTAGTCTACCTATCAGTTTGGTTCTCAACCAAAGCCATGAATTCTTTGAACTTTTCAAAAATTTCAGATTTACGATGTAATAGAAAGATAAACATGTATCATGAATGGTCATCCATAAACATCAAATAATATCGATGTCCATTTTGAGTTGCGGTACTAAAGGGACCACATACGTCGGTATGTATTAGATCAAGAATACTCTCTCCTCGTGTAACCTTATTACCATAGGGTGCTTTCGTTATTTTACTTCGAATGCAATGTTCACGTGTAGGTAATGTTTGGACCCATACAAAATCTAAGGGTCCATCCTTCATCAATCTATTGATAATATCAACAGATAAATGGTCAAGCCTTTGATAATAAATCATGTTCGAATGATTTCCGTCCTCTCTAGTTCTTTTAGGATTTTTATTAGTGGGTGTTACAATCATGACAGATTCATGAATGCATAATTCATATAGTCCACTAGGGAGTTAGAACATAGTCTGCAATATGTTTAACATATTGGCCTTTTAATAAGCTTTTCACAGAACAAGAATGAATATCCATTTCTAACTAACTTAGATACAAATAAAAAAGAAAGAAAATTTTTTGTGATTTTTTTATAATTTTTACAAGGTTTTCTATATTTTGTGTGTTTTAATAGTTTTAATTAACATTTTGCAAAAATATTGGAATAGATGATAAAATATAGCCAAATAGACATATAGGATGTTTTGGATATTTAAAAGAATTGTAATTTTTATTGGATTTTTAAATGTTAAGAAAGAGAAAATTCTACATTTTTTTATTTTTTAAAAGTAGGAAAATATGTTTAATTGCTTTATGAAAAATATATATGATATAATATGGTTGCATGCACTTATAATAATTTCCTATAATTTTTAGATGTAACTGATATTTTTAATAACAAAAATACAAGTACAAAATAAAATCACCAATACAGGAAACTTGTTGCAAATTTCAAGAAAGTTTTAAATCATTTAATAACACTTTAACAAAGTCCAGTGGAATCCATAGAATTTTGACATAGGAAAATGTAGTGCATGTTTGACATGGATATAAATACGAATAAATAGAACAATAAGACCAAACATGCAAATTTACAAAAAATATTTCAACTTTTATTCATAATTTATGGACTTAATAATAACACCAAAACCAACGGGGGTCCTTGCAAAATACCTACCCCCTCACGCCCATAGGCACGTGAAGTGACATGGCAATAGACTAAAGTGCAATAAAAATATAGTATGGGGTCCAAGATGTAAATATTACTAAACTTTTAAAGTACAAATGAAAATACTAAACTATAAATATAAAATTGAAGGGGGGGGGGGTGAAAGTTACAAAATACCCCTCATCGCGCGTGGGCATACGATTGCGGATCGTTCACTTATCTTAGTGCACGACTCTGATACACACGTACTGGTTCACTGATGGATCCCACTAATTAGATCTCGGACCCATATCAACGACTGAGCCTGGAGCAAGATCTCACGATAATGATCATAACTTGAGCACCATTCTTGATCGAATGCTCCCATCTTTTCATGAATAATAGGGAAGAACTTGGTAGTCAGCCTCCTTTCCTTCATTAGATCCTGCATCTTTGTTGGTGGATGCATCTCAGAGATAGCTCAGTGGCTTCCTGGAGGTCATCTGGATCTATAGGTACCCTCATATCAGTTCGGATCTCGCTCCTACTAGATCTGGATCTCAAGAAAGCATGGTTTGCTTGGTGCCTATGGTTGGACTCAATTCCCCTCGAATGCACTCCTCTTGGGCAAAGACCTACATCTAAAAGCTTAGGGCTGTAAGACGATTGTCCACAACCCCTAGGTTGGGAAAAAAACAAGTGGAATGGTGAAAGATTGAGGTCTTCAATGAGGTGGTGAACTGAGAGACCTTGATATCCTGATCTGAGCAAGATAAGGGGGTGTGGGAGTGATCTGGAGCATGGAGAAGCAGTGATAAATGAAGTGGAGGTGTAGGAGTCAAAACGATGGGTTACAGAGAAGGAGACAATGGTAGGTGCCTAGAGTTTCAACGAGCTATGATTTTGATTTTTTGCTTAAAATAGACAAAATCGAAGGAAATAAAATGCTAACCTAAACTACTGCTACTCCTAAGAATTGAAAAGACAAGGAAATAAAGCTCACTGAACTAGGAATGGTCAGGAATAGAACCACCAGGAGGAGACATCCAACGATGGTGAATCGCTTCCTCCGCTCCTCCTACGCACCTTCAATCAGGAGGCTCCACTTCCTGTCACGAAGGAAAGCTCCCGCAATATTTTTTGGGAAAAAATAACGTATAAAGGATTAATTTTAAAAAATGGGTGGAGGAGGTATTATATACAAGACTGCCTCTGAAGGGATCTTCGCCAAGGGTTTTTGCTTGAATCGATGGTTGACCATAGATGAGTGTTGATTCACGTGAAAGCTGATTATCAGATGGAGGACAATGCTGAAGAAATTAGGGACATAAGAGATTAAGGTTGAGCAAGAAAAATTACCAAAAATGTGGTAAGAGCAAGGAACATATCGATCCATAGAGGGGTGGGGGTTGTTGACCAATGTCAATAGTCACCGACTCCTCATTTGTCCAATTGGACACAAGTAGACAAAATAGTGGTAAAAATAGAAATAAATTGAAAATAAAATAGAAGACAGTTTTTATAAATGAAGCATAAACATATAAGTTGTTTCTTATTTTACGTATCATTTTATGTGATTTTATTTATTTTTATTGACTTTTTTTATGAGATGTTAATTTTTACAAGTGTATTTATTAGTATTTATTCATACGTATTGTGTATTTTATTTTTATTTGAGATTTTAGATAGTATTATTATGTATACAATTTTTTATATTAATAATTTATTTAAATACATACTTTACTATTTTTATTTTAATTTTGTGACTCTATGTATATACTTAAATAATTATGGGTATATACATTATATGTATATTATACCTATATATCTTATTCTATTATTTAGTTTAATACAATTCAAATGAACTTATTTATGTTTGTATTTTTAATATATTTATATAACATATACAAGCATTTTAAAAATATATAGGAGAAAAAAATAAATAATAAATTAAATGAATGGAATGTATAGGTTTATAGTATAATGGGACCCCAAAAGCCAACTTTTATATCTTAACTCATTTTTTAATGAACCTACCTTTATTAAATAGATAGTTTTGTTTTATGAACAATAACGGTGAGTTTGGTGAATTTTGATTTCATATGGAGGAAATATTGATCATTGAAGTTCTGTTTGCAGCTTTTTCATATGTGTGTCCCAGTCATCCTATACATTATTTTTGGGAATTTTACCACACGAACCTTTGAAACTTGTTAAATTACCTCTACATCCTTCACATAATGTAATTTCCCCATTGACCCTATAAATTACCACAAGAACCCCTAGAGCTTCAAATAGATTAACTACATGGTTCATGGGGTAAGAGTTAGCAAGTTTAAGAGGGTCGAGGGGGAAATTACATTGTTTCAAAGGTCGAGAAGGTAATTTACAATGTTGGTAGCATGCATGGGGGAAATTCCCTTATTTTTGTATGCAATTATTTTTGTATTTTTCTATGTATTTTTAGTACATGTTTTATGTTGAAAAAATCTTTATTTTAAGTGTGTAAGAATGTCATTAAATTTCTATAAGTTTGGCTATATATGTTGTGTAGTGGGAGCCTAGGGTATCTAGGTTTCGTTGTCATTTTTATCTGTATTTCTTTGCCCCCATCTCCCCCTACCTTGTTCCTTCTTGCCTAAGTCAATATTGACTTAGTCTATGGGTTTAGTGCTAGTTAGTATATTGAATACTTCATTTATTTTTCTTTTATTTTTTTGTATTCATTTAATTTGTTTTTAAATACAAGTACTTATGCACTATTTTTAGATACTGTCTGTGTGTTAGCCTGTACAAGTTAGATATATTTACATGCATTTATCGAAGGATTTAAAAAAAAATAAAGGAATAAAGGTGAATGAATGGGTATTCATCACCCCCTATACTGACCTTTGCCGGTCCCTAGCAAACACTTATTAGGAGAATAAGTGATGCAAAAGAGAAAAAAAGAAAAGGAAAATAAAGTAGGTAGAATGATTATGAATTTAAAGCTTGTCTTCACAAAATCGAAGTATAGAACTTGATTAAGACCTTTGGATTGTTAGTGTGTTCGGAACATGTCCAGGTTAAGAATTGTAACTCAACTGCCCTTAGGTTGTATGCTCCTCTTTTCAGTTCAATTCAGTAGTCTGGTCAGAACTATTCATTCAGACATATACTCATGTAACCTTGAGATGATATGTGCTATGTGTGGGAATTGTGTTAGCTCTTCCTAGATAAATTATTGAAATATTCTGTCGTCTTTCCTCTGGTAACTCATCCTTGGGGAGATGAATATTTCCTTTTGAGTTCAGGTACGTGCTAGTGCACAATGAATTAAGGAGAGGCTAGAAGAAAGGGAAGAGAAGTGGAAACTGACTAGTGTAGCCATATTTCCTTGTGAAGTGTTGCTAGTGTAACCAAGTCTACACCAAGAAGCAAGCCTTTTCAGGAAGCTCGAAATTTTTTGAATTTTTGGTATAGGCTTCTTTTAAGCTTTTCTTTATTTGTCATTGCTCTGGATTCTTGTTTTTCCCTGACGCATATGGAATCTTCTATTCTGCCCATGTTTTGGTGTCTTAGAAATATTTTGATAACATACCATTCCTCATCTAAAGCTTTATTTCAATCCATTCTATAGTCATTACATGTCCATGCTACCAAAGGAACAGAGGGTTAATGTACCAGTTTCGACAGCCCCAAGAATGGTTCTTGAGCCACCCTTGACAAAGCTGCCAAGTATCGTTCTAACTTAGACTCCAAGATCTTTCAATAACCCATCATGGATAAGCTAAGTGTTTAGTCCAAGGTCCTAAATCAAGACATTGTCTCGAGTGTTCATACAGACGATATGAAAGTTTCTAATTAGTCACATTGAATTGACTCATGAACCTAGTCTAATAGAACCTAAAGAATCAAGTCACAGTGACCAGAAGTGTCTCAATTCCAATCCTTAGCAAGTTCCTACGAAATTAAGTGGATTAAGATCTAGACTAAACTCCAATGTTCTCATTTCATTTGGACTTATTCAATGTCAAATTCATTCAGAAGAATGGCTATGTAATGCATGGTAGAAAATATTTTTATGAAGACATTTTTGATTTTGAACTTTTTATGTGATTTTCAAATAGCTTTTGCACATTTTGATGGAGTTTTCAAATTTTTTTTATAGATTTCAATTATTTTTAATTTTGTTTAAATTTTATGTGATTTTTGAAAAAGCAAAAGAGTTAGCGCATTAGTAGTATGCACAGATTTTTTGTGAGTATATTCTCTTATAGTTGATTTGTCATATACCCTAAGCCATTGTATTTGTCATATTTATCAAAAATACAAAAGTACGAGTTATGTCTAACGTATTGATGCCATTCTAGTGGCCTTTGAGGAGATGTAGGGTTCCGTCTCTTCATATACATATATATGACCCCCTATACGTCGGTTGAACTATGTCATCATAGTGATCAAAGAGCAGAAAGGAAGACATAACTTGTACTAAGTATAGAAAAGTCTTAACTATAACAACTCAAAGAATCTGAAAACATAATGTAAACAAAGAGGGTATGATTGAGGATTAGAATGTACAAAATCGTCGGCTTGTCATGTCTCTCCCTATACTTAATGTAATTATGCCCGAAGTATAGAAAAGAATTATCAACAAGTTAGGAGAAAAGTGAAGGATCAAAGAATGAACACCTGAGTCACTCATCCTTCCTATATCTAGGATGAAGCATATGCTAAATGTAGCGGTCATGAAGGGGATGAATGAGTAACTAGAAGAAGAAAACGAAAAGAGGAAAATGAAAAGAAGAAAAGTAGAGAAGGAGTTGATATTTTTGTGCTTTTATGTATCTAATCCTTCAGCACCATGGAGGTCTTCTTGATATACCACATCAATTGAATCGACAACAAATAGGAATGTGTCAAGCTCGGCGTACGGTTTCAACAATTGTCTATTGACTACAAAATATTACGCATCAGATGACAAACCTAATATCACGATACTACCGTTGTCATGTAAAATTTTGAAAATGAATGATCCCAACCATTTGCTTTTCAGTTTGTCTGGAAATAACTTTACCTTTGCATCAAACAACCACGCTTTCTGATTTGTCTCGAAATTCTTTCTCTCCGATGATCTTATCGTGTCATTTGTTGACTTTTTCTTTGTACATGTGGCTATTGTCATATGCATAGTCTCTGAATTCTAACAGTATGTTCATATTAGTCTTTCTATCCTCGTCAGCTTTCTCTCTATCTATATTGCATATACTGACCACCGATACTGATTTATGAATAAGCTCGACGGGACATGGCATGGCTTGCTATACACAAGGTGGTAGGGAGACATGCTTAAAGTAAAATTGTACGTTGTACAATAAACCCAAAGAACTGAATCGAGCAGCTGTAACCAGTTCTTTCTATCAGAACACACAAGTTTCTACAAAATCATTTTGATCTCCTTGTTCGAACATTCAACCAAGCCATTAGTCTACGAGTGGTAAGGACATGCAACACAGTGTTTAATTCCAAAATCCTTGTTAATGAAATGTCTTCCCCATTGGATATCAAAATCTTGCGAATCCTAAACCATGAAATGATGTTATCTTTGAGAAGTTGATAGACAATGCGATTGTTGGTGGCTTGAGCGGGGATATCCTCCACCCATCGATTGATGTAATCGACAACAAGCAAAATGTATTCAAAACCCTAGTTGTTCGGAAATGGGCACATGAAATCGATACCCCATGCATCAAAGACATCTGATATATGAATGTACTTAAGAGGCATGGTCTCTCTTGAACTAATGGTGTCGCCAATCTTCTAGCAGTCAGTACAAACTTTTACATATTTAGTAGCATCTTTAAAAAGAGTCGGCCACCAGAGACGACATTAAAGCACGTTCACTGTCGTTCTCTTTCCATAATGGTGTCCTCCAGATTCTAACTTGTGACAATGATTTAGGACACTTTCATACTCCTCCTCAGGAATGCACCTTTGCCAGATACAATATGCACCCTTTTGAAATAAGTATGGATCCTCCCATTTGTAAAAATGTAATTTGTACATTAACTTGTCCACTTTTAGCTCCAGCCAAACCAATGGAACTTTTGTACATTAACTCAGTTATTGGAATGCTATTCTGCTCAGGAGTATCTAACTTAGTAATTCTAGAAAGGTGATCTCCCACAACATTCTTGACTCCAAGTTTATCTCGTATTTCAAAATCAAACTCCTGGAGTAGAAGGATCTAGCAAAGTAAACGTGACATAGAATCCATCTTGCTTTGTATGTATTGTATGGTAGAATGTTCAATGTAGATGATAACCTTTGAGCCAAGAAAATGTGACATGAATTTCTCAAACGCAAACACTACTTCTAGCATCTCTTTCTAAGTGACGGTGTAATACCTCTAGGCTTCATCCATAGTTCTGCTAGCAGAATAAATCACAAACAACCATTGATGAATATGTTATTCATCACTCTAAAAGATGAAAATAGTTCCCAAGTAATTAATTCCTATTATTATTTTAAAGTGTATTTTTGTTAATCATGCACATGTAATAAATATTCATATTTTATCATGCATAATTGCATTAAATCAGAAGCCCACAAATCTTGTACGTTGTCACTTGTATATTACCATAAATTAAACTTTTTTTAATTATTTTTATATAACTACAAATAAAATAAAATAAACTTTACCATTATATATTACTAATATTAATCTAGGAAAAATACCAAAAAACTGACATGTAATATTACCCAATAAAACCCAAACCTTAGTTTGGAGATAAAAAGCTGTAAAGGTGAATATCTCTCTCATACATTCTCCAATGAACCCCTACTCACTTTTGCATTAATATATGTTCAATTATCTACAAAACAAGACCAAATTCAAAAGAATCAGAATTCACATGTGAAACTTAGGTTTTGGAGCCTCATTGTATATTGTACGTATTGACTGATTTTGATCTTATTATTTTATGTACGAAAATATTTTTTTGATTTAATTATTTTTAATTTATTTAATTTGATTTATTTTTTAGAAAAGTGTGCAAAAATCCAGATCAAAACTGAAGTAAAACTTAAAGAAAATAAATCATTTGAGTCTATATATATGGATTGTGTATTAGTCCATTTTATTATATTTCTTTATTTTCTTAATTATAAAAAACCAAAAAATTATATTAATGTGGAATTATTTATTTTTATTTTATTTTATTTATTTTGATTATTTACTTTATCTAAAAAAATATAAAAAATTGTAAAACAAAAAATATAGGTATTTTATATCTATAGAGTACCAACCAAAAATAAGTTGTGTACATATTATTTCTTTTGATTTTGTTCTCTTTACAAAAGTTGTAGATCTTTTGAGACAATCAACCTTTATTAAGACTACTTTTTGATTTGACCTTGTTTGTTATTTTTTATTAATTTATCTTTAATTTTTTCATTGAATTTTCTGAGAGCGTCACCCCCTTTTATTTCCTTTTTATTTTATTTGTTATTTATTAGTTTATTTTTAATTTAATTTTCTTTGAAATTTTCCCCCATCACCTGGTCGCTCCTAAGCTGCCACATGGCACCATCCTTGACCCTAGTATATGGGTTGATCTGACGGCCTAGACCCTCTCTCCTCATCCACACCCGCGAAACTCACCCAACCGCAGCCCGTCTTATCTCCTCAGCATTTGTCAACCACCTCAGCATTTGTCGGGCTCCTCTCCTCCCACGACCGAGTCCCATCTTTTGCCAAACCCAACTGCCAACTCCCTCAATATCCACCCACGTCGACACTTTCCTCGCACAACCCAAACAACCCCCCTCAAAACCCCCTCTACCTCATCGATCATAAGCAATCTGCCATTTATGAGAAAGGTATCCCAGCTCCAACCCTTTGCGGGTGACAATTGAAGGAGTCCTTGTCGAGCTGAAATGACCAATCCCCCTTAGGCGAGATCCATATGGTCTTCACATCTTTATTATTGCTCCACTGACGAGGGTCAACCAAGATTCCTCGAGCTTGCTGCCAACTCCTGTCAAGGTAATGATTTGAGAGCTCCACCCCTGCAAGCACTTCCATTAAGTGGAAGAAACACACCCATCAGGTAAACCCTCCTCCTCCTTCTCCTTCCCCCTTCTTCTTCCTATGCTCCTCTTTTCTTCTTTCTTATTTCTTACTTGCTTATTATACCACTTTTCTCCTTTCTTCCACATCTCTGATGCTCTGCCTCGGCAATACCCTTGACTTCATACGGCTTCACAAAGCTTCATAACCCCTCATCTTCACCCACCGGTCAACACCACCACCACCATGGCGACACCTCACCATCACGCAGCTTCATGAAGCTTCATCGCTGACCACCTTCGCTCCGTTAGAGTTCCTCCACATCATCCCTAGCTCTTCCCTCGACCACAGCTTTAGGAAGATGACCCTCACCCTTCATACCTTGAGCAGCTCGCCCTTACCTAAAGCTTCGCCCACTAGTCCCAGCCCTCATCTCAAGCTTCGCCCACCGGTCCCTGCCCTCAACTCCACCTCGTTGGTCTATGCCACTACCACTATAGATCGACCATCGCCTTTTGCCTCTGCCTTCGCACACTTGATGAATATCCATTTCATTGCCTTTATTCTTTCATTTTGGCCTTCATTTCCTGGCTAAATGCATGTAAATAACATTATTTTTCCTAAAGTAACATTATTTATTCATTGTATAAAATTCTATATAAAATGCATTGTTCAAAGTTAAAATAAAAGAACAAAGAAAAGGAAAAAGAAATAAAATGTCAAAATTATATTATGACCCTAAACTCGGAGTCCTAAGCATCATGATGATTGGGTCGACAAGGAATAATTTAGGGGGAAATAAGGTCAAACACAAAATAAAACCCTCATTTTTACTCTTCAACAATTCATTTTTGGGACCTTTTTTATTCTTTATTATTTATACCTCAATTCAAAAACTATGTACATGAAAGTTGTGGATAAAAATATATAGAAAAATACAAAAATGATTTCACACAAAAATCGTACAAATTGCACATTCTACACTTAGAATAGAAAGCCAAAACCCAAACTTCCCAAACCCATATCTTCTCCAAAAAAATCAAATGCACCAAAATCACCTCTAATTGTATATAACTTTTTGTTAAGCTATTTAATAAAGGTCGTTTCATTTAATTTGGAGTTAAGATGCAAAAGTTGGGTCTTGGACTCTTTTGTATTATATACCTAAATAAAATTTTCATTTTATTTATTCATTAAATTTTCATTATTCTATATTTTTATAATTTTGTAAATATTATTTATATTATATGTACAAACATATAATAAAATAAAATCGTTAAAATAAATAAAAATTAATAAGTGTATGAAACATGTAAATGAATAATATATACTTATACCTATATAATTTATACCTATATTTAGTTAAGTATATAAATGAACTCATTGCAATAAAAATATATTTAAGTGTATCTAAATAAGTGATAAATATATAAATTATGTATATAAAATAATAAAATCTAAAATAAAAAATAAAAATAAAATACACACACATACATATATATATATATGTGTGTGTGTGTGTGTGTGTGTGTGTGTGTGTGTAAATATACCTACAAGTATACATGTAAATAGTAACTTGTAATAAATAGACATACAAAAATAAATAAAATAATAATAAAATACTACAGAAAATAATGAACATTTTTCATTTTATAACCTAAAATTATGAAATTCATTTATTAGTTATTATTCATTTTACAAGGCATTTTTGCCTTGAATATTCTTGTTGGTCCACATGGACCAACCATAACCATTCTTTCATTGACCTCAGTCAACTACACCTTTGGTGCCACTGACCCTTGTTAGAACCTCATAATACTCAACTTTTCACCATTTCCCCTTGCGATCCAATGACCAAATCACCTTGAGCAATGAATAGAAGTTGCAGATCGGATCTCCGTGATTGACGCAAGATCTATAGATCTCATCAATCTCTTTCGTATCAACCTCCATTTGATCTGTAAGTCAGCCTAGACCTTTTTCTATAAATAATACATTCCTCCTCCCACTTTGATTTTGATCGATCTTCGAGCCCTGTAACCCCAATCCTTGTTCGTGAGTGTTTCTTGGATATAGCAAGAGTACCCCCGAGGTGTCGACATTAAGAAAGGAGGAGGAGAGGCAATCCACCACCACCAAGAAAGCCATCTCCGATGTTGTGTTTGCTCCCCGGTATCCCAGGTGCGAGCTTTTATTTTTTATAATTTTATGTAGGTTTAGTTAGTGTTAGTTTATTTCTTCCATTTAATTCGCACGTAGATTCTTAGTTTAGTGTAAAATGAAAAATTTGGATTGTCAGAGCTCACTGCTCAAGCCATGTTTCACAGTGACTCAGCCATTTTCCGACTCATCAATAATGTCCATCTCCTTCCCCTTTGCCTGCTTTATCCTATCCTTGCGAAACAACCTTTTCCTCCGTGGATCTGTGAATCAGAGCTCCTCCATCTCGCTCATTCCCTTTGCGCATCAGCTTCATTTTGGCTCGAGGTGACTCACGTCAAGCCCCTTTGTTTTTCCCTATAGGTATGCAATGCTTGGAATCCTTGTAGGTCTGATTCCATAGTAGGAGGATCTCAGGAGTCCCAGTCTTCCCTGAGCTCCAGGCCTCTCCCCAATGAGGCCTAGACCTTCTTGACGACAACATTTGATGTGGGATGCTTCTAGGAAGCTTAGGAGACTACCATCAAGCTCCCAGGTGGTGATAATAAGGATAAAGAACGATCAAAGGACGAACAGAGAAGTGTTCTTCCCTGTTCTTCCTCCCCCATCTAGAGCCATCGGATCCTCAATGAGCCTCAGATCTAATCTGGGTCGTTCACTCCATATGAAACAGTGCCTCATTCCCAGCTATTGGTAGAGTAAGTTGTGCCTAGGTGGTGCAACCACAACCATCTGCGGGCACACATTAATGGGTAAATAGAAAAAATGCCCCTGAAATTTTTTTATATTTTATTTAATATTTAAATTTAGGTCTGAAGTGTAAATAATAGTGATTAATTTGCATGGAACCCCTCTCCTTTATTTGTATTTACATTGGTGTCCTTACCATCTCACCTCACATGGCCCACCCACGTGAGGTCGGTATTTTCAACTATACCGCTGCGGGTTTTTGTATTTGTAAATAGTATAAAATTTAGTACATTTAGTGTTAATTTTTGTGGAAAATTATATAGAGGACCTGAAACTTTTTAAATATTGCATGTATGCCCTTGATAAACACTTTTAATTTGATTATTCTTTGTAAATTACATATTTTCCCCTAGAGTTTTGTTTGAGGGTTCTGGAATGCATGGAAACTTGATTATATTTACAAAAAGTCCCTACGAGTACTCAATTCTTGTGCATGATTACTTAATTTTTATAAATATCATCATTTCTCCAAAAATTATGCAAAAATAGGACAATGTACCCAAATACATGTTATTTCGTGCCACGTTTTTTCATTTTATGCACTCTGCCTATTTACTGAAAATCAAAAGAGCTCTTTTTACCTCATTATTAACTAAGAAAATATTTAAAAATTATAAAACCTTTTGAAAAAATCTAATAAAATCAAGCTTTGTCTATTATAGTATCTTATAGCTTCATATTAAAAATCCGTAAAAATAGAAAAAGAAAATGATAAAACGAATAAAAAGCTCCAAAATCCTATAAAATATATAAAAATTCCTCAAAAATTCCAAAAATATTTGCTTCTATTTGGTAATTTTATTTCTATATATATTATTACATTATGAAAGTTAGTTTTAAAAATTTTAACATTATTACTATTTTGAATCTCAAAACAATTCAACCCGTTATTAAAAACAGTTTTGGGATATTTTGACCTTAAAATTACATAACAATTAGCAAAAAATTCTAAAAAATCGCAAGGATAGTTGAAAAAGTTAAAAAATACAAGAACATCTAAATATACAATTTTTATTTATCTTGACTTGTATTTATAATGACAGTGCCCTATATAGTATAATAAACTTTTATATATTATTAGAAGAAAATGTATAAATTAGGAAATTATAAAAAGAAAAAATATAATATTAAAAACAAATAAAAATACAAAAACAAAATCCATAAAAATACATAATTAAGAACCCATACAAAAATACAATAAAAAGACAAGAGAAGGTCAATTTTTTGCATTCACTTACATAGTCTATCATGTTTGGTCCCTGTGTTCAACACTCTACATACTTGCACCTATACATGCACTTTGTAGTATTGTAATAAATTTTAGGGATTTTATTACTTGTACCCCTCTGAGATATCGCAATATAAGTTATACCCCTATCCTTTTGGTAATATCAGTTGTGCCCCTCACTTCTTGTCGTTTTATCAGTTGTTCCCCTTGGGTTAGTTGCTATCCATCAACAATACAAACGGACGTTAACTTTGAGGACATAAGCGGAATTAGTTAAAAAAACAGATTAAAAGGTCATTCCTCCACCACCTCATCTTCTTCCTCCCTCATCTACTTCCTCTTCCTCCGTTCTCTTCCTCCTTCAGAGCTCCTCCCTCCTCCTCCTTGAGCTCTCCTGCAGCCTCCCCCGAAACTCCGGCTCCACCCACGTGCCTCGCCGCCGTCCACATCCTCCTCCTCCCCCCGCCCCTGCGCCCCGCACCCCCGCGCCGCCGAGACCCCTGCGCCCCCTCCCTCCCTCCCCCGCGCCCCTGCGACCCAGGCCCCGCGCCCTTGCGACCCCGCGACCCCTGCACCCCTCCCTCCTTCCCCCTTGCCCCTGCGCCCGCGCCCTGCCTCCCTCCGTCCCTGCGCCCACTCCCCCGTGAACCCCCACCGCCGCGACCCCTGCGCCCCCTCCCTCCTCCTCCCGCGCCGTCGCGACCCATGCGCCCCCCTCCCTCCTCCTCCTGCGCCCCCTCCCTCCTCCTCCCGTGCCGCCGCTACCCATGCACACCCTTCCCTGCCTCCCGCCGCATGCCTCCTCCTGCGGTACATGCTCCTCTAGTAGAGCCCTTCCCCCTGCGCCCCCTGCGCCCCTCCGACCCTGCGCCCCCTCCCTCCTCCCCCTGCCCCTGCTCCCCGCGCACCCGCGACCCCTGCCCTACCTCCCCCCACGACCCCACGCCCCCTTCCTCCTCCCAGGTCACCCCAAGGTCTTTCATTATTTGTTAAATTAGAGATAAATTTTTAATTAATTTATTCATGAAAATTCGCCGAAAAAATCAATAAAATTCACCGTTTGATCCGTAATGAATGATATATCCGTGAAAATGCAAAAATTTTAAAGATTCGATGGATGCATGAAGGTGTAACTAAGAGAGAGAAATTATGAAGAGAAAGGAAGAAGAACAAATGGAGGATGAAGAAGATGAAGAATTCTGGACAATAATACCCCCTCTTAACTGTACCAAAGTTTGAAAAACCATTGTAAAGTCAACTCATTGACGGTCAATTTGACGGAAGGGCACAACCGATGACGGAGAAAGAAGTGAGGGGCACAACTGATATTACCAAAAAGATAGGGGCATAATTGAAATTGCGATATCTCGGAGGGGCACAAGTGATAAAATCCCTAAATTTTAACTCTGCATTTTATTTTGCATTGCTTGATCTATATTGTGGGTTAATTATTATCTGAATTGGGATTTATTGTGGGTCGCCACAACAACTTTGTTTTCCCATTGTGAGGACATATTAGACCCCTGAAAAAACCTAGTTCAAATGGCGCCATTACCGGGAAGCTACGCCGAATAGATCGTATTTATTTATTCCTTCTCTCTTCTCTTTTGATGTTTCTTTATTTCTTTATTTGTCTTTTTATTTATTATTATTTATGAACTGTCTAACCCTCTTCCTTGTTTGAATTTGTTGCGATGGACTATGGATCGAGGGAGGTGCTCTTAGGGGGCCTACACATCCACATGAAGAAGTGTCGACTTTTCTACACAAAGCCAAAAGGAGAGAGTATGAAGTGAAGACTAGGAGAATTTTTGAAGTCAGTAGAATTTTGTTTTTTATTTTTATCTTCTAATTTAAGTGAGAGAGAGACGTATTTACTTGTAATAATTAGACTCTCAAGGCACTACCACTTCACAAGGCTCATTATCCGAGTGATTGTTCACTTGGGGGCCTCATCGCTTTTTTCACAGTTTCCCGCCTATCTTTATTTTATTCCATGCATTTTCCGTTGTTTACCTTTCTTTTTATTTGTTTTGTGTGATTGAGCACTAGCATTATGATTTTCTTATTCGATAGATTAGGTCCAAAGCTTTAATTATAATTGCATGTACCTATAGATTCATTCTTGGACTTAGTCAAATCTAATTGTTGATTATTTAGACTTGAGACTGCACGTCGCTAGAGGCTCCACATAGCGCTTGCAGGACCAACAGTGATGGGCACTAAGGAGTCTCAAAGATCGGATTTTATGTTTCATATCTAGATAATTAGCATCAGGTGCTTCATATATACAGAAATTACTATTCTAGGGAGATTCTCTTCGGCTTACATTTCATATAGTGTAGTTTTCAATTCTGTTCAACATTCCCCATAGAGAGAGCTAGGAAGAACTGTAAGTCTTTTGACTATGCATGCATCATTGATTCTCGACTTGCATTGCTTTTCTGACATTCTCCCTAGATTTTGACCCCTTAGGATGATAATGGAATTGGGAACTCATTAGGCGGTTGCATTGAAAAATACCAAAAAAAGTGATAACCTAAAACGAAATAGGGACTGCTAAATCTACTTCAATTTTAAAGTAAACATAACAGATTCATTATTTTGGAAGAGCAACTCCCACATTGGATGCAGGTTGTATTCTGATTGAGTGAGGCACGCACACTTAAGGACTAGAGCCCCCAAACCTGGACATGTGCCCTAAGCGCTTGGGACAGCTCTTGGGCAATGTTACTTGATGCATCCACTTGCCTCCAACCATAGACAAAGTGATTTCACATTTAAGAAGGTGTATTCCACTGACTTGGGCACGATAATTATATGAGACTACACCTACGAGTTTGTATAACTGATAGAAAATCACCTAACTCTAAATTTGAAAAGATAAAACAATCGCTATCTTCGGTCTTCACTAGGTTGAGTAGGTGAAAAGGGAGTTTGCTTGGTAAATTTTTTGCTGCTTTGGATCCCTTTGCATTCATCTTCTCTTTGAGTTATCAAGTGTCCGAGTCTTTTCTTCTTTACTTCTTTTCGTTTCTTGAGTCATTTTTCTCGGTGTCATGATATCAGGTTTTGACCTTTACTAAATATGTGATTAATCACTCTACAAGAGATTAATTAAGCTCAGTTCCCAAAAATTCATCTATATTTTATCTATTATCTTGCATAATTAGCAATCATGCTTATGTAATTAATAATTGCATTTTATCATGCAAAATTGCATAAAATAAGAAGTCAAAAATCTCAGCCCAATTGACTTGTAATATAAGCTAACTTCTTCGATTTTTAACTAATTCACGCTAACTCATAATCACCTGAAACAACCTCCATTGTGTTCATATTACTAACACAAATAAAAGAAACACAATAATCACTAACAAAGATAGGTGGACCAGAAAACGAAACCCTAGTTTCAGGATAATCAGACTAAAACGTTGATATTTTCCTCAGACAGGGTCTGATTTGATCCTACTCACTTTTGAACTAATGTGCATTCAATTACTTTCAAAACAAGACCAAGTTCAGCTGAATTGGAGCTCATATGTGAAAATTGGGTTTTGGGCCTCTTTTGTACATTGTGTATTTTACCCGATTTCGACCTATTATTTTATGTACATACTTGAGTCTTTTTATTTTACTTCTTTTTCATTTATTTTCTTTGACAAAATTTTTATCAAAACACATAAAAATTCAAATCCAAAATAAGACCAAAATCAAAGAAACTGACTGAGTGTGAGTGTTAACTAACAATTTGTACAAATATTATCTTTATCGTATTTATTTTATTTTCTTTTTTTTTTATAATTATAAAAAATAAAAAATTACATTAGTTTGTAAATATTTGTATATGATTTTATCATATTTTTTTATTTTTTTTATGTTTTTAAAAAAATGATAAAAAAATTATAAAGCCCAAAAATCAAGGTATTTTATACACATAAAGTACCCTAAAAATACTATTTGTGCAAATGACCTATTTTGATTTTGGTTTCTTCATGAAAGTTGTAATCTCATCGAGACGAGCAACTTTCTTGAGGAAAAAGTTTCAATCTGAGTTCATTTAGTATTTCTTTTTTATTTTTCTTTTCTTTTTATTTTTGATTTTTTTGGGAGTGACATGGGGTAACTCATGAAGGAACCTTATGTCACCAACTTTTGGCACATTTAAATTAAATTTATAAAAAAACATTTAAAAAAATAATAAAAATAAAAAGGCTCCTCAACGTGGCACTCTATCGGCTATGTGATCTCGATCGATCGGATAACCATTGGACTTCTTCATCCTTCCCCACAATTTTCGATCACGCCATCGCCTTCCAAAATAGACTTGCCACCGCCAAATACTTATGTATCTCGACCATTCTTGTGTTGCGCCTCCATCCTAATATGATCATCGTCAATTTCCGACCACTTGTTGAATCCCTGCCGACCCCATCACCCCCTAATTTTCACCGCGTCGCCTTCATTACCAAGTAGTTTTTGCCTAACACTTCCGCCTCTTCTCACCCTTTAAAATCTCCACCGTCACTCCCATCTTCAACCATCTGTTGATAGAACCCAACAATATAGGAGGATAGGTGAAGACAACCTGACCCTCCACCTTCCTCGGTGAGGTCCGATGGGTTGACCAACCATTGCAACATGCACGACCCTCCTTCATGCTCTAGTTTTTCTCTTAAAATTATCCTCCACCATCAAGCCACCATCCATACTACCACAGCTCCGCCCTGAGTTAATCTCCAACAGAGCGACCTTGACTCCTCACATCTCAGCCCTGCAAGCCTCTGTGCCTCCGTCAGACGCTACTCCAGGCCCTCGATAACAACCTACCTCCAGGAGCTCGCAGCCCCGCTCGCTCTTCCACCCATCAGTCACCCTCACTTCTCCGTCAGTCACTGTCTGTATGAGCTCTCTGTCCAGGAGCACCCACCAGAGGACTTCGCTCGCTCCCAGAGGTCCCCTCCGCCTGTCGCTGCACTGGTAGTGGCCCTCCCTTACTGGCCACTAGGCACTAGTCGTGAGACCCTCCCCGCGTGCATGACACATGTATGGGAGCGACTTTTTCAAGAGCTCCCTTGGAGTATCGTCAAATCGCACAAAGACCCGCCGCCCAAGGGGGCGCATGTTGCGCACGTGTTTCTCTTGGAGATTTTGCATAAAAGCCCCCTCTAGGCTTGGTAATTCTTCTTTATCAGTGAACTACATTTTTATTTATTCTATTAATTATAATTTGCAAACAAAACCTTCTCTTTACTCTATGTTTTGAACATCAATTAGCACAATTATTATTATTCAAAAAGGCGCTTTAGATCTAAGATTGATTCTCTACATTGTGGCATACTCTTTATATTTTTATGCTCTGTGGTTAATTATCAATAATTATTCTGGTGAAAATTTACATATATGACCCGATTTACATTCAGAAAATCATATTAAATTAACCACTGCTCAGAAAATTGTCTTAAGTTCATGGAAAGAATAGCATTTGCATGCATCATTTGATTTGTAAAAATCATTTTGTCTATTTCAATAGTTAATTTTTAATAGGTGTTAAATCTCACATTTTTAGGGTTTAGGATTTTTCTAAGATAGTTCACCTAGTGATATATATTGGATAAATTTATTCCCTAAAAATAATTAGGTTTAATATTTATATAATTAATTATTATGATTCACACTATTTGCACCACTTATTTCATTAAATATTCATATTCCACCAAAAAAAATACAGTGCATTTATTTCATCATTATTCACATCTCAATCAACTTTCATAATTTTTGGATTCCGTTTGAATGAATTTTGCATTTTACTTCTTAAAATTGGCTCGTATTTCATTTGCATTCTACCAAAAAATCCACCTTGAAAGACATGCACGAACCTTTATAGACATTAACTTAGGTTGTTCCTTTGCCTCCTCGATTTCAACATTGGGACTTACCTAGGTTACATAAACATAAAAACCACTCGACTTTGAATTGAATTAATCAATTAAGTGGTTATATTTCTTGATTGATCCCTATTACCCAACTACAATACAAACGACAAATTTACATTCACACGTAATTAATTCTTAATTTTGCGAATTAACAAACTGTTTTTCAGATCCGTCAACCTTTACTTTAGCTGCCAGATCTTATGGCTTCCTTCTCACCCATATCAATAGATCTCTTATTTAGTTCAAGGAGACACCCTCCTCGACCCACAATTTTGTCTTTGTTCATCCCGAACTCGCCCACCCTCCTCGTTCCCTTCTATGTCGTCTCTTATTTTAAATAAGTATAAAAAGGGAAATTATAAATAATTAAATTATCTATTTTATTATATAATTTATTTTTATAAATAATAAAATTTTATTGAAATATAAATATAATATTAATAAATATATATATAGTAAACTTATTAAATAAGATTTTTAATTTTTAAATTAATGTTTTAATAAATAACATATTGTTTTTATATTTATAAATTAATAGAATAATAAGTAAGGTGTATGTGAATTTTTACAAATTTCAATAAATTATTTTGAATTCATTAAAAAATACATTAATATAGTCTACATGTCAAATTCATTTATAAATAACGTTATTTGATTTATTTAAATCATTAAATAGTGTCAAAAAATTTTGAAATAATTCATGGTTAAAATACAATGTCCAAAAATAATTAAAAATTATGAAATTAATAAAACTATCAATAGTATATTCTAAAGAAAGTAAATATCTTAGAAACCTAGTTTTCTATAGGTCCTAAAGCCAAAATTTAGCAAATAGACTCTGATTTTAGTGAAATCACCTTCATTAATTAGATAATATTATTTTACTTTAAAAGTGAGTAGAGTGAGATTGGAGTTCGTATGAGAAAGTTATGATCTTCAGAAGTTGAGAAATTGAAAATTTGAAAGTTGGATTTCTTGGCTAATATAAAAGATAATAGTTTAAGTTATTCTTATGTTTTTCTACACATTTTTAAAAATAAATAGAAGAAGATTTTGTAAAAATATGTTCAAATAAATTAATAAAAAATCATTGAAGTTTTGGTTTTTATTTGATAATTAATGACGAATGTGTAGAGTGTATAAATAATTAATTTTGTGGTTTTCTTCCTTATATCCCCCTACTTAATTGTTTGTCGACCAATAAATGCTAACTTGGTCTCGGGGGTTAGGTTATATAAATATACCTTTAAGCTATATTTATATTTTATACGTCATATTATACATATATACATATCTACAATATGACTTCTTTTTGTTTTTTTTATTCTTTTATTTATTTACATGTTTTTTATGCATAAAAGTGCAATTTTATTATTGAGTGAAGTTTTGTTAATAAATGGAAATTAATGGATATTTGCATGCATTTGTTAAGGGTTTTAAGACAAAATGCACATAGTATGTTAATGAATCATGGATTCATCAACCCCCTATACTTAAACTTTGTTAATCCATTAGAAAACTCTTATTTTAAAAATAAGGGAAAAATAAAGAAAGTTAAAATGAATTTGTTTTCCTAAACCAATTAATGATAACAAATAAAGGACATAGCTTGGTCGGGCCTAAAACAAGCATTTTGTCATATCCTTAACTAGGATTAGGATTTTAGTCTCAACGGTCATCAAGTTCCATAAATCCTTATTTAGGTTCACCTCAACATCCAGCTAAGATACACTTATCCATATCGCTAACTCTATTAACCTTGAATTCAATTTGTACCGTGTGTGAATTAGGTTAGCTCTTCATGTTTAAAGAAGTGAAGAAACCACCCATCCCAATAATACACTCCCATTGGTTCCACATATAGCTACACTTTCCTTGAGGAGGGGGTGTTCCCTTCTAAGGCCAGGTCATGCTGTGTCCACAATCGAATAGAGAGATAATGTAAATAACGAGAAGAGAACTGGAGTGTGACTAGTGTAGTCACTTCTTTGTGAAGCCCAACGAATGTAGTTAATTCTCCACTTAGATGTGCAAGCTTTTTTTTGGAATCTTGGACCATTGTGGTCATATTGGTATTTGATGGCTTCTCTTTGAATAGGCTTTATAATGTGGCATGCACTGCATCAATATTTTATGCCCCGACATTTATAGATTCTTTATTTCTGTCAATATCTTGAGGTCTTGGAAAAATTGTGCCAACAGATACTTCCCTCATCCGAAGCATTATTTCAACCTCACAACTCCCGTCACTAGACATCCGCGTCAATAGACAAGGATGAAAATGCACCACTAAAATGGATTGCCCTTCTCCACCCCATGTAAGTCGAGCTAAGTGCAAAGTGCATGTGTCCAAAATCGGTTCATTGATGAAGAGTTAAACGGATGACACCAAGTGTTTTACTTAGACAAGTTTAAGTTGACTTCCCAAACATGGTCTCATGGAACCTAAAGAATTAAGTCAATGACCTGAAGAGTCCAAATTCTAGTTCCTAACTAGGCTCCTAAAAATAAAAGCTAAAGGCCATATAATCTAGATACATCCTTTAGACTATTCCCAATCTTTAATTCTAGAAATCAAACTTATTCTGTAAAATGCTAATTTAAATGCAACCATGTTTTCGTGAAGTATATTTTCTGAATTTTACCCAATTTAATGGATTAAAAAGATTTTGTACTTTCAATGGATTTTAGGACTTTGTATTTTTTATGGATTTTTCAGTTTTTATAAACAAGTAAATGTACAAGAATTTTACAAGATTAGGTACCCATATTTTATTTGGATTAAATAACTAATGTATTTTACAAATTTTATAAACAAAGAATTTACAAAGATTAATAATTTTTTGCAGAAATTTAATAAATAGGATTTTAAATAAGCATTATACATATTAGATACATGTTTTAGAGACAAGTTTCTAATTAAGAATTTTACAAATATATTACTTATTTACAAGGATTCTATATATACTAAATAATTAAATATATGGATTTTAAATTTACCCTTATCCACTTTTTATGGATTTTATAGATATAGAAAATACATAAAAGTACGAGTTGTGGATGCTAGTATATATACAATATATATGCATCCCCCTATACTTATCTTGTGCCATGTCCTCATAGCGTCAAAAGAGAAAAAGGAGGTCATAACTCGTGCTAAGTAAAAGTGGGTGAAAAAGAATAAAAGAATAGAAGTCAGTTGACTCCCATGTACTTACGATCAGGTCATTATTAGTATAGTGGAAAAGAAAAATGAGGAGACTGAGGAATGGAATATACAAATGAAGGAACAAAAGAAAGAAAAATGAAATCAACAAAATCACTCAAACCCGTGGGCATCCTAAGTATAAAAAAGTATGTGGCCAAAAATTAGGGACCAATAATTAGTGTAAAAGAAAGGAAAATAAGAGGAAAGTAAAAAGAACAAAATAAAAAACGAGAATCAACGAGAAATCAGACCCCCATACATAGGATATGGTATCCTAAGTATATAAGACGAGCAAAAAATGGGGACGACTATGGACTACGAAGAATATATAAGTGGTGGTGTATTCCAGAAAACTGAAAGGCTGGCAGGTGGTTGTACAAGATAAAATAAAGTAGAAGAGTAGTCATGCGTCCTGTACAAAGTAGATAACCTCAACTTTGGTCATAATGAATCGTCTATAGTACTCCCGTGTAGTGATCCCTAGCTGAGCAAGTAGATCTGCCTCTATGAATGAATGTTGTGTGGCATCTAACGAAATATACATCTCTAGAGTCGGACTACAGAAGGTGTCTATATGTTTATCCATCACACCATCCAACTCTCTAAGATGATTAGACTGTATGATCTACGAAATATAATCAGCTAACTCTCATGCTAGAATTATGTGTATTCTCATTTTGCGGCATTGAGATATCTATTGCAACTAACTGCTCATCTGATTCTGATA
>JAZKJV010003878.1:0-45788 GCA_037367405.1 Ottelia alismoides
TTCAGCCGCGATGGACAGGTTCACCGGCACTGCGCGCGTGCTTCTGCTTACAAGCTGTGCGCGCGTGTAGACCGCGCGGCACATCGTGCAAGGTTGTACTATGGCGTTGTGCAACAGTGCCGTCTGCTAGGCTTCCCATCTATACCTTCGTAGAGTTTGGTGTGGCGCTGTGCGGCGGCTTTGTCGCGGCGTACGTAGATGCGCGTGCCAACGCCACACACGATGGCGTCAGGGAGGGGAATCTGGTCGTGGCACTCTCGGTACACGTCTAAGAACAGCGGCAGTGTCCTGGTTGGTTTGGGGCGGGGCGGGGTGGGGTGGGGGTGGGGGGGGATAGCCGAACACTAAATCGGGGACCGGAAGGGCGGACGGACGGACAGCAGTCAGCAAAGGGTCGCGTCGGGCGCGGCGTACGGCAGACACGACAAGCGGACTTCAGACCTTCGCGCCAATACGCTGGGGAGGGCGACGGAGACGGCGATGGTAACCCTTACCTCATCTGTCGCCTTACCACGCCAAGCACATGCCCGGCTTTGCCGGCAAATTCAAGTCCGCGCAAGGCCGCGTGCCGTAGGGGAGGAAATAATGATAACAATAACAACAACAACAATTATGCTAACAGCAATAATGATAATGATAATCATAATAATGAAAACAATGATAAGAATGATAAACTTATGTTTATCATTCTTATCATTGTTATCATAAGTAATGATAACAACAACAGCAATAATAATAACAATAACAATGATAAAAACAGTAAAAAATGTCACAATGGTAACAACAACGATAAAACTAATAACAATAGTAGCAGTAGCAGTAGCAGTAGTACGCAAGGGCGACCTCGCGTCGATTAAGGGGGCTGGATACGCTGGGCCTCATTCCCGAAGTGCGGGAGCAAGGCCTTGCGAGTTACCCAATACCCAACCACCGCCAGGAAAACACTATACAGGTCGCCGGTCCGGGATGTCTGGCGCATCGCGTCGCCCCACCCACCTGCCGGTGTTGACAGCAAAGCGCACCAAAGCCGGCGTGGTACCCGCGCGCTCCCGAGCGCGGTTAGCCTGCAGGGAGGAGCAGTGGGCCAGCGTCACGCGCGGTTGCGCCCGACAAGCGCTGCATGCTGTCCAGCAGGTGCCCACGCCGCAGGCCGCCGCCGCAGCACGGCCGAGAGGGAGCGCAGGGAGCGCCACTCAGACTAAGGGCAAGGGCAAGGGCACTGCGACTGACTGATTACAAGGCGGGCACGCACGGGGCAGCTCCATGCTGTCGTTCTGATCGCCGGCCGGGTGCCGTTCCATATACGACTACTCGACCCGACCCGACCTGAGCGCGCCGCCCCTGATAATCCGTACGAAACTTGCGACAGCTGACACCCGCGGCGATGTCGTGCAAGAAGAAACAACTCATCGACGCTAACTGGTGGTGGCCACGTACGCGTACTTCACGGCTGCGCATCATTGGAGCAGAACTGCCGGTCAAGCAAAGGCTGCAGTGCCTGCTGCTGGGCCGACGTGTACTACATACATACAGCCGTAGATCATGGTGTGCCTGCCACACAAACGCCCCGGTACGGCAGTGCTGCCGCCCCCACCTCGAGCCATGCCTTGAAGCAGCGGCTATGCTCCTCATAACTTGGCCCAATCAGCGTGTCATCCAAGTCGCTGATGAGGAGCAAACTACGCTCCAGGAGGAAGTGACCTGCCGCGCCGCCGGAACCGCTGGCCACACGGGCGGGGGCGACGTTGCCATGCAGACCTATCGATTACGGTGGAGTAGGTGGAGGGGAAGTAACCAAGGAAGCGTGGCCTCGATGAAGGTGGTTTCTGGGCCAGATCGGGCTCGCTTGGCACTTACAGGCTATGCACGCGCACACGCGCACACGCACACACACTTAATAAAAAGAAGATACGCTGAGCTGAATACACGCACACACACACACACGCACAACAAAAACGGGTGCGTGCGTGCTGGCGCCACACACCTTTTGCTGTGCGCAGTGGTAGGATGAGGCCGACATGCGCAACCGCATAAAACTGTGGCGCAAGCCGATTGCGCGTGACGTTAGCCATACCTGCAGCCATTCGAACCGTTGCTCGTGGCTGCACGGCTGGCGGCCCAGAGCCGAGGCCCTGCGGCTGCATATGGTACGGCAGGGTGGTCAACATGTGGTAGTGCGTCGTACATATGTACAGTAACAATCTCTGTGTTTCCCACTTCTCCTACATGGGCCTTGCGACGTTGTACCGCCCGCCACTTCGCCTCCCACCCACGGCTAGCACCGCACACTCCACTCGCACAGGTATGCGCGCTTCCCCGCATGCATTGCAGTGTTCAGAACAGCGATCTTCTCCGTCTAAGCATAGCAACAATAACAATGATTGTAATCATAATTATCATAATCATAGCAACAACAATAACAATTACAATAAAAAAATCACAACAATAAAGATGATAAGAAATAACAGTAACAACGACAACACACACCTCAGCGTCAGCCGCAGCTATACTCAGCCGCCAGCGTTTCACTTCCCCGTGTTTCCAACCTCTCCTACATGGCCTTGTGACGTCGTCCCGCCCGCCACTTCACCTCCCACCCACGGCTACACACACACGCTCGCACGCACGCACGCACGCGCGCGCGCATGCACACACACACACACACACACACACACACACACACACACAGACAGACAGACAGACAGACACACACACACAGACAGACAGACCACACACACACACACACACACACACACACAGACAGACAGACAGACAGACACACACACACACACACACACACACACACACACACACACACACACACACACACACACACACACACACACACACACACACACACACACACACACACACACACACACACACACACACACACACACACACACACACACGCGCGCGCGCGCGCGCGCCTCACTTGCACAGGTATGCGCGGTCCCCTGCCAGACGATGCATGAATGGCCCAAACACGTGTGCGTGCAAGAGGCAGAGGCGCACAGCAATGTGCACCTCAGCTCAGCACGGAGTGTAAACCAGCAGATGCATTACTTCCATTGTCATGCATATGCCGATCAGCGCAATCATAGCACGTGCATGATCCGGTGCAGAACCCTGCTTCGCAAGGTCACAAGGCCCTGTCCTTCGCGTGCTGGCGTGTCTGCGTGTCTGCCTTTTACACCTAGTATACCTGTTACGCAGGCAGCCAAATCCACAGCAACAAGGCGCAACAGGGCTTCCCTGTTGCATCCACGTGCATCCACCACACGTCCCCCACCTGCGTAGTGGCGCCAGCGCGGGTGGCGGCCGCGCGCCTCAGGTGACACGGCCGGTCCTGGGGTAGGCTCAGCAGCGGTTTTTGCTGGAAAGCGGCGCCATTACGTCCTACTTCTAGAGCAGAGAAGGCTGTGGGCCCGTGCAAAGTCGCTGGAAGCCTGCCAGCACCGGGCGCAAGGACGCCAAGGGCACCGGCTTGGGGGAAAGGCATAGCTGGAAACGCTAGCAGCACCAGAGTCTTTTACAGCCCAGTTGCACGTCATCTAGGACACAGCCGCAATCCTGCCTGCACACGTCCTTTTTGGGTATCGAGGGCGGTTGCTGCCAAGAGGCCAGGTCCGCGTGCGCTCGGCTTAGGGGGCCCTTCAGCCACACACGCACGTGCAGATCGTGGCGAGCTAGGCGAGCAATAGTGCCACTTACTTTGAGGGAAAGCAGTGAGCCAGATCATGTGATGGCAATAGGCGCCAAGGGCTACCGTCGCCAAGTCATACCGTTAGCCGGAGCAGGTTTCAGGGAGGGAGGGAGGGAGGGAGGGAGGGACTGTCACGGGAGACCCATGGGTCACTTGTGGGAGGGGTGGGTGGTTTCGGGAGCGAAGCAGATCACGGCAGGCAATCCATGACTAGGAACTGAACAAACAGCATGCACAACACAACATCATCATGATGCAGTCTCCGTCATTTACTCATGTGTCAAAGTCTTGCATGCGATGTATACGGCCCATCCACGGGTGCAAGCCGCGTCGGATCCACACACTCTATGCAGACATGCCGTGTAACACCTACGATGCCGCTACACTTACAGACGCGGAGGAGGATGGGAGGAGGATGGATGGAGGATGGGAGGAGGATGGGAGGAGGATGGGAGGAGGATGGGAGGAGGATGGGAGGAGGATGGCGCAGTCCAAAGTCGCATCATATTCTGGCGCGCGCGCTGCTGAGCGATGGGCCGGCCGCCGGACCTTGCTGGGACAAGTTCAGAAGTACCCTATGAGCTTGGTTTATGGATTGGTATGTGCATCCCATGAGCGCATGCTGTGTGCGGCGCGAAGCGGTTGCTGTGTGCACCAGGTTGTGGTTGCTGTGTGCGCCGCGTGCCTGCTCTGTGCGGACATTGGGCTGCTGTGTGCGCCCGTTGGCGCCTGCTGTGTGCGGCGCGGAACCTGCTTTCGTGCGGTTCTCGGGCCGCTTTTTGCGCCCGAGGGATGCATGCTGTGTGCATGCACGTTGGCCGTTAGGCCGCCGTTAGGCTTTTTGTCGCGCGAGTGCGCGCGCGCTTTGGTGAGTCGCGCAGTTTGTTGTTGTCATGGCGTATGGTTGCTGTCTTGGTGTATGGGTTTGGGTGTGAGCTAGCATGCTAAAACAGTCTTCGGCGTGTGCTGAATGTAAGTCTCGAGAGATGCATTAAGCCGTGGGAGTACGGTTGCCAACCTGAGCAGCGAAGCAAAGCGTGGATGTTTTGGTTGCTGGCTCCCGTGGGACGGAGCCCGTCAGTGGAAGGAAAAACTGGACGAGGCCTTGCCACGACATAAGTTCGTGGAGGTGGCTGGCATGCGAGAGGTCTCGGGTTCGATCCCCATAGGAGTCGAGAGATTTCTGGCACGTCTGTTGCTTGGTGGTGGTTGCTGTCTGTCATCAGGCGCAGCCCCCCTGCTGCAGACGTTAGGAACAATCTCGTGCGACCCGGCAGCTAAAGCACATGTCGGTTTGACCGATGCTTAGAATTAATAACATTGTTATATCATCAAGTTATATCATTATCATTACAATAATCATGATTATTGTTACTGTTTTCTATTGTTTTTATTGTTTGTTTTTGGTAGAGGTACTGGGAGACAAGGAACACTGTAAAAGCGTACAGAGCATCATAGCCAGCACAACATGCACCTAGACGTGGAACAGAAACACGAGGCCTCATCTGCCGAGGCCTGTGCATTTCCCGGCTGCGAGTTGCCATGTCCCCCAAACATGTGCAGTACCGTCGTCAAGGGCCTGGGCACGCACGCCGGGGTGTCGTCACGTTCAACAATGAAGCAGGGTTACAGGGGCCTATTCAGGCTTGGTAGTACCAATTCAAGTGCAAACCAGGCGATGTCCGCGCGTGGCGTGGCTCACCTTATGGGCCAGGCCAGGCCACGGTGACCTAACAACGCGGGCTGGCGGTGGTCGTTGGGTAACTCGCAAGGCCTTGCTCCCGCACTACGGGAATGAGGCCCAGCGTACCCAGCCCCCTTAATCGACGCGAGGTTACCCTTGCGTACTATTATTGTTATTGTTATAACGCGGGCTAACGCCCGTACACGCGACCTAACGCACAGGCCCGTTCTCATAGTGTATGTGTCTGCTGCGCTGGACAGTGGTGTGTTCTTTTTGGGGCGGGCAGTCCTGCCTCTGTGTGTGTGCTGATTTGGGTCACACCGCTTGTAAGCGCCTTGGAAACACACTCCCTGCACCACCCCGGCCGTCGCGTTTTGCACCTCAGGCAAGGAATGGCCCATCCGCCCTACAGGCAGTTGCGTCTGACGGACTTAAAACTCTGTTAGGCTCTGGAAAGGCGTCTGACGGACTTAGGACTCTGTTAGGCTCCGGAAAGGCATGGCCCAGGAAGGCCAACCTCGCTGTTGTGCGGATTTGCGTTACGCGTACGTTTTGCGTGACGTACGGCAATTTGTTCAACAGCAGTAGTAGCGCGGTCGTTCGTCTAACAAGCCTTAGTCACCTTCGTTGGAGCCGGCAGCTCTGGGAGTTCACGTGAGTGGCGCGCTGATGTTGTCTGTAGATGGGGATCTGGCTGAAGGCCGCTTGGGTATTCATCTGCTGTGTATGCGTTGGTGTTGCCGCCTTTTCCCGTCGTCGTGCGCTTGGTTTCGGTGCAGATGCGATTCTGATCTGCGTTGTTCCGTTTGATGATAGGCCGCGCATCGTTGTGACGTTCGATGGTCAGTGAGCTGTTTGCTGCCCACTGTTGCGCGCGTTGGTTTCCGATATAGCCTCTGAGCTGAAACGTTTGCAGCGCCTTGCGACTCTCCAACAATACTGCTACTATTTGCGCACGCGCTAGCAGCCAGCTTGCCAAGCGGGTGAGTCTGCTGCATTTGCTGCTTTTAGGCCAACGCCTGCCACCAAGGTGTGTCCAGCCTCGCTTGGGGTTCACGCAGGACGCCCCTGCCTCTGACCGCCCCGTGTAACGTTGTTTGCTGAGATTTGAGCCCACGTTAGCAGTCGTGGTGCGTACGCAGGCCTTTTCGTGCGTGGGTCAGCCGCCCAGCTCAGTCGCTAACGCTTGGTTGTGCGCTTTTGGTTTAATGGTAAAGTAATAATAACAATAATAACAATAATAATAACAATAACAATAATGATAATAAAAATAATAATAACAATAACAATAATGATAATAAAAATAATAACAATAATAATTATAATAATTATTTTACGCATCGGTCAAACCGGCGTGTGGTTTAGCTGCCGGCTCGCACGAGCATGTCCGTGAGATTACCGGTTCTTAACGTCTGCAGCAGGGGGGCTGTGCCTGATGACAGACAGCAACCACCAACAGACGTGCCAGAAATCTCTTGACCCCTATGGGGATCGAACCCGAGACCTCTCGCATGCCAGCCACCTCCACGAACTTATGTCGTGGCAAGGCCTCGTCCAGCTGGACGAAAACTGCAGTTTTTCCTTCCACTGGCGGGAGATATGCTTTTGGTTTCCTCACAGTCGCCCATCCAGTCGCAAGGCCTAGGCTACGCCACCCCGTGGACTTGATGTCCACAAGTGCCGGCCCAGGACGCACCATCTGCGCCACGTGGTGAGTGTTCTGGGCTGCCACTGCACCGCCAGCGCGCCGAGGAGAGCCAAGCTGCTGCTGCCGGGAGCCAAGTGAGCCGCGAAGTCAGGGGGGGATGTCGCAGCAACCCGTCTTCACGCGGAGGCGAGCGACGACGAGAAGCGCCTCTGTGGTTGCTGCAGTAGGGCGTTTGGGTCCGCATGATGCGTTGTATGGTGGGGTGGGCTTCTCCTAGCCACCCGATACGGCGGGGTGTGTAACCTCCCCCAATGCGTGAGCACGCGAATGATATCCATGGCTGTGATGAACAGAGGTTACCCAGCGCCATGCCGTGCGCGTGCACACAGCTGCACCCATTTCCGTCACGTGTGTCTGCACAGCTCCTGCCGCGCGCGGTGGTGAGCGTGCGTGCGCATGAACGTGCCTATGTATTACACTCATGTGTGCGTTTGCTGCATGCTGCGCGAGCTTTTGTGCGGGCTTTTCGTGCTTGATTATGCGATGATGGCGCGCTGAGCTGTTAGCTTCGCGCGAGGAGCTTTTGGTCCTGCGCTTCGCTGTGGCTTCGGGCGAGCAATGAGCTTTCGTCTGACGCAAGCGTCATCGTCAAGCTGGGGGTGAATGTGCCCTCAGCCACGTCCGTCATGCCGGTAATCGGTCAAGTCATGCAGCCGTGCATGACAGCTGTCGTGCGTATTTGCGTTACCGTGAGATTCTCGTGACGGCGGTGTTGTCTGCATGCGGTTCTGCGTGCACATGTGCGTGGCTTCATGCGCTTTGCCTGCCTGCGCTTTGTCTGTGTAGTCTGTGCACGTACGTATGCAGTTGGGGTCTGCCCTGCGCTAGCTTGGTTGCTGTAGCATTGCGCCGTGTGTGAGTTTGCCTTGCTCCATTCTGCTGTGCGCTGGTTTCGGTTCTGGAGCGCTGATCCCGTTTGGTGAGATACGGAACGTTGCCACCGTTGGTTTGCCCTTGTGTGAGAGGTTTTGAGCAGTATATAGCGCCCAGGCTTTGCCGCCTGCAGCGCCTTGCGTCTTGCCACAAGCCGTGCTTGCGCTTGCGCCTAGAACCGTCCAGTCCTTTGCTTTGCACTATTTTGCTATAGCGCGCTTCGACCGACGTCAGTCCGAAAAGCCGGCTCGTCCAGTCACTTGCTTCAGGGGTCACGCAGGCCGCCCCTGCCTCTGACCCCTGGATTGGTTTCTGTTTGTGAGCATGTTTTGCGGCCTTCACGGACATCGGCGTTCCGAGGCCAAGCGTATGCTATGTAGCGGCACAGTGGTGCGACAGCAGGCTGTTCTCCCTCGTTTGCGTGGGCAGCGCGCCCCCGCTCCAGCGCGCGCGTGTCAGCTGCAGGCTGCAGCTGCCATGTCATCTCATCGCCCATCCTTCAGCCGGCCGGTAAAAAAGGGGAAACATTACGCTTGGGTCATACCCGCGTGCGTTAAGGGGCCAGAGGTGATGAGCCATCAGCAGGGCTCTGCGGCTTTACGAATCCGCCTGGCACCATCCTTTTCCATGCTCTCGGTCATGGCGCCGGCATGTTCGGCTTGATCCGGCTATGGGCATGCTCCGCTCCGCCCACTCGCTCCGCCTGGTTGGCAGCATAGCCCCCGCCTCGAAGGGTGGTCAGCTATGCCCAGGACGGCATTTCCCCCCGCAAGTAGAAAGTTGCAGGTTCAAGGATTTGAACTTGCAACCTCCCGATCCATAGCGCGATGTCACCAATGACATTAGCACCATGAGTCCCGGCCAACTCGGACCTTTGGGGGGAGCCGGCCGGTAATCGGTCAAGTCACGCAGCTGAGCACAACATCGCGGTTCACCCAAAGGCGTACGTGCACTTGCCACAGGCGTAAGCCTCTCCCTTTGCCTCGGAGCGCGCATAATGCATCGCCGGCTTCGCGACTACAACAACTAGAGGGATGGCACCTGGGTCCGGTCCCCACAGGTCCCCAACTACAACAACGCCACTTTGTATACTTTGTATAAGCCCAACAGCAACGCGGCCGAGGTTTTCTTCTTCAAGACTACGCGAGCTGGTCACGCCCTACAGTTTGGAGCTTCAGCTAACGGATTAGCCGTTTTCCGTCCCTAACGAGGCGTCCGCAGGAGTGCTTGCTTGCTTGTCAGTTTGTCGCGCTGCTATGAAAGCTTCGAAGCACGACATCGATTGGTGGCAAAAGGGCGCAGCTGTGGAGAGCTATTCCAAAAACTGCTTGACCTGAACTACCTTTTCGGCTTGCGTTCCGTCACCTGTTGGCCTTTTGGCTTTTGCCTAGCTCCTTTTCGGTCGTGGCTGGAAAAGGAGAGGTGCCCGTATGCAGGCTTCATCTATCCAGGCCAAGAAAGGAAATGATTGACAGGGGCGGGGGGGCGGGGGGATGGAGCGCAGGAAACAGCGGCGCAGAACCGAGGCCACGCCGGGCCACGCACAAGACTTCACGCCCTGCATCTGACAGCGATTCACAGCTAGTGGCATGCATAACGAGGTCTGACGTAGTTAATGCAGCAAACAAATCGAAGCGGCAATGAAATGATGACCCGAGCGCACATCATTCATGGGAAGCACGCTTCACAGGCCCATAAGTATGACCCATACGGCGTGCAAGGTGTGGCTCCGCACGTGCCCTAGTCCACTTCGGCCACTTGAACACGCTCAAGCTTCGTTGTATCTCTAACGGCAGTATCATTAACAAAGCGATTAAGATGGTTCCTGATGTACAACCGGACGGAGGTCAAGCACGTCAACGCACGGCAAAACTCGTTTCACTGCCAGACAAGCTGGCAACTCGAAGCTTGAACTTCTTTGGAGGCCAGTTGCTACACATGCAGGCGGCGATCCCTGGAGCCAACTCCGATGCACATCCAGACCTAACCAGGAACAATCAACACGCATCATTCAGCACCCGCGAGGGTTAAAGGGTCAGAGGTTGGTGAGCCGCAGCAGAACTCTGCGGCTATGAATTCGCGAGGCACCGTCCCTTTCCCCTCTGCTCTTGGACATAGCGCTGGCATGTTCAACATTTCCGGCTATGGGCATGCTCAACTCCGCCTACGTACTCGCTCTGCCTGGTTGGCAGAGCATAGCCCCCCCGCCTCAAAGAGTGGTCAACGATGTCCAGGTCCACGATGTTCGCAAAGGTGCGGGTCCGAAGATTCGAACCGGCACCTTAGCAATGTTACCTTGTGACACCAGCACTACGAACCCGGCAAACTCGGCCATTGAGAGGTTCTCACCAGGTAGAACAATCACACTCATGTCACCGTCACTGTTTGTGACCCTGAACTGCCGCCCTTAGACGTGTGTGCGTCCGTCGCCATTGTGTCCATTTCTACGTTGACCTCGGCAACGCTGACAAGAATCGTTCCCGCAGCATCACCCGCTGCTGGGGAGGCCTGCACTGGGATGACGACAGCCGAACTGTGGCGGCGGCCCGAGGTGGAGGGACCGGCAGACGTGGCCCCATGGCCTGGCGTGCCGACATGCGCATCCTCTTGCCCTCCGCCCTTGATGCCATCGCCACTGGTGCTCGGGGACGCGTCCGCAACCTCCACCACGGTTTCGCTGTTTGCCCTCGGCTTCGCACGTTTGCGGCACAACATCCAGCTCTTGCTATCGCCTCTCATCGACGACCTGCAGCGCGTGCCAGAGACGGCAGTGGCAGGCTGTGTACGAGCAGTGTGTGACCAAGGCCTGTAAAGGCCGTCGATTCCGCCCTCTGGCGCCCTTGGTATGTACAAGGCCATACGGCGCCAAGGCCGATGTACTTTCAGCTTGAGCCGGCTACCCTTCGGCCTTAGCCGACACCCTGTGTCGGGAATAACGAACTACGTAACTGCGGATGGAGGCTACAAAGCCTTCGGCCTGACCTGTCCTGCAGAAGTAGTGCAACGGCTCGAGGCGCTACATGCATCCCATCACTCACAAGAGCTCGTCTTTCATGATGGGAGGTACAAGACAGTCCCAACATGCAAAACTTGAAGATATCCGACGGTGCAACGGGGGCAAACAGTCGTGGCCCTGCGCCCCTGACAGTGTACGCCCGGACAACTGTATGGCACTTTGACCGCCAATGCGCCCGCCACAGCACTGTACGCACGCATCGCGGAGTCCTCTGTCCGACACGGCATGACCCTCCGTACCTTGCACTCTTGATTAGACGACTTAAGGCAGGCGGGAGGACGTCTCGAATGTCGCTTTTGCTCTTGCCAGAAACAGCAAAGACCAGGTGGTATACTATCTTTGCGATGGCTGCTCCGTTCAGGGCGATGATCATGGCTGCAATAGCATCCTGTGGAGCAGGCAGCAACACACCGGTAGAAGGACGTACGTGACTTCGTCATTGCTGAAACCGAGAGACCTCTCCGTACGCATGAATGCAAAATAAGCAAAAATGCTATTCACCTGGTGCACTGGGTGGGAAGCAGGGCAGGTCGAGGGTTCAGGTTCAGCTGAGTGAAATGGGGCAGCTGCTGAGTTCTAATGGCGGAATTGCCAAGCCTCCCCGGGCTGTGCCTGCTGACATCGATCACAGGCCTTCATACCGTGGCTGTTGGAGTGACAGGCTCTTCCGGATTCGCAAAGAAGAGGCCAAGGACAATCGTCAGGCACAGCGTTGTCATCGACATAAACTCCAGAAGCTGGAGCGTCTCGCCCTCAAAAGGCCGGAAGTAGATGTTCATCGCCGCCACCAGCGTGAAGGCCCCCAGCAGCACAGCGCCTGGTGGGTGACGGACAGGCCACGGCTGAAAACCTCCACCGCCACCAACAGGAGGGTCTGTAGCTGGGCAACCACGCACCAATACCAGCGATGACGCCTGCAGTCACCGGCAATGCACCACGTAATCGCAAGCGCAATGAGGAATGCCCGCACACACGGACACGGACACTGGGGATTTTGCGACCACCACCATGAGGTGGTGAGATTAATGAAACCGGGCCGACAGCCACCGGAGCTTTTGTCCGGTAGGGGTGTCGCTGGCGGAGGGGGACACAGTCCAACCTTACGGCAAGAGTCTTGACAGCGCACGCCGCCTGCCCTTGACAGTTGTTGGGTGATGGCCTCCATCAGCCATGGGCTTCTTGCAGTGGTGTTGTGCATTATTGCTGCAGGCTGCTATCCGAAACGGACCAGAGAGGTCAGGGTAGTTCGTTCAGAGCCACATTTCGTGCGTGTATCAACCGGTGCACAAACTCATCAAGTGCACGTGGATCGGACGTGTTGATGAGCGTCTACTTGCGCAAAATCCACGCGCTCCCGAAACGTAAACCACGCTATGCTACTCAGTACTGAGGGCATTCTAGGGCAACGCGCCATTATCATTCGGCTCGAAATCTATGACACATGATCTAAGGCGCATCAGCGACATCAAGCGCACATGGGACATGTGCAGACGTGTGGGGCAAAGTGGTTGCCCCACACGTCGATGCATGCCCGAACTCGTCAACTGGCGGTACACCCATGTATGTAGAGTAGCGGACGCACGGTTTGGGTGCATCACCCTCGTACGAACATGGGTCAGGCAACTTCCAGGTCCAGGTGCTGCCAATCCACCAACAGATTGTCCATCAGACGGTCAAGCAAAGCACCCATGCTCAGCTCTAGCGACGCACAGCACACACCTTGCTCTGAGGTAGATCCCATATCTGGCCGCTCTACCTCCCGTTTGTCCAAAAACGCCAACACGTGATGCGCTATCTCCCAAAAGAGCTATCACAATATCAGTACGTAACACGGTGATGCGTCATGGCGCCGGACATGCCGTCAAGCAAATGCAACGTAGATGTGGGTCCAAATACAACGTAGCTGTGTTTGGTGTGAGGGGTGCCAGGGCGTTGTATTGCGCAGCTCTGCATGAGTCGTTGTGGACACATAGCCTAGCGAACAGAATTGCAGCAGCTTTACTCACTTGTAGCTGCCGTAGAAGAACTCGTACTTCATCAGCGCCACGTTCCAGACGGTACGCATGCCTGCATCTTGCCGCCTATAGTTCTTTGGTGTCCTCGTGTTCCCGCCTGAAGCCTTTGCCTGAAATCACCGTTCAAAGGGCGTAGGTAAGTTGTGGATGGGCGCACATACCTCTTCAGCAGGAAGGAAGCCAAGTGATTGTGCGTACGTCAGTTCACTGCGGAGTTGGATGGATGCACAGTACGTTACTCCTTTGACGACGCTAGCCTGAAAACCATTCCAGAGCTTGTTGCTCAAGGAACCAAGAAACTACCGAATATGCTACGATAAGGGCGCGCCTACCCGGCAACGGCTTTGCTTCCGGCCTGGCCCCCTGCTTTGAAGCCAGCCACGCCACGTTGAGCTGTACTTGAATCCAGCCAGCGCCCCTCTCTCCGTCTCAGGATACCTCATAAAAAAGCTGCGCTTTCACGCATGATGGCGCAAACGCAGCCAGGCTGCGCAAGGGTCACCACCTCAAGCGGCCCGCACCGTGTGCAATGGGTGTAGCTATGGGCCATCTGAAATGACGTACCGTTGACCATGGCTTCATCCGCCAGAGGAACATTGCTGGTTTTGGCAGCCCCAGGGTCCGGCGGTTACGCCACAACGCAGCCAAGACTCCCAGCGGCGGAACCAGGCAAAAGGCAATGGCACTCACAACTCCAATCGGCACGTGGAAAGCCCTGTGCGAGCCCGTGTAGCAACGCTGGTCCATATTGCGCGCGTAGTAGCCGTTCTTCCAGGTGGCCTGCAACGCGGGCATAACGGCAGGACGCCAAAGAGCGCATTGCAGTTATGCTTGCAGGACATTGTGCGTGCTTGTGTTGTCGCGCTGGCGAAGGTAGCGTTAAAATGTCTGCCCTCGGTCTTCAGTGCCGCCTGGCCCAGAACCAGCTCTCTGTGGTTGCCATGTGCACAACTGGTACTGTGGCAAACGCACACCCACCATGTGTATCGTGGTCGTCACTGTGCACCACGATCATGACCACCTGGTGAAGTGAAGGCACTCAAAGTCAATACGCATCGCAGCGTGCCTGCACCGACCTGCTGGTGCTCGGGGTACGTGCCGCTTCCAGTGTCAAGGTGTAGCACGCAAACGTGGCGAGGGACACTTGCGCCCAGCTCGGGTACAGGACGAAGACTGAGATGGCCAGCGCCATTAGCACCTGCTCCGTAAGGCTCAGCCATCCATCCACGCGGTCCAGAAAGCTGCACAGCAAGTCCGAAATATGGCCCTCAGCGTACAATGCACACTGGCGGCGCCCGTTCTGCTATCCTGAAGCCGCATCTTGACCTACTAAGCTGTATTCTTTCCCAGCACCTCACCGAGTCGTCATTATGGATTCCTGGCATGGCGTCGCGAAGCAACAATAGCTGGTGGACTATCCGCGATTGCGCGATCGCGATTGCATTGTATGGCTTATTGATATCTGGTGCTGCACATGGCTTGGTCGCAGCAGTACAGCTTTAACGGCAGGATTAGGCCTTGCTTATGCACTACGGGAGTGAGGCCCATCGTACCCGGCTCCCTTAATCGACGCGATTTCGCCCTTGCGCATGACTATCCTCATCCTCATCCTCACATGCCGGAAAGTGCTGGGCTGCATTGAAAAGCTCAAGTGCCGAAAAGCTCAAGTGCTGAGTGCCAGCTAAGGTTGTGCTGTGTAGCTTCGTACCTGAGGCGCTTCTGCACGACGTTCGGGACTAGGTATGCCATGAGAACATCCCGGCAGCGTGTCCCGCAGGATCCTTCCTTCTGCCAGCGCTTTACCAGGATTCGTAAGACCCATATAGAGACGGCCAGCAAAGATACAGCTGTGGGGATCAGCAGGCCGAAGAGCAGCTCGACAAGGGCTTGCATGGCCGCGCCCAGATCCTTGAAGAGGCATGTCGGGTTGTACGATATGAGGTTCTCCGCGCCTGCAGATGTACGCAATCACGTTTGCTTGTTGCCCGTTGGGCTTTGCTAAATTTCTTGCTTCACGGATGATAGTTGTACGCACCTACGGATAGCCGAGTACACGTATACACCCACAGCAGATTGCAGACGCAGCGATTACAGGAACTTCGTAATTGCACAGCGACGAATCGCGCAGGTGGGCAACCTTCCGTAGCGTCTTACCCGTTGCCGCGCCCAATGCTGCCTGAACCCTAGCAATCAGAGGAGGATACTCCAACTGAAGGCGAGTTATGATGATGAAGTACTGTACATGTGTGATGAGCAACTGCAGCAGTCAGTCAGGGAACAAAGGAAGGGCGTTTGCTTCAAGACTGCTATCAGGCAACGCGTCCAGTTGCCTTGCGTGACAGCAGAGAGTGTGGGATTTACGGCTGCTGGCCACTTGCACAGCACAGTGAAAGCCCTTACTCTGTGACTCGTGGCTCTGTAAATCGCGGCCTTGTGACCACACAGATGCTAATCAGCACCCCAGATTATGTCCTGCACATCCGGCATGGATTACTCCAGCACCAACCTTGAGCACATCTCGTGTGCTGCACTGCTCCAGGTCCTCGACAGCGGTCGAAGCAGCAATGGAAGTGTTGGGATCGGGCTTGACAGCAGATACCCCCTCCTCGTGCAAGGACTGGTCCCCGGCTGGAGCTAAGGTCTCGTCCGCGTCTTCCAGTAATCCTTGCGGAGGCTGTGTTATGCTCGTAAATATCGAGTACAGCAGGAGCACCAGGTTAAGCAGGAAGGCAAATATGCCTATGCCTACTGTTTGTGACGAGCTGGGGCACCTGTTGCACCCGAAGGACTGGTCTCGGGCGTAACCTGCGCAGCAGTGTGTTGCGACAAAAACGGCGAAGGCAAGATGAACATCACGCAAGCCCAAAATAAAGGATACATCGGCAGCGATGTAGGTTCTGGTGCTCATCAGGCCCTCCCTCCTCCCCTTCCTACCCGTGTACCTGATTGGGTAGATTGGGAGCCCAGCTCAGCGCCATCGCGGCTTACCTGGCCTGCAAACGGCGCAAAGGTTGCCAGTGTAGCCATCGGCGCATTGGAGCTCCATGTACGTTGGTATCGTTTCGGCGGCGAGGTACGGGTATGGAATCGTGTCGAAGATGGGCTGGCACGGTGCGCCTTGCTGCAACGCCACAGCGTTTATTGAGGAAAGGTTCAGCCCATACGAGGCCATCGCTTCACTGCGCTTTGGCGGACTATAGAGGTACCACCATTTTTGGCACTCCCGCAACAGGAACAGACGCGGATCCTGTAGCTGCTCGATGGGCAGGGAGCCGTTGTCGTAGGGGCCTGCGTCAGACTGTGCCGCCTCTTGCATGACGAGCTGGCGCCAGGTTCCCGCACCGGGGCCGCCAGCAACCACGTCCTACGGACGTCGAAATGACAGGCCAGGGCATGCCAAAGGCAGAAAAACAGGACACCAGGAGAACGGATGACTTGAACCTTGTGCGGACGGAAGGGGGTGTCATGACGCACGCGAATTGTCCATCACATGCTCAGTAACATGTGACACACTGCTGAAGCTTACCGTCAGGTTTGCCACAATGTCAAGCCAGTTCCTCCCATCTCCATCGCCACAAGCGGCCGGTTGCGGACATCTGTGCATCTGCGTGGAGTTGTAGGCGCTGTGCCAGTAGCCCTTCATCGGTGTAACAACAGCTCTACCAGGGCAGACCGCATTCTCGGGGCATGGTAGGCAGGTGGGTTGGAAATCGCTCTCCGTTACGTTCGCAACTTGCCTGCATGCATGATTGCAGCATGAGCACTGCGATGCTGTTCTGTAACGGTGTCGTCGTCAGCGCGCGCGGCCAGAGCGTTGGCGTGAAGTGTGACATCATTCATCTTCATCGTTCACATGTGTTCAATTATGAACATCATCGTTGACATTCATTAACAAGTGTAGTATATGCACCTATGCATGATCAACAACACAGATACCGTACAGGACTTACCTCGCAGCCCTGAATAGTGCCCGAGCCGCGCATGTGCCGCGTGAACAGCGCACGTCTCCGTGCGTGGTCAGTGCAGATACTAAACGGAGCGAGGACAACACTCTCTTAGACATGGATACAACCGTACGGTTGACGCGATGCACCATGCTAGTAATCACTTTGTGTCACCTTGAAGGAGCGCTGCTATTGAAACTGTCGATCCAAAGTCCGAACTGGTCGCGTTGACACTCGGTGCAGACGTATGGATCAGCCTTTGAGCGGATGTAACCCACTTCGCATGGAAGGATCTGAACTTCAATATCGAGCTGAATGGCGGAGACCTGCACGGTAGTAAGGTGCTCAGGCAGGACTTAGGGGCTGTGGCCGTCTGCTCCATCCTTGCACACATACAGCGCATGATCATCAGGGACGTGGCAGGGTTCAAAAGACTCTGCCTCTTGCGTCCTCCGGCACAGAATGGCGGGCTGGAGGCCCGATCAACAGTCAAACGCCCGGCGCGCTCTCTGCCGGTATGCATACGGGAGTCAGGCCAACTAGCTGATCCCAAGGCCCTCTTAGTGCCGCTAGGTGAACTCAGCTAAAAAGGGGAAACGTTACGCTTGGGTCATACCCGCGTGTGTTAAGGGGCCAGAGGTGATGAGCCGTCAGCAGGGCTCTGCGGCTTTACAAATCCGCCTGGCACCATCCTTTTCCATGCTCTCGGTCATGGCGCCGGCATGTTCGGCTTGATCCGGCTACGGGCATGCTCCGCTCCGCCTACTCGCTCCGCCTGGTTGGCAGCATAGCCCCCGCCTCTAAGGGTGGTCAACTATGCCCAGGACGGCATTTCCCCCCGCAAGTAGAAAGTTGCTGGTTCAAGGATTTGAACTCGCAACCTCCCGATCCATAGCGATGTCACCAATGACATTAGCACTATGAGTCCCGGCCAACTCGGACCTTTGGGGGGGAACTCAGCTAGTTCATCTTCCCAATCTTTTGGATCCCGTGCAAAAGAACCCGCCCACCCGGAAAGAGACAGCTGCAAAAACGGAAGCCTGCCTGTTTCACAGCAACAACCGACGACGAAAACAGAAAGCCTGACTGCCACGCCCGAACCCGCGCAGAAAACAGCAGCGCACGCAGCCAAACAGACGCAACAAGTGCGTGTGCATGCTGTGCTGTGCGAGTCAGTTGATGGGATACAAGGTGCATATGCGAGGCCTGGGCCCAACCATGTGGATGGATGGCGGCACACGACATGCTAACGTCTACCATCGGCATCGATTGCGTCGCCCCTTGACCTATCCAGCTCCGTCCGCCGCGTGCACCCGCTTACCGCTGTTTTTGTAGGCACACTCGCACCGGTACCCGCGTTATCGGCCGTGTCCGAAAGCGAGAGGGTGTACTGCCCAGGTTGCCAGTACATTTCAAGAAGCGTCCAGTTTGCGCTGCCGTCTTGAACAGGCACGGTGAGCGCCGAGCCCCCAGCAGCTGTCGCGATTCCTGGGTCTTCTGGGCCCCTGCATTAACGGGTATACGTCTTGCATTGGTTCAGATGCTTCTCAGCTTCAGATAGGTCTCAGCGTCGAGCGAGTAGGGGCCGTACAATGGTCTCCCGCCAGTGGAAGGAAACACTGGACGAGGCCTTGCCACGACATAAGTTCGTGGAGGTGGCTGGCACGTGAGAGGTCTCGGGTTCGATCCCCATAGGGGTCGAGAGATTTCTGGCACGTCTGTTAGTGGTTGCTGTCTGTCATCAGGCGCAGCCCCCCTGCTGCAGACGTTAAGAACCAACCGGTAATCTCACGGACATGCTCGTGCGACCCGGCAGCTAACACACCGGTACTACACGCCGGTTTGACCGATGCGTAAAGGTTTTGTTGTAGCAGCGCAGCGGCAGGGCTCTGCCTACGCCCGCCTGCGCAACCGTCCCTTCCAATGCTCCCGATCATGGCGCGGTACGTTCCGCTTTTCAGGATATCACTGGTCTGCTTCGCTGACTTGCACCGGAGCAAGCGCGGCATGTTTCGCTTGGCAGCATACGCGCCGCGCCAAGCGTGGCGCCATGTACGCCCACCGGCGTTGGGAATGCAGCTTGCTGACCTGACCCATATGAGCGGGTGTGTTGGCGTTTGCATGCCGTGTGCGTGTCACGTTGATTATGTGATGTGCTCGATGTGCAATGTATTGTGTGGGTGCAAGTGTTGCCGCATAGGGTGTCCTCACCGCTCTGATCGGTTGCTGTTGACAGGCCGTAGCGTCAAGGTGAGCCATCGCTCGGGATAATCTGCAAGGGAGCCGCAGGCCGTAATAGTTGATACTACGGCGTTTGTAGTGCTCCGTGGCCCCCAACCAACTACCGGCTGGTCAGGCGAATGCTATCCGGGCTCTTCATACAGAATGGGCATCTGCCTGCACCACCACCGCTCTCATCGATGACACGGCCAACTGGCACCCCTCCACGGAAGCCTTTGCGGCGCTCACGCGCAACAACGTAGCAAGTTTCGGACAGTGCACGTGAAGGACTTTAATCAGCCGCGGACATCATCGCACAACGTCGGCATGATTCGCAATATGCGCTCCAGAAGCGCGCACAGGGGCAACGGCAGCAGCACGTCGTTTGGGCGGGCCAGCACTGGTCCGCTGCTTACGCGGGGGAGGCTAGGGTATTCCGTAACCGGCAGGCACATGGGTAGTGCGGCACTGAAGAAGCGCGATGCACGAACGGATACGCAACTTGCGCACAAATCATGGTGCTGCACTATCCATGCCGGTACGACGTTGCACGAACTTGCCTACGAGAACCTTTTGGCCGAGGCTGTCAAACATGCCAACGCTGAGGTTGAAGCTGACGGTGGGGCTGATGAACAGAAGCTTGGAACCATTGCTTGTTGTGTAGAGCGACGCAGTTCTGGCATCCGCTGCGGACGAGACAAAAGGCAAGCTACGTCGTTCAAATCCAGCAGGTAAACACCGCAGCCACGAGGGCTTGGTGTATAGCGGGCAGCCCATGAGCGAAGCCCGAAGCCCGCACAGCCGGTGATGATGGGCCACTTGCGCGCCCCGGTTCAGCTACCGGTTAAGCACTGCTGTACTGAGGGCGCCTATCACATCAATCTCTTGAAGAGCCCGATGTGCACCTGTCCAACGCCCGCACATACAGTGTGGCCAATAGAACTACCTTTCAAGTGCGAGGCCAGTGGCGGCATATGGGCTACTGACGGGCCGGCTGCAGCCAGGTTAAGCTTGGGCCTTTGACCTATGACTGCCCACTAGGAGCGTGGATAGAGTGCAGGGTATACCCGTCACTATGCAAAAGCCGAGCTGTTTCCGATTGGTTGCTGTTTTGCATGCCCGTGCCAAGGAATCACCGAAAAGCAGCATGGAGAGGCACAGCGTCACCTGTGGTCAATGTGAGCTCAACATGTGAGACAGGGACAGCTACCAGGGCGCCATAGCCGTTGCTTGATGTGCTGCCATCTGGGAGCTGCAACAGCCGAGCCTTGGCCAGCACCGCCCGCAACCAAGCAGCGCTGGATCCTTGACTGCATAAGCTGCCAGCGGGCGGCGGCCGACGTCTGGTTTAAGGACGGGCTGGACGAGCCGCTCGAGGTGGTGAGGCAGTCCTCAACCTGCAGTTACAGGGGGCGTTCGGGCATCCGTACATCGGTGACACGGCGGACGAACCGAGAGCTGCATTGCTGGCCTTGTCAGCGTCCGCAGAACTCAGGGCTATTACGCCCAAGGCCGTAGATGACGCATCTTCGGCTGATCGACAGTGACATTGTGACGTCAGCCGTATCATCGGGCGAGACGAATGTCTGCCCGAAATGGTCACCGGGTCACTGCCACCTCAGACGCTACCCAGAAGCGCTGGAGATAGGTCAAGCGGCCGGGCGTTCGGGGCATGTGGCTTAGCTAGGTACGATGTTGCGTAACCCTTTCCAAGGATTGCAATGCAGCGATTGAGGTGGCTTCCTTGATCATCGAACCAATCGTCAGCCGGCGGCGGACCTCAGCATTGTCGGAGCGTATGTTGTGTGCATCATTAATGTCATTGGTGACATCGCTATGGATCGGGAGATTACGAGTTCGAATCTTCGAACCTGCGACTCTCTACTTGCGGGGGGAAATGCCGTCCTGGGCATAGTTGACCATCCTTAGAGCGGGGGCTATGCTGCCAACCAAGCAGAGCAAGTAGGCGGAGCGGAGCATGCCCGTAGCCGGATCAAGCCGAACATGCCGGCGCCATGACCGAGAGCATGGAAAAGGATGGTGCCAGGCGGATTTGTAAAGCCGCAGAGCCCTGCAGACGGCTCATCACCTCTGACCCCTTAACACACGCGGGTATGACCCAAGCGTAACGTTTCCCCTTTGTGTGCATCATTACCCCCGCCATCTCCCGCCAGTGGAAGGAAAAACTGGACGAGGCCTTGCCACGACATAAGTTCGTGGAGGTGGCTGGCACGCGAGAGGTCTCGGGGTTCGATCCCCATAGGGGTCGAGAGATTTCTGGCACGTCTGTTGGTGGTTGCTGTCTGTCATCAGGCGCAGCCCCCCTGCTGCAGAAGTTAAGAACCTGTAATCTCACGAAGATGCTCGTGCGACCCGGCAGCGAAAAACACACGCCGGTTTGACCGCTGCGTAAGATTGTTACTATCATCATTATCATCATTGGTATTACTATTCTTATTGATATTGTTATTACTTTTTATTACCCCCGCTAGTGGGACCCTGGCCAAGGCAGTTCCATTGGATTATGGGATAATCTAGATAATCGACAACTGCCTTCTGAAGGTCTTGGGTTCGACGGGGGAGGGCATGCCCATGGGCACGCTGGAAGTCGGGAAGGCAGGACTGCTATCTTTTTCGTAAGAGTGGCCGTCGACCCATCGAGAAAGGGGACCCTCGTGAGGATTGTCCTTGCCGTCGAGGTGGGGGTTGTTCACTACATTATTCCTAGAGTCCACTGGCTGTTGCTGGTGGTCGATCTAGGCTCTGCAGGGCAGCCCCCCTAGCCCAGACGTTGAAGCGTGTGGCGCAGCACGAAGGGGTTGAGCTGATGGTCGCTTATATGGCTGCATGCCGTTGTACGCCCCACAGGTCCGAGTTAGCTGGGGCTCATCATAGTGCTCATGTCATTGGTGACATCGCTATGGATGGGAGGTTTTGAGTTCGTATCTTCGAACCTGGAACTTCCTACTTGCGGGGGTCGATGCCGTCCTGGGCATAGTCAACCACGCTTTGAGGAGGGGGCTATGCTGCCACCAACCAGGCGGAGTTGGCGGAGCGGGGCATGCCCGTAGCCGGAAAAAACGAATGGAATGCCGGCGTCATGACCGAAAGCATGGAAAAGGATGGTGCCAGTTAGTTGTAAAGCCGCAGAGCCCTGCTGACGGCTCATCACCTCTGGCCGTGTAACCACAATAATGCACACAATGACGACTATGCATATACAGAAGACGTACAGGCAATGACGATTAAACTCTCTTGTATACAGCTCGCAACGGCGGGCATTTGCAGTACCCTGTTTGAGACTTTCCTAGTAGGCGCTACACATCAGTTGCAAGTTGCCGTTTTGTATTGCATTTGTAGAACGAAACGAGTAAACCATTCATACCCTATATTTGCAAGCCAATTCATGCTGATTTGTAACGTAATGAACGGACAATCCATCGTAACACAAATACTATACAAATGCACTCCTACTAATTACATTAATGTAGAACACACAATGTAAAGCAATTGTCATGTATTAGCAAAGCGGATGTCAGTATCAACTCTGAAGGACTCACATCGCCTACACAATAACGATACAAGTAAGGTACACTTACAGCTGTACTTATCCGTATGAACTCCAGCTACAATGCATAGCTACAAGAGATTTCATCATTACAGAGACGTACCAGTTCCTTACAGATGAAAATCCATCTATTATGGTACACTGTCTGTACAATATGACCATGTATTCGTTACATGATGATAATGAAAACAGTAACACTGCTGATGATGATAGCAATAAGAATGATAACTAGAACCTTAACACAACACAACAAATGAATAACAGAAATGATAACTAGAAACTTACTATAACATCATAAACTCAACAACAATAAAAAAGCACTCAACAATGATGAAAACAATTACAATGATAAGAATAACAACAACAACACCAACAATAACAATGATAACAATAAAAACAACAATAACAACAACTAGGACCCACAAGGTCCACATTAACAACAACAATCATACAACAATAACAATAAAAAACTAGAAAATGAAGATCATACAATAAACCAATTTACAATACTACGTATACTCCAAACAATACGCACCATCATCATACAATAAACCAATTTACAATACCACGTATACTCTAAACAATACGTACCATCATCATTATCATTGTTAACACAGTTAACATAGTTACTATTGTTTCTATTGTAAGCATCACGATTATTACCATTGCTACTATCATTACCTGTGCTCATAAAAACTACTATTGTTATCATCATTACATATGCACCACTGGCCATACGGACGCTTCGCAGTGATGCAGTGAATCATTGCACCAGCGAAACACTGTGGCTTTTCAAGACACGGCATGGAAGGCGACTAGGCTTGAGTGGGCGTCTCAGCGGTCAACACTGCTGCGCAATCGGCCAAGCAGCTTACGCATACCACATGGCAGGACTTAAATGCATGATGTAGTCCCCCCACCCCAAAGGTCCGAGTTGGCCGTGGCAGGACTTTAATGCATGATGTAGTCCCCCCAAAGGTCCGAGTTGGCCGGGGCTCATACTGCTGATGTAATTGGTGACATCGCTATGGATCGCTCGGGAGGTTGCGAGTTCGAATCTTGGAATTTGCAACCTGCTACTTGCGGGGGGAAATGCCGTCCTGGGCATAGTAAACCACAGTTTGAGGCGACGGCTATGCTGCCAACCAGGCGGAGCGAGTAGGCGGAGCGGAGCACGCCCGTAGCCGGAGAAGCCGAACACGCCGGCGCCATGACCAAAAGCATGGGAAAGGATGGCGCCAGGCGGTATTGTAAAGCCTACTGACGCCTCATCACCTCTTAACACACGCGGGTATGCCCCACGAGTAAAGTTTCCCCTTTGCTTGATGTAGGCAATCGGGGTGTTGCTTGCTAGTCCAGTCAAGGTCAGCACGCACACCTCGTGCACTGTTGTGCCAAGGGTACCATCATGCAAGGCCATAACACTGTCCCTCCTGACAACGGTTGCGTCAAGCCTGCACTTTGTGTGCGTGTGCTCCATGCGGATGTACGATCCACTCCAATCGACCTCCTAACCCATATGGTCTTTGTGTCGCCTCCAGCTACACCAGCGGACAGGTTTGCAGATGAAGGCCTTCCAACCACACGCCTTTCCTGTCAATCAGCAGAATGTCACGGTGCTTTTCCCGTACAATGAAACAAAAGAAAGCAAGGCGGTCTTACGCGCAGCGATGACGCCGTCGCATCCTGAAGCCATAACTGTGGAGTGCGATCATCATCGTTGCCGTAGTTGCCGTTCACCTGGAACGGAATGTCAAGAGCACAATGCACGGCGCACAACGAGCACCAGGCAAGTTATCCACGCCGCGCCCGGGCAGTAAAGGCAGCGTCACCAGCGTGGCCGCTATAAACCATAGAGTGATGCGCGGTCCAGGATCAATAGCAGTGTCCAACCATAGGCTCAGCTCAGGCGCAAACCTGTAGTACTTTGGAGCGCCATGGGATTGCAGGTTGTTGCAATCACACCTCTGGAAAGGAACTCACCGTGCCACGTTGGCAGACCAGACGGTGCTGTTCCGTAGCCACAAGGTCCAGCAGCTACTGTTGCTTGCAGCAGTCTGCAAGGCATCCCAAGCTGAGGTCCAGGAAGAGATGCCAAGGGAGTCTTGTGGAGATGGTAAAGTACCACTTCCGCCCGCAAATCCATCGCGCAGCGCTGCGTAAACCAGGCCAAGCGTCGCGTCATTCAGCTCGCTCTCGCCGATACGGCGGCAGGTCTGCGCGGAAGCAATAGCTTGTCCCATGCCCGCCCGGTTGCGCCCCGTCAGGTTGCTATACTCGATGAAAGCAAATATGCGGTCATCAAAAAATCCACCTCCGCCGTAGCCGCTGTACTCCTCTGCAGCTTGAACCGCGGACAGGTAACTCTGGTTTACGGTAGACAGCAGGGAGCTTTCATCCTCCTGCAACACTGCCCAGGTCTGGGTTGCTTGGGCAGAGTTTCCTTCCCATGTGACATTCCGTAGGATGGCTACCGACAGGTCAGACACCGCGCTCCGTAGAGATCGCCTGCTTGTTGATGTAGTGCAGGACGTGCCTCCCAAGCCATTCGGTGTTGCACCGCTGTAGCCACCAGAAATGAAAACACCACCGCCCACGCTCGCGTTGTTGTCTGTGAAGTCTGAGTCCTCAAAGATGCATTGCCTGCAGGCATGATCGGGGCAGCAATGAGTGATAAGGGATAACGTTACGCTTGGGTCATACCCGCGTGTGTTAAGGGGCAGAGGTGATGAGCCGTCAGCAGGGCTCTGCGGTTTTACAAATCCGCCTGGCACCGTCCTTTTCCATGCTCTCGGTCATGGCGCCGGCATGTTCGGCTTTCCCGGCTACGGGCATGCTCCGCTCCGCCTTCACGCCGCCTGGTTGGCAGCATAGCCCCCGCCTCAAAGGGTGATCAACTATGCCCAGGACGGCATTTCCCCGCAAGTAGAAAGTTGCAGGTTCGAAGATTCGAACTCGCAACGTCCCGATCCATAGCGATGTCGCCAATGACATTAGCGCTATGAGTCCCGGCCAACTCGGACCTTTGATTTGGGGGAGGTAATGAGCGATAGATACTTTGGTGGCTGGGTAGTTGTCGGTGCACGCCCAGGCCACATTGCACACGCGGTTTTGGCCCAGCGCAAGTCCTATTATGCCCAAGGCTATCTCCCGCCAGTGGAAGGAAAAAAAAGACGAGGCCTTGCCACGACATAAGTCCGTGGAGGTGGCTGGCATGCGAGAGGTCTCGGGTTCGATCCCCGTGGGGTCGAGAGATTTCTGGCACGTCTGTTGGTGGTTGCTGTCTGTCATCAGGCGCAGCCCCCCTGCTGCAGACGTTAAGGACCGGTAATCTCACGGACATGCTCGTGCGACCCGGCAGCTAAAAAACACGCCGGTTTGACCGATGCGTAAAATTGTTGTTGTTGTTGTTGTTGTTGTTGTTGTTGGCCGAGGCTGGGGCCGGTGCCCTGGGGTTTCGGCGTCCGTGCCTGCATTGCTAGGACTGTACAAGCTTGCTTGTGGCACGGCTGGAAGCCATGACGATGCACAAACCAAAAAGCGGCTAGTCGCCATCGGGCTAAGCGGCAGTGGTAAGAAACACGGGTCCAGATCTTCAGGCAGTATACACACCACGCCAATCATTGAGCCGTGCCAGCGGGCGAGCCGGCCACGTTCATTAATCAATCATTGCTCAGTTTGCTATGCTTTGGCGGTTCGCCATGAAGGCGGCTGTGCTATTCCAGGGCGGCGGCCACCTGTAATGCTCAACAAACATACGTCCCAGTGCTCGGATCGGCAGTGCCCCTGCGTTGTCAAGCAGCAACGCAGGAAACACGGTCGAAACAGATTCGACACACGTGTTGGTGTCCCTCCAGGGCGCACCGACCACACCGTGTCCGCCTGTGCTATTTCATCCAGTGCTTGAACTCTGTGTATGATCTTCCCAATCTTTTGGAACTCTGTGTATGGATTCCTCACCCACGTCACGCACAAGCACACCTGCAACCAGTGCATATCGCGCCTCCTCCGGTAATTCCAGCGATATTGCCGCTGATGCGGCTTGACGTGACAGCGAGCACGTCACCTGCTGTAGCCGCGATGGCCCCCCCGGCCATAGCCCGGTTGCTGCGTGCGGTGACCGCGTTCATGTAAAGTGACGTCCCTCTTGCTGACATGCCGCCACCACCGGAAACTGCGCGATTATCGGCAAAGTTGCAGTTGCGCAAATGGTAGGTGATGTTTGTCGCGGTCAGCACGCTGTTCGGCTGCCGGCAGGGTGAGACAAGGGCCAGCCCTCCCCCTTCTGTACCGGCCGAGTTGGCGCTGAAACTGGAACAGTAAGCCATGAACCGTGCTGGCCAAGCAGTGTTGCCCATGACGGCCCCACCGCGCCCGGTTGCCGAATTCAGTGTAAAATTGGACCCTAAGGCGTAAATGTTGCTGGTGTTCGCTACAGTAATCGCGAGGCCGCCGCCCTCGCTTCCGGCGCTATTCAGCGAGAAAGATGAGGACGCAAGGGATAACGCTGCTAGATTGTAGGGGCAGGCTGATCGCTACTCCGCCGCCGCCTGCAACTCTTGCAGCGTTGTTGATGAAAGATGAAAAGGCAAGGGTGACTGTTGTGGTGTTAGAGCCACTGCCAGCCATCCAGTAGGGGAGGTACTTCCCTGTCAGCAAGCCTGGCTGAGCGCAAGGGAAGGCATCTGTGGCTAACGCAGCCACCTGCTGTCTGCAACAATCGGAGTTGGCTGGTGGCGCTGCCGTTCCAAACGGCACGATGTCGACGCCGCCGCCACGGTTGCTGGCTGCATTACCATCAACGTGACACCTGCAAGCGGCGCAGCCGTATTTCCTTGCTGCATTGAACATCGCACAATGCACAGCTAATCTCTTAGTGCAACACTATACACATCCGCCACGTATCGTCACGTATGCAGCATGCTGAGAAATGAATGATTAGTTTTGCAGTACTATGCGGCCGGAAGCATGGACGACCGCCCTCAGCAATCAACCAAGGTTGCTGCGTGCTATTTTGCAAGGAGAAAAGCCATGTGGGGCGCCCGTGAAAAGGGCGGCGCAGGGCGGCGATGCAGCACGCCCCCAGAACAAGAATGGTTGAGGCACGGCACGGCACGGCACGGGGAGCGCACTGGTCGCCCGCCGCACAAAGGCCTTAGGGTTTCTTATGCGATTGTGCACCTGCTAACGAGAGACATGTTCTCGTGGTACGGCACCGCCTCGCATAAGCCGGCTTGATTGAGGTACGGACATGCACCGGGGACATGGCATTGCACATATCATGAAGCAAGGCGGTGTGATACATTAAATAAACGTGATGATTACTACAGTGCTGATTCCAGTACGCACTGCAAGGAGATCCGTAAACAGGACTGCTTCAACAACAGTTGGGAGTCAGGAGCTATGGCAAACAAAATGATCCTGGGAACTTCCATCGTGGAACCATCAGCAAAGCATGCGTTTGCCTAAACTTCATAAGCATAAGCGACGTATGCGCTTCTTACTTGCCTTGAAATGAGCAGACGACTCCCGTCGGAAACCTGAACCGCCATACCACCGCCGCTATCGCTCGCTAGATCCGTACTATTTTGCTGTTTAGCACAGCACTTGAGCCGAGACCTTGTACAGCCATCCCAGCACCCGACGTTGCAGTGTTGCCTTCGACAGTACATAAGGTAGCAAGAAAAGCCCCGGCCTGCAACGGGGACACACAGTTGGCACGTTGCCGTGTGCCGTGACCGTAACACAGCAGCAGACCGTCGATAGCGTGCCACCTAAGCATGCCACCTAATTGTTGCTCAACGAGTAGCAAGGTGGTTGCACTCTCGGCAACCACGACGCAGAATGGTTCATCGGTTGCGGGGGCCTAGGAGGCCAAAACAGTCGTAGGCTATAAACCCTTGCTTTGGAAGCCTGCCGTTAAAGCAGGCCCTTCATCCTCACGCCCACAGAGCTCAGAGGACCAACTGATCAAACCCACTCTCTCGGTGCAAACAAGTCCTTCAATGGGTTCTGGACCTTCATTGTCTTCGTTGTCACTGTGCTGCGACTGACCTGCTTCCGCTTGCCAGAAGAGCGCCCCCCGTCCCCTCGGCGCGGTTGTCAAGCATGCTGCTGCCCGACAGTAGCGCTGCGTAGAACTGCAGTTGGAAACGCAGCGCCCCGCCGTCCTGACCAGCCCGATTGCCACTGTAGCGGCTGTTGCTATCTACAAACGATGGAGCTAGTAGTGGGTTGCTTTGATGGGTGCTGCTGTTTACAGCTATTACAGCGGTTGCCCAAGCCAGGGCGGTGCTGTCGGTGAACGTCAGAGCCCCTCCATCGCGAGCTGCGGTGTTGTTGGTAAAAGTGCAGGAGACAAGCCGGGAGCTGCAGCTTGACACGTGTAGGCCCCCTCCAGACCCAAGTGGGGCGCTGTTGCCCTTGAACAAGACGCCGCGAAGGTTTAAACTGCACCGTGACACAGGAACGATAGCTTGAGCGTGCGCACATCAATGTGGCAAGTTGCTCAATTAAAACGAATGGCACAAATGGTCACAAACGGTCACAAACGGTCAAATAATGGTGAGCGCAAGAGGCGTCGCCCTCAATCACTGTACATCCACGATGTGGATAGTACGAGCCTTGCGGGGCGCCAGCAGGGTAATGCTGCGCTACTAACACTACTAACAACACATGTGCCCTGGTGCGACGCGCGGTTCGGGCCCAACCGGCGATGCGGGCAGGCATTACGGAAACATGTAACACGCTGGACGTGTATGTGCGGCAGCAGGCATGTCGCGCCGGAGTGTGTCGCACATCACACGCCGCCGCAGCGGAAACCGGCGAGGGCGTGAAGAGAATGTTTGGTGGATTATCTCCTCCCGCCAGTGGAAGGAAAAAAAAGACGAGGCCTTGCCACGACATAAGCTCGTGGAGGTGGCTGGCATGCGAGAGGTCTCGGGTTCGATTCCCATAGGGGCTGAGAGATTTCTGGCACGTCTGTTGGTGGTGGTTGCTGTTTGTCATCAAGCGCAGCCCCCCTGCTGCAGACGTCAAGAACCAACCGGTAATCTCACGGACATGCTCGTGCGACAGGAGCTAAAACACACGCCGGTTTGACCGATGCGTAAAACTATTGTATTTGTTGGGTGGCTTACAGTTGCACTTCCACCTCCGCGACAAGGCACAACGATTGCCGCTGACCGTAGAAAAGAAAACAACCGCAAGCCATAGCGCATTGAACCCTACCTGCAAGTGGTCATTGGTGTAGACGAGGACGGCAATGCTTGGGAAGACAAGTTCAACATGGTAACCTCATCATGTGCCCAATCTATCCAGTCGTCCAGGGATGCACTCTCTGGGGTGTTGCTGTCCTGGCCTCGACGCAGCTGTATCGATGAGCAAACTGTGACAGCCCCGCCACTGGCGCTGTTGACGCTGCTACACGATCCCAATAAGCGGTCATAGCTTGGTGCGCTTTGCGAGGACTGCCAGGCAGCTGCGCTATTGGATTCAAATGACGAGTCCATGATGCTGATGTTGAGCAGTTGTTCTGGCGAACTAACCGCTTGTTCCAAGTATAGCGCACCTCCAGCGCCAGCAGATGCTACGTTGGACGCAAAGACGGTGTTGTGCATGAGAACAATGACGTGGTTTGGCGAGGCCTACACCTCCATGGGAATCATGATGGAGCAGGCAGCAGTGCACACCATGCGACAGCAGCAAGCACCACACTCGTTGAACAAGCGCCTCGGCATTTTGGGGAAGATGACTGCAACACACCGCCTTGGGTCACGTCCCTCATCCTGCAGATCCCAACGGACGTGTTCCGGGTGCAAATTGCTCTCGAATGAGGCCGCTGACAGATACGGTGCACTCTGAATGCCTCCAGCAGTATGCAGGCTCACCACCCCGTCGCTTGGGTGCTAGGCCTGGTGCCGTCTTTGGATTAGTTGATAATCCTTGATGGTACCCCTAGGTCGCGGGTTCGATTCCCCACTACCAACTTTGGTTGACATTGCTTGTTGGTGTGTGGAAGAGGATTCTGGCTTGGGAAGCGGCGGGGGAAGATCCATGTCCTATGTCATGGTGTGATGAGGGCTGTGTGTGTGTTGCGCGGAGTCGTGAACTACTCTGAACCTCCATGGTTCGTATCGGGTAGCCCTGTAACATAACCTACAAGAACTAGCTGGCGGGCAGCCATCCATGCCATTGACTGGCAACGGATATCAGCACATAGCATGTGCGGATGCCCTGCGTATCGCTAGACGATGTTTGCATATGTGGTCGCTCGGTTGATTGTCCTTGCAATTGCATCAACCGCATTGCCTGATGCACTTAGTGATGTTCCCATGCGATGAGCGCAGCCAACTTGAATGCTTCGGCGGGGTCACAAGTTACGTGCGTCAACGTGTCGTACGTGCTCACCTGAGCACAGTCCCGTTCATGCAGTCGCGCCCCAGCGGGCCGATGTAGACCGCTCCGCCTGCCAGATGCGCAGTGTTCATGTGGACATCGGACGAGTTGAACTGCAACATGGCTGTGTTATCGCCTGTAGCGTTCACCTGCGTATAAGTTAGCACCGCAAGCCGTTCAGCATGTTGCAGGTCACCTGCGCCTTGTCCGCGCGGCCAGGCCGTGGTAGCAGCTGAGATTCGTTACATGGGGGCAGGGGGCCGCTTGGTGAGACGGCCAGCCAGCCACCGAACGCCGAAAAGGAGACAATAACCAAAGACCAACAGGTGACGGAAAGCCGAGAAGAGAGCGGTGTCCGCTCCCATAGGCATGTAGCTGCATGAACCAGTGCATAGAGCAGGGTACACATCAAAAGCCCACAAACACGCATCTGCTTTCAGCTGTTTGCGCGTGGGGCCCTTGCTTAACCCGCGGGACGTCCTGCTGATCACCAAAGCCGTACGGTCCCGTTCCACGGATGTGGGATGGTACACAACCGTATCACTTACCAGGAAGCATATGCCACCGCCACGGCCGTACAACGCTGCGTTGCTGCTAAACTGACTTCCGTGTATGATAAAGCGTATGGCAGACGGCGTCTGCACCAAGAAGGCGCCGCCGTCAGCCTGCGCTGAGTTGTTGACTACGCGGCTCTTCCCGTCGACAGAAACACGGTAGCGACAATCGATCATAACCACAGCTCCGCCCGCGGATGCAGCCACGTTATGGCTGAGGCTACTGTTGCCTGTTCAGCGTGAGCTGTTGTCGGCGGCAGGCTGCGAGTGCCCGAGGTTGGCGACATAAAGATGTGAAACGCGCCTCCCCCGCAGCGCCTCATTGTGCTCGACCTGGCTATTGCCAGAGATGCGCACGATGCCGGCCACTCCACCCAGCGCCGCAACGCCTCCCCTGCCACGTGCTGCCGTGTTGAAGGCAACTACGCTCGCTCCATCGACATCGTACGCCAGCACCCTTTAAGGAACGCGAATGCGCCGCCGTCGCCAGAATACGGCGGCGTTGAAGCTAACCTGCTGTTATGGACTCCGACATACCCTGCTGCTGATTCATGCACCCAGATAGCGCCACCGCCGTGAGATGCCGAGTTCTGAAAGATGCTGCTCTTGTTGGCAATCGTCATGTTGTACAGGTGCAAGCTGTACAGCAAGCCACCGTAAAGCCAGCGGTGTTCATGTAGCAGCTGCTTTGATGTGACACAGCAAATGAGGAGGTAGTGCTGGCATGTACGGGCTCCACCGGAGCCTTCAGCGGCTTGGTTGCGGCCGATGACACTGTTGCGGATGACCCACAACGCTGACCTCGGCGGATCCAAAGCAGAAAGAAAGCCGCCATTCTGCTGCGCCTTGTTGTCGCTGACGTCACTGCCATTCGCCACTATGACCTTCACTTGGGGCTGTGTCATGGTCGAAGCGTACGCACCTACAAAAAGGCCCCGCCGGAATTCCCAGCCATATTACGCGATACCCTGCTGGAACCGGAAACCACCAAGGCATGCAGTATGTAGGTATACACCGCTCCACGTTTCCACGCGAGGCGCTATTCTCCAGGATGTAGCTGGTGTCGGCAACCACGATGCTGTGAGCTGTGCCGCCACAGTAAAGAAAGCCCCCGTGCATACTGGCCATGTTGCCCCGTACTTCACTTTCATTCATGATTCGAATGCTGAGTACGCTGCCAGTCACATGCACTGCACCACGCCGGCACCGGATGCCCTCATGGCTGCGTTGTACCTGAAAAAGCTGTAGTGCAGTATAGATAGCGATGATATGTCAGAAGCCGAAACAGCGCCGCCACCGTTTCCCGCGGAGTTGTCAGATATTGAGCTTCCGCCGTGACATTCAAGCTCATGATTGAGCCACAGCGCGAACAAATCCACCATAAAGACCGGCGTTGTTGGTTTGGACGATACTACCGGAGGACACAGTCAGGTACTCAGCGCTGCTGACTGTATACAGGAAGCCCCATCTCCCTTCCATGGCCCTGTTCCCAGTCACGAAGCTGTCTGTAATGGTCAATGATGTCAGGGCAGCAGCATACACCGCTCCACCGTGTCCACTGTCAGCGGAGCAGGTTGATACCTCTGATCCCGCGTAATACGAAAATCCAAGATGCTGCCCTTTGAGAACAGGAAACCGCCACTTTTTCTGGCTCTGTTGTAATTTGCCGAACTGCCTCCTTCGATGACTATGCTGCCCAGGGATTCATTTACGTAGATGGCGCCCCCAGCACCGTCCGCCCCAATTGCGTGATATAGAGCTGCCGCCTAGCACAGTTATGTTCTGGGCCGGACCACAGACGTGCAGGAATCCGCCGTTGCTGCCAGCCTGGTTCCCTTCAGCCGTGCTCTGGTACAATACAGCCAGGCTTGACAGGGCCGCGCTGAATATACCTCCCCCGTTACGCCCAGCAGAGTTGAAGGACACAGAGCTGGAGTCTGCGACCCGGAAGTCATGCACCGCCTCCCGGGCATACAAGAAGCCACCGTCAGAACTGGCGTTGTTCCGCAAGACCTTGCTTGAGTCTTCAATGCGTATTGTCCCAGTGCTTCGATAAACATACACTGCGCCGCCTGATCGTGAAAGCAGGGGAAGCAGGAAATCAAATTGATTGTCCCGCTCAGCGAATCCAATGAGGAGTGCCATCAGCAGCCAGCGCGCACAGTTTGCGCCATGTCAGGGCTGTCTCGCTTCAAGCGCATCATGGTACCATAATCAGGAACCGGAATTCAAGGCATTAGCCTATTCCGCACAGTTACACGTCGTGACAAGGAATGCAGGCGAAGGCAAAGGGGCTCCGGGCGGTGTCCTGATTGCCTGCATGGTTTGAACCGGCTGAGAAATACCTCCAGCCCGCAAGCACCCGCTTTGCACGGCCTTGAACAACGCAGGGCTTGTGGTCCCTGAACCACTTGGATAGCGCTACCCGCAGCGCGTTCAGACCGGCTGGCATTGCCAAGCCCCACATCTTTCAGGTTCAGTGACCCACGTGAAGTATCATGAGCGGCAAAACAAGCCATCGTTTGAGCGCAGGCTCACGATCATAGCTTGATTGCGTGCGTGCATGCTCACCTGCGTTGGCACATTTTCCTTCGAGCCTGCTTCCTGCAGTAAGCAGCATTGCTGGCAGGTGGCTGCCTACGTACACGGCTCCCCCTGACGCGTTGCGGCCTCGAGCAGCGTTGTCACGGATGAGGCTTCCCTTGTCGAGCTGCAAGGTAAGGTTGCTGCCGGCGAAGACAGCCCCCCCGATGCCCCTGCAGTTGGTTATAATGCATGTAAGCACATAAGGCCCTAAATATAGGTTCTGGGTATAAATACCCAGACGCTAAGGCCGTTGGCATCGCTAGCAAACCCTTTGCTTACATTGGTTTCGAAGCCTCACGGCTGAAAGTAGCACTTCGTGTGCGAAATGCCGGTAATCCTGAGGTCCCAGGTTCGAACCCGACGAAGTGCACTTGTTGCCTTCAAGCCAACTTTGGCTAAGGTTCCCTGGATCGAGCAATTAGGGTCCGTACGTTGTACGGGTATGCCCAGGCCTTACGTTGGGCGCCGTGTACGACACCCTTGCCTAAGACGGTACGGCAGCGGCACTGGGGGGTGGCGGCCCCAGGAGACCGTAAGAACGGACGTGGGGGACCCCGTTCCGCTGTAGCTGAGGTGCTCCCGGGGACGTTCGCGTTCCGAGGGGGAGGAGTGTAAGCACATAAGGCCCTAAATATAGGTTCTGGGTATAAAATACCCAGACGCTAAGGCCGTTGGCATCGCTAGCAAACCCCTTTTGCTTACAATGCAAGCAATATGTATTCAGAAGGAGAAAATCGCTATTCGGAACACTGCAATGCATGCGGGGAAGCGCGCATACCTGTGCGAACGAGTGGAGTGTGCGGCGATAGCCGTGGGTGGGAGGCGAAGTGGTGGGCGGTACAACATCGCAAGGGCCCATGTAGGAGAAGTTGGAAACACAGGAGCGCTGCGGGCTGAGTATAGCTGAAAGCAAGCTGTGGAAGTTGTGTGTGAGAGTGTATATAATACTCAGAACAGCGATCTTCTCCTTCGAAAAATAACATTTAGAAGGAGAAGTATGAATTAATACATACTCCCCATATTCCCTTATTCATTCACCCTCCGACCAGCGTGCGTGCGTGGCTTCCGGGGTTCGCGCGTGTGCCCTCTTCACCTCACCTTACACACACACCTGTGGCATCCTGCCCTTCTGCCCTGTGACCCTTCTGTGCTCTCCCCCGCCCCACGCTTCATCCGCGCCGTTTCGCTTCTCCGTGTCCGCAGGTCAGTACAGGTTTGGTGGTGTGACACGGGCCGCACTGCATGCACTAGCGTCCGGGTTCCATTTTTGTCCGTGTCGGTTGCGCGGGTTGCGCACTATACACTTCGCCTGCCATTTGCTTAGTTGTGCCGTGCGGCATGGGAGTTTCGGCCACCACCTCTCCCACACACTCAGCCCCCTACTCTCACACACACCTCAGCTTCCTTTCAGCTATACTCAGCCCGCCAGCGCTCTGTGTTTCCAGCTTCTCCTACATGGGCCTTGCGACGTTGTACCGCCCGCCACTTCGCCTCCCACCCACGGCCATTACCGCACACTCCACTCGCACAGGTATGCGCGCTTCCCCGCATGCATTGCAGTATTCGGAACAGCGATCTTCTCCTTCTAAACATATTAACATACATTGTGGCAGTGGTAATTGAACGAGCTGTAGGTCGACGTTGCATCAGCAGCTGCTGCCTCTGTGTTTTTTGTTGCTGTTACGTTTACTACAGCATACTTATTGCTGCAATGGTATTGTTGCTTCAGCCCGCGCGCAGCCCTCCACCCCGGGTGCGCCGCCGCACAGCGCGCACGCGCCAGTGTCATGGGGACGGGCGCATCGTGCTGCAATACAAAATGGAGGACAACACCCAGTTGTTAAGTTGTCTGCGGCAGCAGTCTGTACAAAAGAGTACACGATACACTGCTGGATGTACTTGGCATGAATGGGACAACGTTGCGGATTGCCGTGTACCCGTTACACCGATTGTTCACTTTCCAAAACCTGTGTCGTGGTACAGTCGCCGGAATGACTGCGAATGCCATCTAGCGATTCAGGCTTCGTCTGTAAAACTCTCGGGCCATGCTGATACGAAGAGCCCCGTGTTTGCACACGGCACCGTGTGACATACGATGTCAACATGGCACCATGTTTTGGGGTCCGTGTTAACAATGTGCCATGTTCAAACACGGCCAGCCACCGTGTTGACATTGCGCCATGTGCAACACGGCAACAGTCCCCGTGTCCCCGTGTCGTGTTCAACACGATACCGTGTTGCAACATGGCCGTCCACCGTGTTAACACGGCGTGTTCACACGGCGGCGGCCCATGTCAACACCAAACCGTGTCAATACGGACGCACACGGTGTCGTGTGACACATCCATGTTGACATGGGAATGTTAACACGGTATCAAAACGGGCCTAATTATACACAGACGTTGAGCTCAATAAAAACAGAACAACAACCAGAGTCAAATATCCGCGCACACCAGAAGAAGGGTTATTGGGAACGATGCACTAGAGCGTGAGCTCGCTCGGCTCTACGCCGATGGAAGGGGCTTTCAGCTGTTCATTCCCTGCATACTGCCGGCTGGCGGGGCTGGCGATGCCGGGCGTACCCGAGCCAAGGGGTCGTTATACTGCTTCCAATCTTGGCCCACTCCGGACCTGACCTGATGCGTAATGCTTCCAATACTGTAGTGCTGCGCAGCCGCTTTGCTTCCTCGGAACCTCGGCACTCACGCAAAGAGGCCACGCCCCTTGGTGCGAGCCCGTTGCCACGACCGGCGGCGGTTGCTGGGGCGGGGGCAGCTACGCATACCTCGAAACTCGAGCAGACGTCCCTGAAGGCCAGTGTTTTCTTTCGGCAGAGCAGGCCGAACTGCCACCAAAGCAAAGATCCTACCGTAGACTAGGCAAGCCCTACCTATGGTTTCGTTTCACTGGTACATAGACCTCCCAGTACCGTCAGAACTGATCCTGTCGCTGGGCATCATAGTCATAGCACGGTCATGTGACCTGCCCAAGCCCAAGGCGTCATGCTCACCGCTACGGAAGGTGATGCGCTCAAAGGGGGTCGAGCCGCGTTGGAGTACAGCAGAGTGTTTGCAAGGTGCAAATCCTGAAAGAGGTCAATCATCAAAGCAAGGTCCCCGTAGGCAAACACCTGCAACTGCGCTTGCTATGTGGCAGTGCACGCAGCCGTGCGACAGAAATGCCATACATGTGTGTGTGTGCGGGCGTACTGGTGCCGACCAGGCGCAAGTACATGGACAATGGCAAAAGAAGGCACGGATGAAGGCGAGGCAGTGCAGGTGCGTTCAAATAAACCTAGTGGATTTGTATGATATGTTGATATGCCGGCATACGATCAAGACGTTGCACCTCATAGGCGCAGGTCCTGTGTATGTACGTCTTCCTAATCAGTGCGCTAGCGAACACCCGGAGATCCTAAGCAACTGCCCCAGCGCAGTCCATCCCTCCCTCCCCCCCCCCCCGCTCGCTCACCAAGTCAAGGCCGTTGTACGCAGCGATCGCGCCCCCCTAGGCAGGCTTTGTTGTTTGAGAAGCGGCTGTCCTCCACGCGCACAGACACAGATACGCGCGGACGCCCTGACTGCTGCTGCTCATGTTGGGCGCACTACTACCGCTGCCAGGCAGCAGCAGGACCAAGGCGCCCGAACCAGTTCCCGCGTACTGATACTCCGGTAGTGCAGTCGACATCTCGGGCAGGCGGTACGTTGATGCCCAAAACAGCGCTGTAGTTCTGAGGCCGCAGTGTCGTACGCGTTGAAGAAAACCGCGATGAGCGTATGGAAAGGGAATAGGTGCTTGGCTTGGCCAGCCTGCTGTAACGGGGGTCGCGGACTCTAGCATGATGCAGCTCCAGCCGTGCGAGCCTAACACGCCTCTGCACGAGACGTTGGCCAGCTCGGCTGATGTCACGTTCCGCGCCAGTACGGCAACCGTACGCGGAGACCTTGTCCGGGCTGCGCAAGTCCCTCAGCGTGACGTTGGACATGGACAGTGACTCACACCCTGGGCAGTAGATTATGGGAGCGGCGGCTGCCAAGGGGAATGCCCTCAATGACGCTGTCCTCCAGCCGCAGGTGGGTCACCTGCGGTGAGCAGGTAATACAGGCGATAACCACTGCAGCAATAGATCAGAGGTTACCTGCACTTTAGGCCACGTCTCATACATTTGGTAAAACGCCCAATAGAGAAGCATAAGTAGAAACACAGGAGTCATTGGTACCCTCTGGTGGGGATATGCACTGTGCGTGGCAAGGATGTAACCGCCAAGCTTTTCTCCAGTGCTTTCTCCAGTGCACAGCAAGTAAAGGCCCGAAATGAAGTAGCAATGCGCCGAAACGGGGCGGGTTGATTAATTAGTAAGCACCGAGGTTGTGTCTATATATAGATGCTCTTCTGACCTACGTCCATTCCAGCAAAGGGCCACTCAAGACATTCAGCTTTGACTGCAAAAGCGGCCTGGGTTCCATTCCAGGGGCCGGCAAAAGGGTTGCTGGTGTGCTGACGTCAGAAAATGGAAAAAGGAAAACAGGCGCCAGGGGCAAGGTGAGTCTAGCGGCAAGTAAAATGGAGGTGGAGGAACCATCGCGTCGTCCTGGCGCACTGGGTGCACGTCGGTGGGTCGACAAGTACAAGTGTTACTGCCCTGTAGTGGCTCGCAGCAGCATATGTACAAGGTTGCACAACCCTTTTCACAAATCTGTTTTCCCAACGTGCAAGTAGGCACTGGGGATGCAGCGGTAGGGCTCATCGCCCATTGATGCCGCACAGTCATTGTGCCTTTCGTTTATCTCGTGTTCAGGGCATCGGTAACCCCAAACGTAGCGGGCGCCTTCGTCATGGTCCTTGTTCTACTTGGGAAGGTCCCGCCGTCTTCAGCATCGATTCTTCACAAACCCTAGCTAGCATGAACGTGCACTGCACCCCACCATGCCCACCACCGCTCGCCTCTGGAAAGGATAGGAAGATGCCAGAAGTTGCAGCGGTCGAATCCACGGCTGGCCCGTCCCGTACGAAGCTGTCCTTAACGATATCACCGCTCAAGCTGTAGATAGCCAGGCGCTGGTTGCTAGGCTCCTCGTCGAACCAGCTTGAGCAAGTCCCAGCTAAGCTTTACACGGACAGGCGCGGAGCTGATGCGCGCCTTGCAAGAGATTTCTGCGCTGCTGACATTAAACCTCCGTTCCCCGCTGTGGTTGCGTGTGTCCCTGTGATTGTCACTCGGCATACATCGTACATCGGTGGTTGGATGTCCCCTTGGGGTACTGGAGGTGGTGGCGGCGAGGTGGAGCTGCAAGGCAGATTCAGCGATAATGCAAGGCAGGGGCCAAGTGCCTTTGCAGCACAGCCAGCATCAACTCATCATCATGGGAAAGCAGCCCAACATGCAGCGTTGCCATGTGCAGCCACATACATGGTGAGCATACTACGGGGCTGTGCAGTCCTTATCATCCTTCGCGCTCTGTGACACGCAACCGGCATCAGCCGCCCACGTGCAAGTGCAGCGACAATTTCTGGGCTCAAACCATGGCCGCCGAGTCAGGATTGGCGCGTGCAAATTGAATTGGCTCACTCCCACATCTATAGCGTCCGGAACTCAATACAGGTTTGTAAGAAACATGGAAGCGCCGCACTGAGAGTGGCACGAAAAGCGTCGTACTGGTAGAGGCAGGTACGGGTCTGGGCCTTACACACCGCCACAACTCAGCGCAAACGCACATGGCCGTATGCGTAAGCGCAACGTGAGCCGTACGTCACCTTCCAGACGAAGGTAATAGCGGTGGATACGGAGGGCTTCCCGGCGGGCGCGTGGGAGACACGGCGTCGTTAGGGGGAAACACAGGAACTTCCGGCGGTGCTGTGTAATCCATATCTGGTGGGATTGGCCGGCTGGCCCACGTCTTTGGCGCGTGGGGGGCGGCAGGAGGATCAGAAGCCGGGTCATCAGGAGGGCCTTTACACTGCTATCGTCCGGGGGCTGTATGTCGTCCAGAGGCTGCAATCCGCCATGGGGTGCTGGATGTGTCGAGGGAGATGCAGGAGGGGCCGCTTGCCACATCGTTATCTGGAAGGGCCCGCAGTCGGCGGTGGCTGCAGCTCTGCATGCCGCCAGTGGTATCAAAGCGAGCGTGGCACACGGTTTGGCCCAAGGAGTTTCACATCAACACAGACATACATGCCTCTGCAATTTGGAGCATGGTGCCAAGGCAAACGATGTTGGCAGGCCGATGACTTCTTCATATGGGCTAGCAGATCGTTCCAAAACGCTCCATCGCAGCGCACCACCACAAAGACATATGTAGGCGCGTCGTGCCAAGCCACGCAACACATCCTTAAAGCCCTTCTTACAATTGACCGGAACTCTGCACGGCATCTTGCTGCGCAACTTTGTGGGTTGGCTATGGGCGCTGCGCGACTTCACCAGCCTTGTTACCTGGTGCTTCAATCGCGTATCAAACCTGTCCTGTTGTGAAAAGGGATGTTGCAACGGATTCGCTGCTAAGCTAGATAAACATGCCGTTGATTCACGGGCTAAGTGAGATTTGGTCTCAGTACCGCGCAGGCCGGCCGACTTCACGTGCACTGTCCGCAACCTCCTCAGGCGTACCTCGAGCAGTTACGGCGACGCGCAGCAGTCCCTACGAGCAGTGCGGCCAATGCTATGAACGCTGCAAGGCGGTGGCGGGCGGGCATTGTGCCGTCGATCGCTTTGTGGTAGACGGACCGATGCCGGATGCCAGTGCCAGCAGTCGGCCGCTGCGCTTTCCCGCCCTGCAAAGGCCCCAACGCGGGTTGGCTTAGCGGCACATGCGCAGCCATCCTGCGTCAAAAAGGTGAACGGATGCGGGTAAGGGTTGGAAATCACAAAGGCGAATGGTTCCACCCCCCTTCAGAACGGATACGTATGCAACATGCTCTCTGGGTAACAGCATGCCACTTGCAGGCTGTGGCAATGGCGGGAACGGCCGCTGCGCTTTCCTGCACGTCATCACAGATAAAGCAAGCTAACGCCGTACAATAGTACTTGATTCAAATAAACACCGACGTAGTTGTATAATGCGTACGTTGCGGTCACGGAGGCGCATCAGCTGCGGCGCTCGTTATTGTAACTTGCGGAATGCCTGGGTCTGCCTGGCCGGCGGAATGCTTGGACGGCGGCTGGTAGGTGCCAATGTCGCATCAAGGCCGACGTACGACGGTCGCTTGCCACATGCCCAGGGCCTGGTGTTCGGCGCCGCTGCCCCTTAGAATGACATCCAGCAGCCAAACCGGGCCCCTGGCCTGGTTGGTGGTGAAGAAGGGTGTCAGTCATTACCCACTTTGCGCGTTTGTGTTCGTCGAATCCCCCAGCCCCAGGTGCCCTGTGGCGGTGATTGCTGACAGGCGGTTTTTGATACCGCAAGCTATGTGGTCGTGACACAGTTTTCAGCCTTGTGCTGTCAGTGCAGGCTGCGCCAAATGTTTGTGGCATGTTGCTTTATAACAAGAGCTGGATCTAACGGACTTCCACGCAGCTCGAGCCGAAAAGCAGGATTTGCCGGCCGATGAAATCCGCGGTGCGTCTTTGGGCAGCATGGTGGCGGTGCGAGCCACGCCGTTGTGGCGTACACATGTTAGCTCACGGCCAAAGCATTAAGAGCATGCAGCCACAAATGCCTTGTACGCCTTAATGGTGTCATGTTGGTAGCAGAGCACGAGGGCAATGCCCAATGTAGTTACGCCGTAGTACGGATGGGAGCGGCACATGTGCAGTTGCTCTAACATGCACAGTCTATGGCGGTGCCGTGCATAGCAGTACCTTGAGGCAAGGGACCGACGACGCTTACAAGCTGCATGTGTGTGGCATACGTATGTGTTTGTACTCGAGACCGTGTAGCCACCCTTGTCGGTTCTCTTGCCCAAACACACCCCCGCCGATACAGCAATGGAGGCGAGCACCCTTGCAAGTGGATCGCTGGGTTGCTAAGATACGCAGTGCGGATGCGATGGTGCAGCGGCCGAATGCGCACGGCATGAACGTGCATAGGCGACCTACACACCTATGCATGCATGTGCATGCATCTGCACAGCACAGCAAATGTGTCCATCGGTTGCCTGGGGAGTGATTCGGGTGCCAGGATAAGGTCCAAGGCTCTGCATAGCGTATACTACACGTTATGTAGACGAGGCACGGAGCTGGCTGCGGCCCAGTGCCCACTTCGTGCTCGCCCACGCACGTGGCTGCGTGAGCACAGTTCGACATGACAAATGCCGCACAAGTGCAAATGGCCGGTGCACGATTCCACTATTCGTGGGCTCGGTGGCAGCGTCGAGCCATTTTGTCCGTGCTGCAGGCAATCTGCCGAGCGTGACCAAAAGGTAAACGCAACAAACCCTCCGCCGGCGGCTCAGCGCCACGATGTACGTGCCGGTGCCACGCGTCACGTACCGTGGGGCTGGCCCATGCTAGACATCGCCCAAGATACGGGCAGAAACTTGGATGTAGCCGCTTCGTAACAGGTCCACCGTCGTTTCCCCTAGAAATGGTTGGCTTGTGATGATGCAATCATCGCCAAGGTCCCTTTGCTACTTCTGCTTCCAACCAACAAAAGCTGCGGTAAGGACAAGCTTGGGCGAGCTACTGCCAATGCTTTGGCGTATGCAAGAGAGCGGCTTGAAGGCAGGATAAGGGTGACTGCCCGATTGAGAATGAACCGCCGCCAAGTAGGGAGAACGCGCGCACACGAAACATGCGTTACAGTGCAGCCAACCTATGCTTACGCATGAAACAGTCTCCGTGAGCCATGCCTCTAACACTTTTGTTAAGAGTGTTGTCGAGGGTAACGAATGCTAACGGCCAGGACCGTACGGTCACACTTCATCATGCAGCTTCTGCCGCCAACCGTTGTGATCCATTTTGAGCACGTGTGCTCACGATGTTCAGCCAGCGCCCACAGCTCGCTGGGTGGCCAGCCCTAGACACTGGCTTTTGTGCGTGCCCGACTGGCGCGAAGAACATTGGGGCTGACATGAAGAGCACAACGTCTTCCTGTTTGCTCACGATGCATGCACACTGAGCAGGATGTGGAAGGACGTCCTCAGTTACAGTACTTCCATGAGCTACATAATCGCGACCATGTGCGTGCTGATCCCACTTAGGGGCAGGTTCTCGTGGGTTTGGAGTAAGTTCAGTAGGGTAGAGAAGTTTATGTCGTGCTTATGCCTTCTCACGGCAGCCGCCGTCCTAGTGTTGGAGGAAGTCATCTTCCACAACAAGATTTCCGTTGCCGCTAGAATCGGAAACAAACTCGTGTTGTTCACCATGCCAGCTAGGTTTGCTGCTAGAGTTCTGGAGGAGGAGGTTGCACGTCACCGTCAGGCAGAGGCGCCGGGAAGGCCAGTGGTTACAGAGGAAGATAGTGGGATCGACAACACCTCTACTGGGAGTAAGCGGGTGCGCTATGATTAAGCTAGCCTGTCGATTTGTTTTTCTTCACGAGTTCTGTGACCGGAATGACAGTAGTAGTCAGTACTTCGGTGCGTTACACGGGGGCGGCAGGGGCCCCTTGTGACGCCAGCAGCCACACGAACACTGAAAAGGAGACGAAATCGAAAAGGCCAACAGGTGACGGAAAGCCGGAAAAGACAGCGTGAAGTCCGTGTCCAAGTTTTTTTCTGTGTAGTGGCGGAACGCTCCAGTGCCGCCGGTCCGCCGGTTCTGGCGTTCTGCCGTTGCCCCTGCCTTCCAGTCCTCAGGCCCTGCGTTGCGCTCCGCGGAACCTAGTTGTAGTAGGTTCGTTACAAGGGGGGCCGCAAGGCCTAGTTGTTCATTCTGTCCGCCCACCGGTTTCGTTCGCGGGTTTGCCCCCCGGCTGTCTCCGTAGCCTTTCTCTCCTCTCTCCTGAATAACCAAGTAAGCCAGCTACTCTTGGTTGGTGGCTGTGTGTGTTCGCCTGTTGCATGCACTGCGCTTCATCGATCAGACATGTGCCTGCCTGCATGCTTGCGGCCATCCCTTGTGTGCACCTGTGCCCTTTGCCTTGCTGCATCGCCCCTCGTTAGGGCCTTACCTTCTTTGCCTGGACATGTATGATCTTCCCAATCTTTTGGACCCCGTGCAAAAGAACCCGCCCGCCCGGAAAGAGACAGCTGCAAAAACGGAAGCCTGCCTGTTACACAGCAAGAACCGACGACGACGAAAACAGAAAGCCTGACTGCCACGCCCGAACCCGCGCAGAAAACAGCAGCGCAAGCTGGGCATGTATGCCCTCATGCATGATGATGCGGTTGTCCGTTGTCGTGTCGTGTTGCGCATAGGAGCCTGTGCACGCCTGCGCTCGCATGGATGGAACGTCTGCATCACTTCGCTTGTCTTTCATCGCTCTCGTTTTCGCGTTCGTGGGTGGCTGGACGTCTCACAAGCGGCCTGCCGCCTCCATGTAACGAACCACTACTACTGCCGGCTACTGCTACTATACTCACATCCCAGCACTTCGGTTCGTAGGCGACGGGCGGTGAAACCCGTCTTCTGCAATTGCGTGCGACTGATGCTCATAAAGCGCGCGATCTTTCGGGCTGTATATATAGTTCGTCGGCAAGGAGTACTGTGCGTGCGTGCGTTGTTAATGAACTCCTGGCGGCGGGGAAACGCGCTCCCGGCGGTTTGCGCAACAGGCTCACGGCATGCTGGTTGCATGTCCCGCGTACCGTTATGCTTTATGCTTTGCTGCAACGCCTGCTAAGCCTGCGTTCTGCTCTGTGTTGTTCGTTGACGCAGGCTTAGGGCCCAGGTCGGTTGCTGACTGATGTCGACGAGGCGCTGAAAGACACCATGGTTAGTTGTGCCGAGCAGCGCCCCTTTACGAAGTCTATTGTAGGAGCCAAGTGCCCAGCGAAGTTGTCTGCTTCACATGGAGCGTTTCCCAGTTGTCACTGGCAGTATCACTGGTCAATTACGGTGTGGCGCTTCTGCAATAGCCTGGTCGGTAACCGTGAGGCGTGAGGCACTTTGCCATAGCGCTTTCCGTGCTGTCTTGAGATGGGTGACCACCTGCAAGTGTGCGTCCGCTCTGCATCGGCATACACGGATGTACCGCAAATCGACGCTTTCGGACGGTTAATAGTGGTTGACCACGCGTCTGCGTATGTCATGCGTGGCCAACGTGCTCACTTTGCGCCACAGCACGTGGGGGTCAGTGCGGCAGCGCTTCAGAAGCTGTATCATCCCACGATCTTGAACGGCGGGGGTCAGTAGTGCGGCATGCTTTGTTAGTTGTAAACACTGCGCTGCATGCAAAACTAGCAAAACCACACGAGGTCTGCACTAACAAGCCGACCATTAAGTAACCTATCCTGCTTTATGACCGGATTAAGTAACCTATGCAAACTGCCTGTAACAGTCACTATGTACTTGCGGGTACCCTGCTGCATCCGGCATTAGTTGCCCTGCAGTATTCAGCCCCTGACGCGTCTCTGCTGCACCTCCCCGACTTCACGCTGTATTTTCGGCTTTACCTGTTGGCCTTTTAGCTTTCGTCGCCA
>JAZKJV010003879.1:0-115952 GCA_037367405.1 Ottelia alismoides
TGATGCTTATGCTAAAGTATGGCTTTCCGGCACATTAACAACTGAGATCGCCAATGATGTGTTACACCAACCTATGGCGAAGGCGATGTGGGACATTCTTGCGGCTACGTACTCTCAAGTCAGGAATAAGACGAAGATTCTCCAGCTACAGCATGGTATATTTACGGTGAAGCAAAATGGTCGTCCCCTCCACTCTTTATATACATCCCTACGAGGGATGTTTGAGAAACTTCATAGTTTCATGCCTCTTATTGCGACTTCAGAGCAACAGAAGACGTACATGAATGCTACTATGGTCGGCGTCTTCCTAGCATCCCTCGACCCAGAGTATGGTGCGACTCGCTCTCAGATCTTGGCAGATGCTACTATTCCTCCAATGGAGGAAGCGTTTCGAGGCTCAGCAGGATTACAGTTTCATCTACAGCTCGTAGCCCATCTTCTTCAGCCATGGCAGCCTCCAGAGGTCGAGGAGGCTCTTCCTTTTCTCGTGGACATGGACCCTGTGGCAGAGGGGGACACATTCGTCAGCCATGTTTGTACTGTCATCGTCCAGGCACACCGAGGAAACATGCTATTCTAAGCATGGTTTTCCGGCTTCAGCAAGGGTTGCAGAGCAAGCTGAGTCTCCGGCTACCCCCTCTTCTGATCAGAGTTTTGATGGTCTTGTTGCTAGACTGAGAGATATCATGTCTTTTGCCTCCACCTCGTCTCCTGGAAGTCATTCTGATGTTGTTGCCTCAGCGTCTATAAGTACATCTGCCACTGCCAGTACCTCAGGTAGTACCTTTGCTACCACATCATGTCATGGTTCTGTGATTTCTGTTTTGGATTATGGATTCTGGCGCTACCCATCACTTATGCGGCGATATGAATCAGCTTACATCTTACAGACAGGTTAGATCTGGTAGAACCGTTGTGATTACAGATGGGACGTATTCCCCAATCACAGGACAGGGGGTGATTACATTGACACCCTCTATGCATCTGAAGAATGTGTTATATGGACATGATTTCTCTTTGAACCTGTTATCCATTAGTCAGATTACAAAAGACTTGATCTGTCGAGCTATTTTTGACCCTTCGTCTCTTGTATTTCAGGACATTCTTACATGTAAAGTGATTGGATGTGGTTGTGAGCAGGGTGGTCTGTATCGTCTTAACCAGAGATCATTTGCTGGTGTTTCTTCTTCTGCATCAGGCTCTGTTTCTCCTTACACCCGGCACCTGCGGTTTGATCATCTCCCACTTCAGAAGCTTTGTCGTGCATTGCCTCAGATTCCACCAGGAGCTTCCTTTCAGTGTGAGGCGTGTCAGTTGAGAAAACATCATCTCTCTGTTTTCCCTAGTCGTCCGAGTCGGAGCAGTGGCTCTCCTTTTGATTTATTTTATGTTGACATCTGGGGTCCTAGTCGTGTTCCTGATCACGAGGGCACCGTTATTATCTTGTTGCTGTGGATGATTTTTCTCGTCTGTCTTGGGTTTTTCTCTTGAGAAATAAATCTGAAGCTGGGGATGTAATAAAAAAATTTTATCAATGAAGTACAGAATATTTTCTCAGTCTCCATTAAATCTTTGAGAACTGATAATGCTTTGGGAATTCTGTACTCGTGCCTTGTCTCAGTCTCTTTCGTCTCATGGTATTATACACCAAACATCTTGTGCTTACACATCCCAACAGAATGGTGTTGCAGAAAGGAAACATCGTCACTTGCTTGATGTCACTCGTACTCTCCTTATTCAAAGCCGTGCCCCACATTCTTTCTGGGGTGACGCAGTTCTTACTGCATGCTACTTGGTCAATCGCATGCCTTCGACTGTCTTGGGTGAGAAAAGTCCTTTCTGTATTGTCTTCCCTGAAAAAGAATTATTCTCTCTACCTCCTAGGGTGTTTGGTTCCGTGCCCTTTGTCCATTAGTTACTTTTAGGTCTTGACAAGCTCTCTCCTAGAGCTGTCAAGTGTGTGTTTGTTGGTTACTCAAGGACTCAAAAGGGATGTCGGTGTTATGGTCCCTTGCGTCAAAAATATTATATTAGTGCCGATGTCACCTTTTTTGAATCTGTAATGTATTTCTCTTCTACAAGTGACAGGTTGGTTTCGTTAAGTTCTGTTGAAGGAGTCTTTGTGCCTCCTTCTTTGAGTTCGCCACCAATAACACCATCCTCACCTACACCACCACCTTCGCCTCCACCACCTCCTACCACGTACCACCATTTACTAAATTCTACACCCGTCGGACTGTCTTTGCTCCTGGTACACATCCATCAGTCACTACACCCCAGGTTTGTTTCTGACATACAAATTTCTAATGATGGGTATGAAGATATATCTGTGCAGCATTCCTTACAGGGGGATACCTCCAGGACACATGACGCCTCTACTAATCTGGATTTACCTATTGCACTTCGAAAGCAGAAGCGGTCTTGCGCCTTCTACCCTATTGCCTCGCAGGTCTCGCTTCACAGACTGACAGATGACTTTTAGAGATTTGATATTGCACTATCTACTGTAGACATTCCACGTAATTACCAGGAAGCATTGAAGGATAGTTGTTGGTGTTTAGCGATGGAGGAAGATATGGCTGCACTAAGATCGCGTGGTACTTGGACCTTAGTTTCTCCACCACCTGGTGCGTCCATTGTCAGTTGCAAATGGGTCTTTACTGTCAAATATCATGTGGATGGTACTCTAGATCGGTACAAGGCCAGATTGGTAGCAAGGGTGTTCACACAAACTTATGGCGTAGATTACTTGGATACTTTTTTTTCCAGTAGCTCGGCATTCTACCCTCCGTATCCTACTTACAGTGGTTGTGTTACATGATTGGCCCTTGTTTCAGCTAGATGTTAAAAATGCCTTCTTGTATGATGAACTACAGGAGGAAGTCTACATGCAGCAACCACCTGGGTTTGCTGCTGAGGGGGAGTGTCAGCAGGTTTGTAAACTTCATAAGGTAATATATGACCTTAAACAAAGTCCGAGGGCGTGGTTTCAGAAGCTGTCAGATCTAATTGAGAATGAAGGTTTCAAGAGGTCAAACTCGGACCACTCACTCTTTGTGCAGAAAATAACTAGAGGTACTGTTGTCATTATGGTATATGTAGATGACATTCTTGTTACAGGAGATGATGTGCGGGAGGCGAAGATGGCAAAAGAATTTATGGGTCATCACTTTGTTACCAAAGATTTAGTACTCTAAGGTATTTCTTGGGACTAGAATTTGCCAGGAATGCTCAGGGTCTTGTAATGACCCAAAGGAAATATGTTACGGACATGCTTGTTGAGACAAGTATGGTGGGATGTCGACCATCTAGTACTCCAATGGACCCTAGTATGAAGCTGTATGATGATGATACGGAGGAGGTTGACAAAAGGAGATATAGAAAAATGGTTGGAAAACTACTCTACATTACTATTACGAGACCCGATATCGTCTTTGCAGTAAGTCGGGTGAGTCAGTTCATGGAGCAACCTCGACAGGTCCATATAGATGCTATATTGATCTTGAGAGTATTTAAAGTCTTCTCCAGGTTGCAGGATTATTATTAAAAAGGGGAACAACTCTTTCAGTATCTGCGTGTGCTGATGCAGATTATGTAGGATGCCCAAAGGACAGAAAGTCCATGTCTGGTTTTACTGTGTTTGTGGGAAGTTCTCTGGTTTCTTGGAAAAGCAAGAAGCAAACAGTAGTGGCTAGGTCAAGCGCCGAATTTGAGTACAGGGCTATGGCTCAAGCAAGCATAGAGATGATGTGGTGCGAGCAGGTGCTTGTTGATTTGTACATCGATGTACCACTTCCCATGCAGCTACAGTGTGATAAATCGGGCAACATTGTTCATTGCAAACATCCAACATTCCATGAACAAACCAAACACATTGAGGTGGAATTGCCACTATACCAGAGATATAATCCAGAAGGGCGTGATTTCTACTTCTCATGTCAGTTCAGGAGAACAAACAGCAAACATCTTCACCAAGGCATTACTCAGGGCACCATTTCAGAAATGTTCATCCAAGTTGAGCATGATCGATATCTATGCTCCAACTTGAGGGGGAGTGTTGAGACATTTCCGTATCTTATGTACTGTTTCTGTTATTTCTATTTTCCTTGTCTGTCTTATGGTAATTTACCCTTAGGTCTCTCCTCTATATAAGAGAGCCTAGGGTTCCCATGAATAATAGATTATCATTTTTCCACCAACAAAATGAAGGGAACCAACTGTAACGAATCATTTTCTAATGTTGAGAGATATTGGATACTCATGTTATGATTGCTCTTTTCAAGTTAGTCTTGAGGCCCTGTATACCTTGCTTAACGTGTCCCACCTATTGCGACCTTAAGCTAATGGTTGCTCAAGAATGTGGAAAGGGAAATAGAATATGTAGATTTCATCGTGACCCTGTGGCTCTCTTATATGGAGAAAAGCTCTATGAAAAATTACATAAAGTAGATAGAGAAATAATAAATATGAATAAAGTACAAAATAAGAACAACTATCTCAACACTGCCCTCAAGCGGGAGTATATGTCTATCATGCCCAATTCTTAGGAACAATACTCCACGTGCCTTGAGATTGTAACACAGCCATCTATTCCCTCCATAGCAAGGTGCCTTTGACTAATTTGTAATGTCTCCTGATATGTTCTGGTATATCCACAGCAGATAGTCTAACACAAACCGTTTTGAAACTCCTACGAGAGATAGCAAGAAAAAACATGTGAAGTAAGAGGGTACGTAGCATATGTACGTATTTGCTTCCGTAAAGCAATGAGTATGTCAAGGTCCATAGCTTCCTCAGTAATGAGACTGGAGCATCTATAGCCACCTGCTCATCCTGCTGTGAATGCAAATCACCGGCACCTTCAGTAGAAATCAAGTGCTCAGAACATACCTGGGATGTGCTGGATGATGGAGTCAGGCTTATGGGAGCCTTATGAAGCAAGAGCTCGACGCGAGTAAACGTGTGGCAAAAAGATGGAGGTTGCATGTGGAGGCGGTGGATGTGGAGAGATGATATAGAGGTGAGAGGTATAGGATCTCTTCTCCAAACTCTAAGGTAGCGTTTGGTTCGCGGGTTACCCGCGGGTTAGGGGAGTTTCTCCCCCTTAACCCACATCCCTCTCTCTCCCCATGGGCCCCACTTTAATTCTTTTTTAAAAAATTAAATAAATCAATTTTACATAATCAATCCTATCAAAAAATATTATATTATACCATCATACATATAAAAATTATAAACTACTCCACTTCTACTCTCTTTTCCAAACTATCAATACATCATATCACAATAACTACTCACTTTTTCAAACTCCAATACAATCTTATCACCCCGAACCCACTTCTAACCACCCACCAGTACTACCCTCTATCCAAACACCAAAACACAAAAACGGGTTACCCTCTACCAGTTTAACCCGTCTTAACCTGCCAACCAAACACACACCTAAAGGAATCAACTTATCACATGTAAGAGAGAGAAACATTATAGACTCAAAGAATGTGACATCTACACTAACATAATACTTCCGTCGAACATGATCAAAACAACGGTATCCCTTATGAGTCCTGGAATACCCCATAAATACACACTTGACAACTATAGGAGAGAGTTTGTCATGGTTAGGAGACGTATGATGAACAAAAGCAACTGACCCAAACACACGAGGAGCGAGGGAGAAAGATCCTTTTGGGAAACACAATCAAGAACTGAATCTTCTCTCCCAACACAGACGAGGGCATACGATTCACCATGTAGCAAGCAGTTAGAATCACATCTCCCCAATAGGAATGTTGAGTACAACTCTGAATTAGGAGGGTTTTGGTAACATCCAAAATGTGACGATGTTTGCGTTCAACCGTCCCATTTTGTTGGGATGTATATACATAAGAAGTCCGATGAACAATATCAAGGTGTTTGAAATGCTATGAGAGTTGTAAACTACAAAATTCTAATGCATTGTCAGAACGAATATACTTGACATTTGCAGAAAAAGTATTCTTTATTTCATTAATAAAGGATTGAATAACCACACCCACATTAGACTTATTTTTTAGTAGAAAAATCCAAGATAATTTGGAGAAATCGTCAACAACAACTAGGTAAAATCCGTGTCCATGATGGTTTGAGACACGACTTGGACCCCAAATATCTAGATGGATCAACTCAAAAATACTATGACTACTACAACCCTGACGACTCTGAAAAGTAGACTGGTGGTGCTTCCCAAGCCGGCAAACCTCGCACTAGAAGGTAGAGCGAGTAGAAATCTGAGAAAGGACGTGATATAACTTCTGTAGACGAAGATGACCAAACCAGAGGTGCCATACATAAGGAGTGATTGATACAATATGAAGAGATGAAGCACCGACACATGGGGACTGAACCAATCTATAGAGACCTCCTTGCTAAGGGTTTGAGTATCGGTTTCGGATATCGTATCTATACCCTGTCGATACGATATTTCATCGAAATTTCGATGACATTTCGCCCATATCAACCACCATTTGTGAAGAAATGATCGGAAACTCCCCTCATATCACCATTTCGCTTGAAATTTCGATTCCTTATTGAAATCGAAATTTCATCACGAAATCTGAACTTCTTGCTCATGGCCAGATCCAATCACTCTACTCGTAAGAATGTTCTGAAACACAAAGAAAGATGGATCAAATATGGTACACCAATGTAAGTCTTTGGTGATTGGACTAATAGACAATAAATTCATAGAAAAATCAAGAGCATAAAGGACATTCTTTAGACACATTATCGAAGTCAACTGCACCTCCCCTTGTCCAGTAATGGGAGAGTGTGTTCCATCTGCTATGACTACAGATCTGCTTGTCTGAATCGATCTGTATGCATTAAACTTTCCTTGATCACAAGAAAGATAGTGTGAAGCTCCTGTATCCATAATCCATTCTAACAAATCTGTTCTGTAACCACTAGTAAAAGCATATGTAGTACCTGATGTGGTGGCATATACTGACACAACTATCTCTTAAGATCCTGAAGGAGTAGTAGATGACCCATGTGCAGGCATAATCTCTTTCAATCATGCCACAAGCTCATCGAACCTTTGATCCGGAGTTTGCTCTACAACTTGAGCTGAAGCAGGAAAGCCATGCATGGAGTAGCATGTATCCTCAGAATGACCTGGCCTATGGCAGTAAGTACATGGTTGATGGGCTCGATTACCCACTCCTCTGTCACGGGTACCACACCCACGGTACTGTGTAGAACTCCCTCTACTACGAGTTGCAACCATATTCTAGGTGGTCATAGACTGCTGAGTAGCACCATCATAAACAATAAAGAGCCTACTCAATCTGCGATATGCCTCCTCCATTGGAGGTATAGTGACATCAATAAGGATATGTGATCGAGCTGCATCATATTCCGATTCAAGAGCTGCTAGAAAGACTCCGATCATCATCAAATCTCTGTAAGCCTTGAGTTGTTCTAGGAAGCAGTCAAGGGAATGAAGCCATGAAGCTTCTCAAATATATCCCTGAGAGAAGTGTAAAGGGTATAGAAAGGACGTCCGTTCTGTTTGGATGTGACGATATCATATTGGAGTTGCAATATCTTCGACTCATTCTTCGCCCGCGAGTAGGTAGCAACGAGGATGTCCCACATTGCCTTTGCTACGGGATGGCTTAGAATATCATTGGCTATCTCCACGGACATCGTCCCAGACAACCAGACATGCATATATGTGTCATTTGCCTCCTACGAGGCATTAACCTCAGTCTTGTCACTTTGCTCATCCTGCATGAGAATGTGCTTATTGCTATTGCACTGCATTAGACTCATGAATTGCATAGCCCGTAGTTCATACTTAGTCTCACCATCTTGACAGTGGGTGCTGGACCTTTGAAGGCACTCAAGGATGGGACATCGACTTGGGAGTCGACCCTGTTATCTGACATGATGATGGCTGCTACCAAGACTGGGGCTGTAGACAAGAATGAATGTCTACACGAGCATACGAGAAGATGGTTGTGGGTGTAGACTCATACCACAATCTCTTCCATCTGTTAGAGGCTTCTCCGGGTAAATATGGTAGTTTTAGATGATCAAACCCCACTCTAAAAATCCAAAATCAGACTGAAAAATGAATCAAATCGCCTTTTGGGAACGATTTTTAGACCTCAGCAGACGTCAAAAAGAACCTCGAGGGTGCCACAAGAGCTGAGACCACACAAGGAGGAGGAAAACTCCCTTCATAGTGGTGGCGGTGACGTTAGGCGGCTGCTGCTGCTGTTCAGCACACCGATAGCGGCGGCGGCAGGCTACCGCTGCTACTGCTGTTGCTGGACAAGAGGGGCAGCAATGACAGTGGACTTTGGCTGCTATGGATGTTGTTGAATGGAAGTGGGGCGGCGACGACGGTCTTTGGCTGCTGCTGCTGCTGCTGCCGTCGAAGCAAGCAGGGGGCACATCCCCTTGGGTTTTGATGGGGATGGGCGGTTAGGGCACAAGCTCCGGTCTAAGATCGTCGCTCTGATACCACGTGGAAAGGGAAAATAGAATTCATAGATCTCATGTGATCCTAGGTCGCTCTTATAAAGGAGAAAAGCCTTATGAGAAAATCACATAAAGTAGATAGAGAAATAAGAAATACGAATGAAACACGAACATCTATGAGGTACCTGGAATAAGGAGACCCCATTCAACTTCTTGACTCATTAGAAGACTTGTTGGATTGATCGGATAGCTAATAGAGTACACACCCGAGATCGGTGGACAAATATCTTGGAGGGAATCCAAAGACAAGAAGAAGGCTTGTTTTGGAGCGTTGATTTTGAGTTAGGGTATTGCTATTGGTTTTGGTGCTATTATAGGGTATCAAATTAAGGACCAATAATTTTACAAAATTGAATCTAACCCTCTATTGCTCACTTCAAATAAGCATCTACATATTTCTACTACGAATGCAAAAAGTAAGCCTTGAATAACTTAACAATACAAATATGGATAAAATTGGTACAAATAACAAATATCAAAACTAATTAGGCTGATGATTTATCTCAAAAATTCAGGCTGATGATGCTTTATATATATATATATTTTATCTTAAATTCTATGTATCTCTTTATAATGAAGAAGAATAAAGATAGCAATATTCATATAAAAGGAATATGGATCTAATATGGATATATTCTTTTATGACCGTCCTTTAATTAGATTACTTGGATTCATGGATCATGTGGTCGACATGGTAATGCTTTCTCGAGTTGTTGCCATCCCATGTCCACACATTCATGCAGGGCACACGGTGATGGATCACCACGGACTCAAATCAAATGCATAACATCGGGTTGTGAAAGACATTGTTGCATTGGTGGTGGTGGTCCTTACACTTGAAGGTAGGATGGTGTCCGTTCGATCTGGGAGTACTTGTGCTCATTGCTGCCACTGAATTTCCTCACGTTTGTGGTGATGCTCAAAGTGCCATGTTCCCATGGGTATATGATGTTGGATTGGTTTACGGTGTTTGTAATTCCATATCTTTAATAATGACAATGGTTTTCATGAGCGAGGTTGCAACCATTATCGGGCTTTAGCTATTGGTATGTGTTGGAGTATAAGTTGTATGCGTCTATTGTGTTGTAGCAGGGTAAATGGATCTTGGAGAAGATCCATTTACCCCATCCAGTGTTTAGTCCCACATCGTCCAGTGGTGGGACTTGGAGGCTCTGGAGAGGCTATATAAGGAGCCCCAGACATCCTGTACTCATTGAGAAAAAGCAATGCATAACATTCCCCTTTGAGGGTTTCTCCCATGGTTTCATCCCGCTCCTCACGGAGTAGGGTTCCACGTAAAATCCCGCGTTCTTCATTGTTTTTTATCTTTTATTCCATGTTCGCTTCCGCAAGTTTATTTTCTAACATGGTATTAGAGCGGGTTCGTTTCTCGAGGAATCATGTTTTATTATTTTTATTCGAGATTCGATTGTCTTTTTTAAGTTCCTGTAAGATCTAGGGTTTCTATTGAAACCCTAATTCATGGAGTTTTGTTCTTGATCAACGCTGGAGCTTGATTCGTCGGCACATGTTCGGAGATCCGTTTTTTGAAAGATTATGGCTGAAGATCCTATTCATTTTTTGAAGATTGTTCATGTTCTAGGGTTTCTGAACCCTAGATTGTTCTGAAACTCCATCAACGGCAGCACGCATCCCGACGCCGCTCTTCGTGCACAGAGCCTCCAGGCAGAGGCCTTGGCATTCCGCATGCTCCAGTCCCATCGCCTCCAGTACCTCCCAACTCGATGGCTCCAGGCGACAACTCCTCCTGGCGGAACCCCAGATCTCCTCGCGCCTCCTTCCAGCGAAGGCGCATCCCACGCAGGCGGCGTGTGCTGCAGCGGCACATCCGCATTTCTCATACTGATCTCTCCTTCCTGGCGGCGTCTTCAACAGCCAAAGAGGGCGGCGCCCTCCGCCTAGGTCGTCTCGTGCCCAGACCCAATCTCCAAGTCCATTGCGCAGGACCTCCAGATCGCTACAGTTCTACCAGGCGCAAGATCGCCCAGGCGCCTCCTCCTCAACCGCGCGCAGGCGGCGCGCGACACCGCCCAGATCGCTCTAGTCCTCCCAAGTGCGGAACCCCCTTCAACCCTTGGTGGCGCTCCTCTCTCCCGATGCCTCACGTGCAACCTTGCCGGCGCGTGCCCCATAGTCTCCAGGCGACGGAACCCCTAGGTGCCTCGCCCAACGCGCGAGCCTGCCCCTGCCGCAACCCTCTCCTTCTCCTGGAGTGTTTCCCTTTGGTGCATGGCTCCGAAGCCCCAGACGGGGGCGTTTGAAGATGAATCTCCGATGGGGGCGGCGACATTGAGATGGGTTCCCATTGTGGGAAACCCTAATAAAGTGTAGGCAGTAGAGATGGGCCCGATGGCCATCTCTTATTTAAAAAAAAGGGGCCAGAAGAGCCCAAGTGGGCTTCAGTTGCCGGTTTTCAGGCCTAAATGTGGGCCGTTTAAAAAAAAATGAGATTTTTGTGAGGACCTACGAGGCTGAAGAAAAAAAAGGAGCGTACATATAAAAAGCCGTACGCAAAGTTTGTTAAAAAAAAGAGGAGGGATGCGTACATAAAAAAAAATCGTACGCAAAAGTGATGTAAAAAGAAGAAGAAAGCCGCAATATTTTAAAAAAATGGCGACATTTGTTTGGACCCTATTTGGGTCAAGTTTCAAAAAAAATGTGTGACGACTTAAATTTTTTTTTTTGAAAAAGCCGCAAGTTTCATGTTCTTGTTGTTTACCCCCTTCTATCTTGTCTTCTCCCAACTTTGTCGATGTTCATTTTCCGACAAGTATGGGAGAAAGGGGGAGTATTGTGTAGAGTCATAGGTCTATTCTCCAGATCCAGATATTACAGATTCCTCAGATCCAGATACAGATTTCCAGACCATCCAAACTTCCAGACTCTACAGTCTATAGTTCGGTTTCAGACTCGACGATCATTGTTTCGAGTCTGCAGTTCAGACACGCACAAGTTGGTGGTCATTTTCAGATGAGCATATGTTGCCATCATCAGTTCGAGGTCCCCATCATTCTTGTTATTGTTCGGCCAGAGTTTTTATGTGAGCCATAGGGACTCTAGAGCAGAGGACCATTCCCTTGAGGGCAAGGGTTTTCATGTGGTTTCATAGGTACTCCAGAGAAGAGCACCATTCTCTGAGCCAGATGGGAGAGACCCAGTTCTCCGACGAGGAGACTTCAGGCGCAGTTATGGTCAGATTTCGAGTCTTCAATTGTCTCACACTCCAACCCGTTCATCCTCCTCACCTGCACGGCATGAGAAGCAACGTCCTCGACTGCAACAATGTACGCGTTGGGTTGATATTGTCCGTAGTGTCCTGTAGTGTTGAGTTGAGTATCTTTCTGTTTGTCCAAGCTGAGCATTGCATGCTCCATCTTGAGGGGGAGTGCTGGAGTATAAGTTGTATGCGCCTATTGTGTTGTAGCAGGGTAAATGGATCTTGGAGAAGATCCATTTACCCCATCCAGTGTTTAGTCCCACATCGTCCTGTGGTGGGACTTGGAGGCTCTGGAGAGGCTATATAAGGAGCCCCAGACCTCCTGTACTCATTGAGAAAAAGCAATGCATAGCATGCCCCTTTGAGGGTTTCTCCCGTGGTTTCATCCCGCTCCTCACGGAGTAGGGTTCCACGTAAAATCCCACGTTCTTCATTGTTTTTTATCTTTTATTCCATGTTCGCTTCCGCAAGTTTATTTTTGTTCTTCATTGTTTTTTATCTTTTATTCCATGTTCGCTTCCGCAAGTTTATTTTCTAACCGTATGTAATGGCACATGCCATGCCTTTGGGTTCATGGGATTAATGTTGGTCATATACATTCTTTTACTTTCTTATTGAGTGAAATGCATGTAAGTAATCTTGTTATAATGGATGTGATCTTCTATTGACTCAAAAAATAATAATGGATGTGATATTCTATACAGGGTACCTAAGGGTATCTATGGGATATTTTATTGGAATGGGTTGGGTCAACCTATGACTTGGTAATAATAAGATGGTTAGGTTAAAGACTCACAACTGAAGGGGTCAGGTACTCGTCTGATGAACACCCTAATAGCCATGCATTGCGTTTTTTCAGGGCCATGTTGGCCATCACTTAGTTTCCACTTTTTTTATGCAAGGCCTGTAACATTCTCAATCCTGGGCATTCATGTTCTTATCTTCTAATAAAAGTAGTGACCCGAGCCGCACAATACCAAGCTTGTTTGTAAGAAGAAGAAGAAGTGATATTTGTTACCTGAATTTCTTCAAACAAGTTCAGCTTGCTCATAATTCCCAACTCCAATGGTTTAGTGATAGTGCAGTGTGTCTACCACCCAAAAGATCAGGGTTCAAATCCTCCCTTGTGGGCGTTGCGTTAGGTAGCCGATAGCCAACGTAAAAATTGTCGGATTTTTCAGTGTACCCTTGGTTGAACTATGGTTTATTTACTACAATCCTGAATATGATTGGATGCTCTAAAATTGACCTTAAGTTTCAGAATTCATCAAGTTTTTCTCGAAGCAGACTTGTTGGGAATTCCTTCCGACTTTAATGCATACTTTGCTGGGAAACTGGCTTTGTTGCAACACTTCCAGATTCTTGCATGTTTATTGAACCATGTCTTTTGGGGAACTTTAAGAACCAGACAAATAATCTTTCCTCGGTTCATCATGACATTCAGGTCACACACCAAACCATTCAACTGGAAATTCAACTTAACATTCATCTTGTCAATCAAGCTATCCTCCTCATGGATTCTTATAAATTTGATCGTCAATCACTTAGGTTTTCTCAATTCATAGACCCCAATACAATAACAAGGTGACTTCTTTTGGTATGTCTTGGTAGCTCTCAAGTTTCTGAAACATGAGGATTCTTCGTGTCGAGATGGCTCCCCGGTCTTTTTCTGCATGTTATTCTTTGACTTGGTCAGGAGGATATGCGGAGGTGATCACAGAATTCCTGGTATAACTTGGAGCTGACCAACCCTTTTATCTCTTTTTACCTGCCAAAGAATTCTACTTCGAAATGGGTGGAATTGCATGCCGATTGTGCTTTATAGTTTGATCTACCTGATCATCATTTAGTTCTTGGCATACCTGTATTGTTAGGTGGTTTGGTATGCCATCTTGTCAGTGCAAAGCACCTTTATCAGGGGATATTCTGATGCAGCGTGAAATGGAAATATAGGGCTGCATTTATTTAATTTTTAAAAATCCGTTAATTTTATTTACTTTATGAGTTGTGTTTTTAATTAAATAAATGAGATCGCCTGTGATCTCAATTAATTAGTTAAAGATTTGAATTTCAAATTAGTCGGTTAGTCAGTTAGAGTCAAATTAGGATAATTAGTTTCCGTTTGAATTCGAGTTTCTATTTTTGTAACCTCATCCCTCCTATATAAAAGGATAATTGACTATTGTGTTATACAGTTCAGTTTATATAAAATTTGAGATTTATCTCTCTCTCTCATCTCTTTCTCCCCCACGCGATCTATGCGCTTCCTCCTCCTCGAATCTCTCGTTCTCCGACGAGCTTTCTATTCTCAACCCCTCCATTCTCTTCTCCCACCAAAAATCCACCATCAATTTATTTTTCATCGCCGTGTATATTTCGATTTGCATCAAAAATTTCAATTTGCATCAATTGGTATCAGAGCATGGCCTACAGATCATCCTCACGATCTAATGATCCATCCAGACATTCGCGCCGACATGCGACGAAAAACTATCATGCGTTGGAGTGGAAACGACAAGCCGAAGAAGCTTACAACCAGGACATGGACGCACGACGTAAGTTCCAAATTTTCCAGTCCGAATGTCGAGATCTAGTGGCTGAATTCCAGGCTATGTGCGCCGCCATATCAAAGTCTTCCACTACCAAAGCCGTTGTCCAGAGTTTTGATGAAGGAAAAATCGTCGTCGATAACGAAGCGCTCGCTGTCCAGCCCATTCCAGTGGTAAAAAAGGCCGTCGCCAATGAATTGTTCGCTGTCCAACCCGTTCCGGAAGAAAAAAAAGCCGATTCCCTTGCTGTCCAGGTATATTCAGACTTGCAAAAGCTGCTGGAATCAATCTTCAGCCCATCCACGGCCCTCTCGCGGACCCCCTCCACCGCCCTTGCACCTTTGGCACCATCCCCGATCACCGCAGCACCCCTTCCAGCCCCGGAATCACCCCCTGCTACGCCGCCCTTAGCCCCGACATCTCCAGTGAGTCCCGCTGCCCCTCCTACGCCATCGTCAACGGCCCCTCCCGGCACCTCTATCCGCTATCATTCCCTCCCTGCACCCCCTTCTGTACCGCTACCAAAATCCCATCCCTTCCCCAGCCCCGCACCCCTCGTTACACAGGCCCCAACCCCAGCAACACTCCCCCACCCCGCTGTCACCTTTTCCCGTCCCACTCCACCTCTTCCCATCACCATCGCCCCTCCGCAGACCCTTCCCCGCAACCTACAATCCCACCCGAAACCGCCAGCAACCCTCCGCAGATCGCCCCTTCGCGGTCCCTACGTCACCGCGCACCGCCGCCATCGGAGAGCCGTGCGCCATACATGGTCCTGCGATGCTTCCCTGACGCAGCCTCAAACCGCCAGCATCATCGGAACCCTAGCTGACGGGCTCGGCGCCGCCCCTGGAATCAAAACCTCCGCCACTGCCACTGCCAAGGAAAGGAAGGAGAAGCCCTAACAATAGGCACCCTTTCAAAGGGAATCGGATCCCATGAAGTTAGGGAAAGGAGGTTAATTGGGAACATTTGCAGAGGGACCCCCTCTCCCAAACGTTTTTACCAAAATAGTTATTTGAAGGATAGATTATGCTATGGATGTTATTTAAGTAAAGGGGTACGAAATTTGCATGCTAACCCCCTGGAGCAGAAATATTTTAAAAGAAGTGTTGAAAAAAAAGAAATTGGAAAGACCCCTTATCCCAATAGGACTAGGATCATGGGTTTTACCTATTTAAAGGCTCCATGGCTTCATTCTTTGGACACATCTCCTCTTCTACTCTCCTTGTACTATTGCTTTGCTATGGATTCTCCTAAGGCCAATTCGTTCGTCATGAAGATGCCCCATCAGTTCTTCGAGCATCATGTCAACGGAATGAAATCCGGATGGATGCCCGCATATGCGCCACACCAGTTTTTCCATGGGGTGATCGAGAACGCTGAGTCGAAGTTATCAACCTCCAAGCCTGCAGATCCAGCAATTCGTCGGGAGACGAATTTTTTAAGCGGAGGAGAGTTGATGCAGCGTGAAATGGAAATATAGGGCTGCATTTATTTAATTTTTATCCGTTAATTTTATTTACGTTTATTTGAGTTGTCGTGTTTTTAATTAAATAAACGAGATTGCCTGTGATATCAATTAATTAGTTAAAGATTTGAATTTCAAATTAGTCGGTTAGTCGGTTAGAGTCAAATTAGGATAATTAGTTTCCGTTTGAATTCGAGTTTCTATTTTTGTAACCTCATCCCTCCTATATAAAGGGATGATTGACTATTGTGTTAGACAGTTCAGTTTATATAAAATTTGAGATTTATCTCTCTCTCTCTCTCTCTCTCTCTCTCTCTCGTCTCTTTCTCCCCCACGCGATCTACGCGCTTCTTCCTCCTCGAATCTCTCGTTCTCCGACGAGCTTTCTATTCTCAACCCCTCCATTCTCTTCTCCCACCAAAAATCCACCATCAATTTATTTTTCATCGCCGTGCATATTTCGATTTGCATCAAAAATTTCAATTTGCATCATATTCCATCATCAATTTGCTTTGTGGCAGTTTCTGAAGCAATTGTTTAACAGGGAGAGAAGGCAAAAGCATGGTTTCTAGAGTTGATTTCGATTTCCAAAGCTTATGATTCATTGAGATAGCCTTTTGCTTGATTGGTTCCTACGAGATATGGATTCTTGGATAGATGGGAGCCAATCGAAGATGTGTTATGTTATAACATTCTCCTCTTTTTTGGTTAATGGGCGATCAGTGGGACTAGATTCAACCATGCGAGTATTACAATGTGATGTCCGTTGGTCTTCCTACCATTTGTGATTGTTGCGGTATGGATGTTTGTGTCACACGAGGCTGTGGGTTTTCACAATAGAGTATAGATGGCTTGTTTTTCCGCTACTCTAGTATGTTGACATCACATCTTCTTCATTGAGGGTAAAATTAGAATCTTGTTGTAAGGGTTTTGTTGGATGTTTTGATGAGGCATCCATGCTATATGTCAACTACTGGAAAGATTTTTTCATACCCTTCATCTGCATAATCACATGACTTTGAGCTGTTCGATTGTGCTGTCCACCCCATGAGCAAGTATACCTATTACTTGTACTACTGCTAGTTAGGTCAGGCCATAGATTCATAGAGTGGGAATTGGTTTTGGGGAGGATGGAACAGATATTGATGGGCTTGTCCTCCAAGGTGCTCTCGTAGGATGGTGGGTTTTGGTTCTGAGATCGGTGATATCATCTTTTTTTCATGTGATGTTCTAGGCTGCTAGACCTAAGATCTTGGAGATTTCAAAGTGGGTTTTATGCTTACACAAGAACAATGAGGGTTTTTTGTGGAAAATATATTGTTTCTTGCTACGGTTGGACATTGAATCCGACAGATCATACACCCCCCACACTTTTCATGATGGGTGTAGTCAAGGTGGTTCCACTTTTCGAGCACTGCTTGAAGTGGAATGAGATTCAATTCATGTTGTAGCAGGTGGTTGGGTCCCATGAGACTGATTGTTGTCTTCTAAGTTGCGGACCTAGTGACAAATTTGAGAGCCTCAGTTCTGAACTGTTGGTTGCTCATGATGCCTGGTGAGGGGTTTGGGTTCCAGCTTTGATTCACCTTTCTTAGATGTTTGTTACGATGATTTGATCAGAATATTGTTATATATGCTCGGTAATGCAATTTAGCTTTCACAGATGCCCGTTATGATGATTTTATTTAGTGTATATATGCTTAATCATGCAATGCCCATGATGGTTTGAAATGGGATGGAGAGGACTTTTCATTTGTGGTAGTAGAAGGTGATGTTTATTAGGGGAGAGATTGACGATGGTACTTTTCACCAGGCAAACACATATGGCACCTATAGCATGGTCTTAGCTTGGCTGACGAGAATGGAGATGGTAGTTACCTAGTCCTAAAGCATGAGTGGGTGCCCTTAACCGACACAACTGGGTCGTTTTGCGGGGAGATGAGGAAGATTTTCAGTTTTTATTCTTGGGTATTTTTGTTGTGTGTGAGGTTCGGACTAGCTTGGGGATCCTTTGGATTGATTGATCCCACCTACCAGTCAATTTTTTGGCCATCTTTTATGAATAAAGAAGGGATGGCCAAGATGCAGCCTATGTTTGGTGGCAGAACGGGTTTGGATCACTTCTGGTGATTTGGGCAATATGGTTACAAAGAAATGATGTTTTTATATCATCAGGGGTTTCTATGGCGAATGAGATCCACTTATTTGCAGAGCTTTGATGGGATAATTGTAACTGTGATGTAACTTGTTTGTGTTTTTTAGTCGAATGAAATTTACGGTTGACTACTAATCTCTAATGATCACATCCTGTTGGCTTGAAAAGAAGTTGACAGGATTCCAATGTAAGATAAGATGGAGAGTCCTGAGTCTCCTGACTATGGTGGTTTCAGCTGCTCAAAGAATTATCGACACGTATGGGTGAGAATGAATGGTGGGAAATCTAAGATATGAAAAAAGAGAATTAGTAAAGAAAGCTGTCTATTTCATTTCCACCCACCATCACTGACAAACTTCCTTTACATATCCCTTATCATCCCCCTGATTCGTCTTTTCCATCTTTCATCCATCTTCCCCACCCTCTCAAAAAAATCCATCTTCCCCACCACGACTGATTGCCATGTTCTTTGCTCTCAAAGCCAGACATACCCAGTCGGACCTTAGTCGGACTTTTCTGATCACCAGTCACCATCCATTTCCAAATAGGTTAGTTGTGTTCAGTATGGTACTATATGTGATGATAGGGGTGGATTCTGGTGTAGTGATGATGTAAGGAGAATGCACTACCCGGTCATCCTTAGAGAATAAAGAGTGAATGCGCTATGTATCTGGGATAGTGAGGAGTCACGGGGCATCTGACTCTGGAGATACTCTGCCGTGCTACACTAGTTCAGATGGGTTAGTCAGATCAGGTCCTTGCAGGTATCTGACCCGAATATCCTGTCGTGCGTATTAATGAATTCGGGCTTAATGTGTGTACTTGATTAACCTGAATATTTTAACACCCCTAATACTCTGTCCTTGAGAGACTGCTCAGTATAATACGTCGGAACATTATGATGCAATAGATAAGCTTCTGTGGGCATGTAAATCTCCTGTAGATTTTGCACAATGCACCTCCAACTGTTTTCCCATAGTTAGGTGGTTTGACCTGCTTAACTGGTTAAAGATATCCTTAGAAAGAGATGTTATGTGAAGAAAAGACTATATCAAATTGTGTAGGGGATGGAATTAGCTATTATCCCTGATCCAAATACCAAGTTCTTGGATATTAGTATTTTTTATGGTTAGAAACTAATGTTGTATAAGATGTTGTAGACATCAGTGAGTTTCTTGTGTCGACCAGAGTGCACAGATGGATTATCTGGGGATGCTTTAAAGTAGAAAAATAGTCTGTCGGGCAGATGATTTAATTTTCTTGTACTGAATAAGTAATGGGATATCTTGCTATGAGATATCCTGGTATATATGATGGACGATCCTTTAGTTAGGTTGGTGTATACGGATATTGGAATGGTTGAAATGGATGCTGACTTTTGATTTGAATTTGTGGAAGTTTTTATATGATTGGATGAGTTGAGATGTGACGTTTGTTAATCTTTTAAATGATTGGTTTATGATGTAGTTGTCAATGCCTTTCCATCCGTTGGTCACGAGGAGATATCTTGTCTTTGATATCATGACTCGTGAGTATAAATGTGTTATCTATCATGCCAAAAGCGAGATGTATAGTATCCCAACATTCATGGGGATATCCATCTTGTCAAATGCACACGGCACCACGGTTCACCCGAATGTCCTGCCATTAACCAGGATCTTTGTTCGAAACGGTGATATAAAGCCGGGATTATAGATTATTCTCTTGGTTTGTGGTCAGAGATGTCTTGCCACAAGTCGCCACAACTACCAAAACTTTCACAATGAACTTTTTTTCTGAAGTTGACTCTATTCTAGAAGTTGCTTAAGATTGAATATAGGCTAACAGTATTATTAATGCTGATGTAAGTTACTGTAATGGCATGCTATTCGGGCTCTACTTAGAATTAAATATTTCCAGATTCTATGCTGTTTGTTGACCAGTCCGTTCATGTTGGCGTCGTTCTTCTGCAGGTCCGATATTTAGTTCTGGTGTATGCACCGAAGTGTTCCGCTTTGATGCATCGAAACAGCAAGCCGGTATAGTTCCAGCAACTTCAGTTGCTAATGCTACTAAAAATACAACAGAAAAACCCCCTTGTTCTGAAGGGAAGCTGAGGAATCGGAGAATTCTGTACAGTCACCCCATTCCTTTAAGTGGCTCAACCTTGAATGTCTCAGAGAAAGTCACTGGGGTCCATCATCCAGATGGCAACAGTAAAGCAAACCTCACCAAAGGGTCAAATTCCATTGTTGTATCTGTATTAGTAGATCCTCGGGAAGTTGGTGACAGAGATAGTGATGGCATGATTATGCCGAAATCAATATCAAAGATCTTTGTTGTCGTGCTGGTGGACAGTGTCAAATACATTACATATTCCTGCGTCCTTCCATTCAAGAACAATGCACCGCATCTCGTCGCCCGGTGAGTTATAATTGATGTTATCTGGGGAATACAAAGTCATTGGCGACGGAAGGCATCTCTTGCATGATATACTTTTTTGCCCATAGTTCTGTAGGACTGAAACCAACAGTTCTTATTTAACGATGCAGTAGTTCTAATACAAATATTGTAGTTTACCATATATGCGTTATTTTTTTCTTTCACCCCCAAATTTCTTTAATAGATGTTTATACAAAATGAATATGGTCCCTGCTATCATCTAACATAGGGTATTTGCATGTAATTAATAATTGTTTATTATTTGGGTGCCCATGTGTAATAAAACGAGGTATGTAATGATCTCTTGTAGTTTTGGATAATTTGGTTTGGTTTTTGAAGAAGCTGGAAATGACATCTTTGGTTTTTTAAAAGAATCTTACTACAGAGCATTCTCCCACTAATAGATGCTCAGGTTGTCTCCATCCTGATCTTCTCCTCCTTCATGGTCTTGGTTCTCTTGTCCCCAACAAGGAACCATTCTGGATTGTTGTTAGATAGATGCTGATCACAATTTGGCCTGATGTTTCTTCTGTGTTTTGGATTTTTTGTGTGTATCTGATACAACCTTCATGACCAATATGCAAACGAGTGTAATTCTGAGTGTATTGACTGCATCTTTTGATGTAATTGGTCATCTCTTAGACTAAAATGGTTATTAGACTAGATAAATTATTGGACTGTAAAAGTGGTAAGAGGTGTATCTGAAGCTATTCATGTAATAGCATCGCAATTTTGCATACTTTTGTATTGTCTCTTCTTCAGGACTTGTTTTAGTACGTTCCGTGATGATAAGTAAGCTATTCTGTATTCTTTATAAGGATTTTTTTAATAAAGAATAAGACGATTATAGATAGAACAAGGAAGTTCATGTAGTATACACCATTTCAATATCCTACCCAAATTTTTAAAAGTAAAAATGTGATGTTTTTTTAGGTAAAAGACTAACAATGTGATACGTTATCTCTTGATTTGATAATAATCTTCTGATGTAAAGGATGAAAGTACTCTCATCTTGATGGAGACAAAACACTGGTTGCCATTTGGGATGTAGGGGAAGGACACAACATGGAATCAACCACACCCATAGATCGAGGTATTCTTGGAGCAAATGAGGGGTGCAATCGAAGGTGCTGCGTGTTTTCCATGGCTTAAAGAGCTTGTGCAGCCGAAGGTGTCCCCTCACTTGCTCCACCCTCTCCTACCTCTGCGTGCAACGCCTCCTCTTCATCCTCGTCGGTGTCCTCATCGCCTCCACCTTCCTCCATCCCTACTACAACGCCCTCTCCATGATCATCGATCGCCCCATTGTTGGCGATCGCCTCACCCTCCTCAACCCTCCCCTTTCCTTTCCCTCAACGTTTCTCCCAAGTGGATCGTCATCATCGACAACAATGGCTTCGTCAGTAGCCACCTCGTCGGTGTTCTCCTCCAGAAGAGTTGCAACGTGATCGTCATCGTCAACTTTTTCACTGGTAGGAAAGAGAATATCACCCACCACTTGTCCAACCTGAGGTTCAAGCTCATCCACCACAACATCGACGACGCCATCCTCAAGGTTGATCATATCTATCACCTCACCTGTCCCTCTTCCCCATCCAATCTATGTTTAAATCAAGTAGATCAACTCTTGCTTACAAAATAAAAGAAGAAACTTATACACTTTGATGGTTGATTATAGATCAGATTTTTCTAAGTTAGATTGATCTATAGATCAATAGTTGTTATGCTTAACTGCCTCTTGGTACAAGTAACCCTTCGGGGGTATTTATGTATTTTTCCTTTTGTACTCTCTAGGATTTTCTCTCTATATAAAAGGCCCTAGCCCTATAGAATAGACATCTCATTTGTCTCTCTTCTCCACATAGTATAACGGTCCTAGATCGGGGTTCTGACCTAAAATACCCACATCCACCTTCAAGCCTCGCAAAAGCCTGCGTGTTCCCTCTTCCTTGGATTAGAGCCCCACGCAAGGCCCTCCAATCGTCTCTAGTGTAATAGCTCGACCCCAAAAGAGGATCTCTAGCACCTACCGATATTGCTAGAACCACCCATAGAGGTCCGCTAGTGCCTTCAGGTGATGAATCTCTGATACATCATATTAATATTTATTTATTATCCTCCTTATTTAAACAACCCAATAAAAATATTCATTAATTCCTCATTCTTAACAATTATCCCTCTTCCTATAATTAACCTTAATTATTGTATAAAATAAGACCTTTTATTTTCCTTATTTTATTTCTTACTAAAAATCTATGAATAATTAGAGTAATTATAATATATATTTATTTTGACTTTGAAAAGAAATAAAAAATACAAAAATCTCAAAACCTTTAAAATATAGTTTTTATATATTAAAAATACTTCTAAAAATATTTCCTTGTATAAATGACATCTTATGAATTTTTGATCAAAATGAAACTTATAGGTCTCCTCGTGATCTACAACTTTCATGTTTTGACTTTTTGCTAATTCTTCTTTCTTTTATTTCTTTCTCATTTTCTATTATTTCCCCAATTTCTGAATAATCTAATTGGGCCATGTGATGCCTTCTAGGTCGTCCACGTGGCCCCTTCTCCACGTGCCACTCAGCCCCTCTGGCCGTCCATCTCACTTCCTCTGCCTTCATCTCTATCATTCATCACCGCTTGATTCTCAGCCATATGATGAGATCATCAGATCTCATCAGAGCCGTCCCAACCTGCTTTTAGCTCAGCCGTTGGATGATACCGCATCCAGTGGCTGAGCTTCCTCTACACCGCCTCTAATCCCTTAGCCGTTAGATGAGACCCTATGCTTCATCTCGATCGCATGCCTCCGCTTTTCTAATAGACCTTAGATCAGATATCCTGATTTGATCTGGGCGATCCACCTACGCTCCTATCTAAGACGTTGGATCACTCGATCCAACAACCAGGAGATCATATCCCACCTATGGCGCCTTCTCCGCCCAACTGTTTTACCTCGCCGCAACCCTTGCCCCTTCCATTTTTAGTCTCCACCTCAGCCATCCTCTCCACTACCCAAACATTTCCCTACGTAACCCTCACTCCGATCATTCTTGCCCTATCATCACACACTCCATATCCGCTTTCTGCGGACAATCCAACCATCGCAATCACCCCCTTACCTTCCATAAATGGCCGGTCGACCACCTATATAAAGTCCTCCTCTGCCTCTGATAGTCCTCGTCCATCATTCACGAAATCCAACCCTAGCTATCCTCCTCCTCCTGTAAGAGAGGAGTTGATTGGTGACAATGACGGCTCCTGCCCTCGGTGTAGACCCATGGCTTCGGCCATGATTCGACTGCTACTGCATGCCGACAAGCACCAAGGTCTGGATGTCCTTGTTGTGCGACAACCCGAGGTTTGCTCAGAACCTCAATCTAAGCCTTTCTCCTCTGCCCCACACTGACCATGCAAGCCCTCCTTCTCTCCTACTATGTTTTCTTGATTTCTCCTTTTTAATTCTACGCACGCACACCTCCCTACCTTCAATTGGATCTCTTTCGAGCTCTACCACACTCCAATGATCCACACACATGGCTCCGTTCACCACCTCCCCTTCTCCAGAACCTCGCACACCTCAGCTTCCCTTCTTCTTCGCCTCGCAGGAGAAGAACCCTTGGTCCCCCACTCCTCCGCCCGATAAGGACCTCCACTTCACTCACAACACTCACACATCGCTGCTTCGACTATCTCTAATGCTTACAGGTACTCATCTTGTCAATGGTCGAAGCCCCACAACTTGCTCCGTTGGAGACCCCATCCTCCGACAATGCTTCACCACCTTGCTTCCCCATCCATCGCAGACCTTCGTCTCACCTCCAATAGTCTCGCACGACTTCTGGCATCCTTCCTCGACCATCAAGTAGGCATATGGAGCACAATGGATGAATCCACAGCTCGCCGGAGCCCTACCAAGTTTGTCGCAGGAGGCATCGCTATTGAGGTGGAGGGGATCGACCGCGAGCTACATATATTGTTCGACCATCTAGATCAGACGACCTTGATGATCCCCCAATCGCTGCCATGAAGCACTTGGCTTAGTGGAACCGAATTTGATCCCAAGCACGGAGGCCACATCATGTGGCCTCCGACCCTGCAGTCGTCCGAGCCATATGCCCGAGGCTCCGCTGAACCTTGCTTCGCACCCCAGCTTAGCCCATGCACGTGCAACACGCGTGCGACCTGTGCTATTTGTAGATCATGCCCACGAAGTCCTCTAAGTTGCAAAGAGTTCCCTCCCAAGCGCGCGTGCCTCACGTGCCGCGCATGGGAAATTTTCATAGGAGCCCCGCCGACTTTACAATATTACATGCATGCCTCTGCAGGGAACTTTTTGCATAGTTATCCCATTTTATTCCTCATATTTTTACTGCATTTATGCCGTTGCATTCTATTTATCATATCATGAGCATACGAACTCAGTTTCGCTTGTTTCAGTTTCAATGGGTTTCTAATTTGATGCTCTTTCTAATGGCACATTGTATTCACTGATTTGATGCTTAATATTTGATGCTAAATTTGGGATACTTTACGTGTCAACTGTACTTCATTAAAACATCCTTATTATAGCTATGATATATCTTTACACTCAAGTAACACTGAATTTGATTCTCTTTCTTTATGCTCAATTATTCAACCATGTGTAGGGCATGTTATTGCTTGCATAATTCACTAGTTCTAGTATAGCATATTGCATCTCATTTAATTGCATAAATCAAATAAAAGTGCATGCATCATTATATACCATTCTATTTGCATTATGTGTCTGCGTATTTTGTTATATGCATTGTATTTTGCATATGAAGAACGAGATCTATGATTATAAATTTCTCATATTTAATCATTAATTTCTGATAAATAGACAAGGAGGCTCATGTCCTTGTGTTCGACCTTGGTAGACTTGTCAAGTAAAAATATTCCATAACATTCAGAGATTGTGATTTTTGACGAATCATTTTCACTACCTATACTATGATAAAACATGATTATTAACGTGGTGAAAATGCGATTCATCAAAATGCGCTTCCAGGACCTACGAAGATCGTCAGCCCCACAACTACCCTCCACGGGTATCGTGGGTCTCTTTGGAAGATCCAAAACTCATCCCGAACCACTGCCAGGAATCAAAATATGCTGTCCATTGAGGTTTTTCAGCCCTTCAAGGGAAAACGTAAGTTCTAGGGAAATTTCTAGCCCTTATATGCATCCTTAGTTTATCACAAGATCTTCTTTCTGTTTTAAGACCACCATGGCACCTTCTTCTACCTAGACAAAGCCCTTGGCCACGAATATTATGGCACAAGGTACTACTATCAAACTCAAGGGCACAAAAAATTACGTGCTCTGGTCTCAATCTTTTATGGCGTTCATTGGTGGTCAAAGGAACTCTACATTCTGACTAAAGATCTGTTAGATGAAAAGGACAAAAAGTACGACAACTAGCATATATACAACTACTTCGTTATCAACTGGATGACCGACAGTTTTGAGGCGTACATTGCCTCAAATCTTCTTTACAAAAATACGACCAAGGAAATGTGGGAGGATCTCGAGCCAAACATACTCCCAGAAGAAGACAAAGTCACACCATACATACATTTACAGATGAATTTGGTTGGCATCTCAGGTGATTCCACCCTCATCGAGTTCTACATGCATCTCTCTAGGATGTATGAGGATCTTGCAGTATTCTAGCCCTTATGATGCACCTGACAAATACAAGAGGGTTCTGACCGACTTGTATTCCGCTTTCTTGATGGCCTACATTCTAGATACCATACAACAAAGGAGTAATTTCTTATATCAGACACACTGCCAACAATGAAGACCATCTTTGATCGACTTGAGGAACTCGAGACATCGGCTGCCCGACCTCCCGTCTTATCTTCAACAAAGAACTTTGCATACAGGGCCTCATCTGGACGAGGAGGCAGATACGACTTACGAGAAGGACGTGATTGTAATCCAAGTCATGATCATGGATGGGAATCTAGACGAGGCCGTGACTTTAGCCGTGGTCATGGATGAGACTCTATTGCCCCATGCACTTACTGTGGTAAGTGGAATCACCTGACTGAACAATGCTGACAAAAGTTTGGTGTACCTTCTTATCACACTAATAATGCCTATGAGGATAGATATGATGTGGAAGAGGCGTCACCTACAACAACCTCCAGTGGCAAGACCGTTCATCTTAATGATGCATATTACTCCTGCCTGATGCAGATCCTTCAAACTCCAGGACCTACTACTAGTAGTAACACTACCACTGCTGCTCTGGCTACTCCTTCAGATACAATAGCCAACTCTGCCGTCACTCCTACTTCAGCTTGGATTATTGATTCCAGTGCCTCTACTCATCTCACTGGAGAAGGTAGTCTTCTCACCTCTTCCGTACCATCTACCTCTGTGAAGTCAGTTCGAGTCGCTAATGGGACTCATTCACCGATTACTACTGTCGGAGCTATGGAATTGTCTTCCAAGCTCCAACTTTTTGGGGTTCACCGTGCTCCTGATTTTCCTCTTAGCTTGCTATCAGTTCACAAGTTTTGTGTTGAGCTTCATTGTTGTGTCATATTTGATGAATCTTGTTTTTATTTTCAGGATATTTGGATGAGGCAGATTTTTGGTGGTGGCCATGAGAAGAAACGACCTATATTATCTTGACATACCCTCAGATTCCAATTTTGTTGGTGCTGCATCCATCTCCGAAGATCCCCTATATATAAGAGACCCTAGCCCTAAGTTAACCTTGAGCATGTTTGGTTTAGCTAAGAGAATTGTTGCTCGGTCCCTTTTTACGCATAGTAGCGAGGTTTATGGAGAACCTCTTGAGCACCCGCCAAAGGAAAGTTACAGGGGTCATGTTAACCCTATGTTCATGTTTGTAACTAGGTTGGTTTGGTTAGAGTAACCTCCTGCGAATAGAAGCTGTTTGGATGGTTATGATGGTTAGAGAGGGTTGGAATGATAAATATGATACGATGTGACATGGATTGTATGCTATATTAACTTTTCTAATGATTATAATATGTTTTTATGTTACTTTTCTATTTGAACGTGGTTAAAAAATATATAACAAAGAAATTGTACCGTCCATACAATTAGATCCCACCCATGATTGAAGGGATAGAGCAGGGGGACTACTATGTTATCTTGGGATAACCTGATAACCAAATGAGCCCTATAGGTTTGTTCTTGTTAATCTGACTGATGCACTCTGTTCTTTTATATACACATGTACACACATGGGCTATATGAGATATTCAGCTTAAGGGGATAGCTTCAAGAGCTTGCAGCGGAGGACACCATCATTGATGTGACTTTCCACAATGAAGACGTCACGACACCAGAGGGTGTGGGAGTATGGGACGACGATGAGGAGTTTGCTGAGGAGGACATTTGGGATGAAAGATTCCTAATGAGAGGGGTCGGAGTACGAGGTGAAGGAGAATGAGAGAATGCCACTGACTAAAGATAGAGAAAATGATAAAAATAGATTTTTTTTACCTATATATGAATGGTAGGCATTTTAGTCTTTGAGATTGAAAAGATGACACCAATGAGCCATTTTTTTGCATATGGGGACCACATATTACCAAATCAAGAGATAGTTTATCACATTGTTGCTTTTAAAAGTTCGGATATGAGATATTGAAATTAATTGTATAGTTTATGGACTCTTGCATAATTTATTCTTATATATATTTATAATTGATCCTATTTCAGAGAATGAGAAAATCTATTCATATATCCTTTTTAATAACCTCTTGTTAGAGGAATGTACTAGGATATTCTTTAGTACTCCATGTCATTCCATTCTATCATCACATATGCCACTATTGATGAGGGAGTTAAGGGAATCAATACAATATTTTTTGGATGCATTCATGAAATAATAATTTTTAAGACATGCAATAGTAAAATTTTCTAGCGTCAAGTCTACATAAAAGATACACAATGCGCAAGCTAAATACTATTTATAAGGATTATTTGAGCTCCATCTTCAACTTCTTATTTGATTATATCAGTAAAAAATGATAGATTTACCTTTGAATGTTAATTCTATTTATGAATTACACCCTTATCTTCTTCTTTTCTTATACCCTTTTTCACTCACCCAAACTCTCCTCCCACATCTCCAAGTTCTTCTTCTACCTCTTAGCCTCCTCCATCTCTCCATTGTTGTCCTCTGCCTCCCTACCTTCTCTCTCTTCGCTTCCCCACCCACTTCTCACTCCTCGACATTGATCTCCTCTACCTCAGTCCACAAAATAAGGTAGTGAGGAGGAAGCTCGAAGGGAAGCTGTTCACACTAAGCATGAAAGATGTGGCAATGCTAGGCTATGGTTGAGGGTGATGATGTTAGAGCACCACCATGAGGGACTGATGATGGCGATGGTTGTCGAGACCAAGAGGGTGGCACAAGGCAATTTTCAATGATGATGTTGTAGAGTAAGGGGTTCACGATGTTTCAGAAACTAGCATTGATGTTTGTAGCACCTCCTCTATAGTAAGGAGCAACACCAAGGCTGCATTGGTGAGCAAAAATGGTCCTCACAAAATGTTGCTTCCCGGAGACAATGGTCGGCGTGGATTCTCGATGATGACGAGGATCGTCATTGGATTGACGCTCGAGGTGATGTCAAAGGAGGAAGTGAATGTTCACCAGGTGGCCATGGAGTTTGAAGATACGTTTATGGTAATGTTGATTTGCAACATGTAATAGGTGTTGGATAACCATGTTGGTTTTCAATTGAACTTTCGAGGAAGATGCCGACGTGTAAGAGATTTGAAGTTGGGGGGAGTGAGGGCGTGTTGTGGGAGGTGATAGGGGGAGGGGCAGGAAGGGGGAGAGGAAATGGGAGTGAACTTGAAAAAAAATATGAATAAATGTATACTTTTTGGTTTAGTATATAGTTAGAGTATCTCAAGAAATGGTTGAGTTGGTGGAGTAAAGTAATGACAAGGCGACTATAAAGATAGAGTGATTATCAAGAGAATACAATGTAATTTACAATTACAAATGAGCCATAAATGTAATTATAAAAAGGGATTTTTACCCGGCAGACCCTGTAATCTTTTGCAATTACCGCTACGACCTTCGAAACATCGTAATTCCTCCCCCGACCTCGTAAAGTTGCTCCGTCTTACCCAACAAACCCTGCCGTCAATTTTAACTATATTTGAGTCAAATACTTGGGTTAATCTTGAGTTAACCTAACCAACTTACCATCGAACGGTTAGGATTAACCGAAATAATAAAAAAAGAATAGGAACAACCTAAGATTATGCGAGCAGGGAGGGTTCTTGCCGATGACGGTGGTATGCGCGCATGAATGGTGAGGGTTCTTGCCGATTTGGATGCAGAAGCTTGGGCGGCGGGGGGAGCAGCGGCCGGGGCGGGGGGGGGGGGGGGGGGAGGGGAGCAGTAGCATCGCCGCGAGCAGGGAGCAGCGGCCGGGGCGGGGGGGAGCAGCAGCATCACTGCGAGCAGGGAGCAGCGGCCGGGGCGGGGGGGGGGGGGAGCTGTAGCATCGCCGCGAGCAGGGAGCAACGGCCGGGCGGGGGGAGAGCAGCATCACTGCGAGCAGGGAGCAGCGGCCGAGGCGGGGGGGGGGGGGGGGGGAGCAGCAGCATCGCCACGAGCAGGGAGCAGCCCCCGGGGGCGGGGGGGGGGGGGGGGGGGAGAGGGGGTAGCGCAGCAGGTCGGTTGACCGGGTCGGGTCGCAGGGGGGGTGGGGGGGATGTTCTTCGGATGGATCGGCTGCAGGGGGAGGTTCTCCGGAGGGTGTTCTTCGGACGGGGATCGACCGCAGGGGAGGCGTTGCAGGTTGGTCTTCAAGCACGGGATGGGTTGGACGTGGGCGGGCGAGTCTGGGAGGATGCAGGTCGGGGGGAGCAGCAACGCCAGCGCGGCTGGGGGTTCCATCGGGGTCGAGTGGGGGGCAGGGAGCAGGGAGCTTTGGTGGCAGGGGTGCAACAACGCCGCGGGGGGGGGGGGGGGGGGGGGCTCCATCGGGCTCCGGGAGGTGGGGGTGGCCAGGGGAGCAGGAGCTTGAGCAGAGCAGCATCGGGGTCCGGGGGAGGGGAGCAGCGAGATTGGGCGGCGGGGGGTAGCAGCATCGTGGGGGGAGCAGCGAGCTTGGGCGGTGGGGTAGCAGCATCGCGAGGGGGGGGGGAGCAGTGAGCTTGGGCGGCGGGGGTAGCAACATCGCCGGGGGAAGGGGGGAGCAGGGACATCGGAGGCCGGATGGAGGGGCAGGGATGTTGGAGTGGCACTCAACGTAAATTCAATCAACAAAATGGGTATAATATAAAATAACATAACGGAATCCGGTTAATTTTAACGGGTAAAAGAACGGAGGTTAACCACAGGGTATGTAGGGTAAGGGTTAGGAAGTTTACAGGGTCGAGGGGAGGAATTACGATGTTTCGAAGGTCGTAGCGGTAATTGCAAAAGATTACAGGGTCTGCCGGGTAAAAATCCCTTATAAAAGTATACAACATGTGTGAAAATCCAAAAAATAATGGTCGATATACCAAGATTTACTTGAAAGGGTAAATTATAGAAAAAAGACTCAACTATGCACATATATTCTCAACTAAAGATCTTATTCTTCAAATGTAACAAAAAATGTCACGAATTTCCAACTTTAGGGTTTAACTCTTAATTCAGAATCGATTCATAGTTTTGATTTTTTTCCACATTAAGTATGGTCAGCTACATGGATTCTATGCCTCCATTCAGATCTACCTTGGTTCATTCTCAGGCTTAGATCCAAAAACATAAGATCCTTTCAGAGTCCCATTCCAACATTTCTTGGGCCTTCCTCATGCTCTCTTAGCCAGCTCAACATCCCAACACTCACATCTCCTAATTGGTGCATCACTCGGCCTCCTTTGCAAATGGGCATGCCACCTTAAGTGATTTTCTCGCATCTTATCCTTGATTGGACCTTCATCCACTTCCCGTCTGATTACATCCTTTCAAATCTGATCTTTATATGTATGTACACACATCCACCTCAACATTTTTATTTCTGCAACTGCCATTCTCTACACATGTCTATCGTTCTCATGACAACATTCAGATCCATAGAGCATAATATGTCTCATGATTGCTTTGTAAAACTTTCCTTTAATTTTCATAGGAATTTTCTTATCACATAAAGCAATAGAGGTTCTTCTCCATTTTAGCCAACTTGCATTTATTCTATGAGTAACAATCTCCATCAATTTCTCCATCATGTTGCAAATACATCTCAAGTATCTAAAAGAGTCTTTCTTCTGAATGTTATTGTCACTAGATTCCTTCACCATTGCTTTCATCAAAAGTGCACTCCATATATTTAGTCTTAGCCATACTTATACGAAATCTTTTAGTCTGTAATGAATATCTTCAGACCTCAAGCTTCTTATTTAATCCATTTGTAGACTCATTAATCAACTCAATATTATCAACAAATAACATACACCAAGGTATCTCATCGTGAATGTGACCAGTCAACTCGTCCATAATCGAAGTAAAAAGGAATGGACTCAAAACTGAACCTTGGTGCAGACCAATATTAATGTCAAAATAGTTACTCTTCCTAGACTGGATCCTTATACAAGATGAAGCCCTATCATATATATACACACACTTTATGAGGTTGATGTATATGATATGTACTTGTCTCTTCTCCAAAACTCTCCATAATATCTCCTGTGAGACAGAATCATAAGCCTTATCCTTTTAGCTCTATAAATCTCCGTTGTTCTCTGCAACAAGTATGTGGCTTCAACACCTGGCATGGAATTAAATGCGATTTTTAGGGTAAACTACAAAAAGGGTATCAACTGTACGCCGATTCCCAATTACGAGCCTCATATTTTAAATATAACAAAGAAGGGTCTGAACATTCAACTTTAGAGTTTAATATTGAAATATAAGGCTTATAGAGGCTTACAGAGGCTTGTATTTGAGACAAAAAAGAAGACCGGGTCCCTCTTTGTTACATTTAAAAATTGAGCCCCCTAATCAGGAATCGAGGTATAGTTGATACTTTTTTTTGTGATTTGCCCTAAAATCACGTTCGATTCCATGTCTGGTATTTATGCCACCCACTTGATGCGGAGAACAGTTGAGACTTGTAAAGATAAAAGAAAGAACCTTCATATGATTTTTAATTGATTCCATGCCAGGTCCCTCTCCCTCTCCTCTCGTTGCCTCTCCCTCCTCCGCTCCCTTCCTTCCTCCTCCTCCGCTGCTCCCTCAGCCTCCTCCGCCCTCACCTCCTCTCCATCTCCCTCTCCCTCTGCCATGCCTGCCTCATCACCCTTGACCCCTCTATCTACCTCCTTTCCCCCTCTATCGTCGTACGTCTCAAATTCTAGGACCAACTTTGGCTCCCCCTCCCCTCTCCCATCCTCCCCAGGAGGCGCTTCACAACCGCTGCCGTCGCTGATCGCGTCTAAGTTGTTGGTAGGTCTACTGTTGAGGTCAAGGAGTACGATTCGACCACCAACGTGTGGAGGATAGTGGTGGTGGCACCGTGAAGGAGGCATGGGTGTGTTTCAGCGGGGGCCAACAGAGTCCTGGATGTGATCGATAGGCTAAAGTTCAACGACCATAGGATGGATGCATGTACGAGCACGATGGAAGCGTACGACGCCAGGGTGGGGGTGTGGATCAGGAGAAAGGGTTCCCCAGCATGGGATGCACGGTGGGGCAAGTACTGTAGGAGGGAAAGTGTACGTGATGGCAATCCACACTGTAGAGGTGAGATTTTGAAGGTGGGAGATGGAGGAGGTAGGGGAGGAGGGGAATGGGCGTGACTCAGGGTGCCGCTAGTGCCTGGGTGGGTGGGTGGGAGTTGCAGGGTTCATGAAGTTCGCATGCATAGGGGTCGAGGAGAGCACAGTGGGAATGGTCGTAGAGATGGGGTAGGGTGATGAATTGGTGTTGTTCTGCGTATCATTGGAGACGAGTGGAATAGTGGGTGCGGGCTGCTGTAGGGGTTCCAATAAGGGACTGCATTGCGGTGGAGTTCTGAGGTGTTATGAATATGAGCTTCGTGCTGATGGTGATGGTGGTTGTCGGGAATGGTGGTTGTTTGCTTGATAGTTTGTTGTAAGTTTCTCAAGGTGGTTCAAGCTTGGGGCGGAGGGACATGGGCACGGATAGGGGCCATGCCCCTAGGCTACGTCTGTTTTACTGCTTTGACTCTTAGAGGTGCATGCGTGTTTTAATCCTATCTTCATTGCTGACATATATTCCATGGCTTTCATCAATAATAATATTAATACAAGATTTTCAATAATTTCAACAATACCAGGGTCAGACCATGCATTTTTCATATTTCTAGTTTTTTTGGTATTTTTCATTACATCTGGAAAAGGAATATTCACATGAGAAAATGCATTGTTCTTAATTACAGAGTTTTATATAGATGATTGGCTAGAAGGTAGGCCATCATGCAAAACAGGAAAAGATGTATCCACATGAGTTTTGGCTTCATCGAACTATGTTGGAAGTGCTGCTGGTGCTGGCTCCTCCGGTGCGGGTCCTTTTTGGCTTTGGCTCTTCTTTTCTTTTTGGAAATTTTTATTTTGCTGATTTTTTTTTGTAATTTTCCTCTTGGTGGTGGATGGATGGTGTTATTCCTACATCTTCTTCCTCACCCTGCTCTGGTGCTAGACCAACTGATATAGAAGATGAATCGTTAAAAGATGCTTTATTCTTCCCTTTGGCAGCTGCAGTTGGTTACAATGTCATGTCGCTCCTGAGAGTCATTACATGAGATAATACAACATCTGAAATACCTGACTCTTCGGGTCCATCTGAGATATCACAAACTACCTGCTTTTTACACTTGAAATTATTAGGGTTCACCTCAACCTGTGTTGGAATATGAGTTTTGGTGGCGGTAAGGTCATCAAGCCTCGAGGACACATCTGCTAGACCTTTGACAAGTTGGGCCAAACGATCTAGGGTTGGGTTCATAGGACCTGCCTCAGATGATTCAACGTGCCGACCACATTGGGAGTGCTATTGCGGAGGCTGGGAAAACTGCGAATTGTAGGGAGGCGGGAGTTGTTGTTGATGAAATTGAGGAGGAAGAGGGTACTGATTTTGATAAGCATCACGTAATTATGGTACGACTGATACTGACAGTATGCAGGCTGCTGGTAATTCTGACTTTGTCTCTAGGTATTCTAGTATGGTGGAGACTGGTGCTGTAGAGGCTGATGGTTCATGACATACCTCCCACCCAAGGCTTGGTGATACGACCTGATGCCGAAGGTTGTCCCTGCTATTGTCTGCTTGGACGGGCCAATTGGGCATCATTGTTCTAGATGTCGTTCACTTCTTGGATTTGGAGCAATGGTAGGAAAAATGGATCTGTATATGAAGGGGGCCGGGGATCGGGCTGCCATACTACAATCTGCTGTGATAGCTACGAAGGTGATTAATCAGGTGTCTGCACGTAATATACGTACTAGACATGAGGCTGACCTGAACTCGGCTGAGGTCTATGCATTGATGGTGGCTCTTTCTGCTTAGCATGAGTTGTGGCTGCCAGGCTTGCAAACTGCACGACATTGATGGTACTGGCCAGCAACTTCAGCTGCTTTGAAATTTGATCCAGCTTGTCTATATATTGGGTCCTTTGTTCAATCACAGTTCGAGGTCTTGTGATCTCTTCTCAATTATGTCTACTTGGATAGGCGGCTCTCGATGATGTTGAAGTTGGATCACTCATCCATATCCGCTTCACTAGATGCCGCCATATTGACAGACTTGTTGTGGATTGACAAAGCCTAAATACCCTATGTTAATCCATCATTGTTATCGTAGTAGTCGAGCACTTAGGATTAATAAAAATGACCACTTAATTAATTTCTTAACTAAAGAGAGCATTCATATTTTTATTTTACTTAGGCAAGATCAAGGTTGAACTCAAGGAGGCAACTGTCTCCTCATGTCAATTAATAGGTGATCTAGAAACTAGGTTTTAGAGAGGCATTTTTTGGTTTTTTTTAATTTTTTTAGCTTTTTATTGTTTTTTTGATAAAAGGAATGTACTTAATAATCAAAGAAAATATGATGAATGGTTTTTTTAAATAATGTAAGAAAATAATGTTATGATATGGGATGAAAGATGAATAAATAAACAAATGCAATCTGTTTTTTTATTTTTAAATGATGATATAATATCGTGAAATGATGATGCAACTATAGATGCAAGCCAATCCAGACTAACAAACCTATCAATTACCATAAGCCACAATGATCAATTAATCACATCAAATACTTATGTAATTAACCTCTGATTGACTTCCCGATAAGTTCACCAATTTTACACTTAATAATTAAGCAATGGATGAGTACGTTAAAAATATTGCATAAGCTCCTCAATTTAATTGATGTTCAAAAAATGTCTCTAAAGTGAGTAATCAAGTATTCAATTGAAAGAGAAGGAAGTAAGGATCAATTTGACACCAATAACGCAAAAATCTGATAAAAGATGCTCAAGTTACAATCAAATAAAGTTTCAGGGGCATTATTATAATAAAAATAAATAAATATTTTACAATTATACCCTCTGGAAGGACCTTGTTATAATTTTAAGAAAACATCTGGGGCCTTCTGTTATTTACCCATGGCGGGGGCATGTGCATAGTTCTTGGAAATCTACAGGGGCCGGGCGTAATTTACTTGCTCGCACGTGGGTTCCACGTGAGGGCAACTCGACTAGTAGTTCGTATGCCCAATCTCCACATGGTAGATGGGGCTTGCTTCAGGCGTGGCTTGGTCCGTAGTTCGAGGCACCAAAGTACAAGGCTCAGGTAGGTCCAGAGGGGATGACGTGGATGGCTTTTCAGCCATCCGATGGACGGATATAGGTCTTCGACATGCCTGAAGTCTGTAGGAGGTGAAGGCTGTGATCTGAGGCGAAGGAGCAGCTGGATTGCAATGGTCGAGTGATGGGCGAAGATGGCCTCGACCGATGGTGGTGATAGAGCAGAGTCGATCCCTCGGCCGACATACAGTCGTGCGGTGGAGTTGTGGGTGCCGATGATCCTCCGGGGTGATAGAGCACAACTGCGGTGAAAGGCGACGAGGGTAGGCTCGACCGGAGGCACGATGAGTTGTAAGCAAGCATGATCATTCAGTGGCTGCAGACGTCGGTAATGGCCTTTGGCAACACATGACCGCGAAGGCGATGATGATGATGGAGTGGACTGAGCATCAAGGGTGGCAAGGTGCTGAAGGATTGGTGGAGGTGTGTGGAGTCGGTCGGTTCGTGAAGAGGTGGTGAAGGGGATTCGTGAAGGGGAAGAAGGGTGGAACGGGGATAAAGATGTAGTGGAGCGATGCAAAGAAGATAGATTGGGGAAGAAGCAGAACATAGGAGAAGAATAAAGAGGAGAAAGAAGAAGAAGAGAAAGAAGAATAAGAAACAGATTCTACCTAGAGAGTCTCGCATGTGGTTTCCGAAGGTTGGTAGACCTTGGCGGTTGTCGCTTCAATCTAGTGAGCGGATGTAGGACTGGCTATCAAGCCTAACGAGCCGAGCCAGGGCTGGGCTCGGGCTCAGGATCAGGCTCGATCGAGCCCAGCCGAGCTGGCTCAGGCTCGAGCTCGAGCTCGGTAGGCTCGAGCCCTTATCGAGCCAGCTCGGGCTCGATAAGTCTTGAGCCGAGCCCTTTATCGAGCTCGAGCCTATTATCAAACATGGTCTGGGCTCGAGCCTATTCAGGCTCGTTAAGGAAATAGGTGTTTTTTTGGTGAAAAAGTGTTTTACTTGGGCTCGAACCCAAGACTTCTTTTTTAAGGATCGCCCACCTTACCAGTAGGCCATCATCCGAGTTGTATATAAAAGTTAAATTATAATATATATTGTAACATTCTTCTTGTTAATAAAAAAGGAAAAATTCTAAATATCTAACTATAACATAGATTAACATAGATAAAAGGTAAAAAATCCAAGTCTACAATATATTCCACCCAATATTATTGTTACATAAACACTTAATCCACCATTAATAATGTTGCAAAACTAATACAAATAAAAATAAAAATCATTGTAGTTTCACAAATAGAATATATATTCCGTATAAAGCTCGTTATTGAGTTATCGAGCTGAGCAGGGCTCGGCTCGGGCTCGACTCGATAAGTTATCGAGCCCAAAAATATGGCTCGAGCTTGGCTCAATAGCTTAATGAGCCAAGCTCACGAGCCTGGATCATCGAGCCGTGACTCAATAGCCAGCCCTAGGCGGATGCACCGAAGAAACTCAGCGGCATCTCAGGTGGAAGCTGCAATGCGGAGGATGCTCTACGGATCATGCCAGTAGCCAGAGGTTTTATGGTCGTCACTCTAAACCTACTTCACGCTGTCACCAGTATCATAGTCGAGCTGGGGGTCTCTCTCCTCACAAATGAGCGAGATACTAGTGGATGACAGTGATGCAAGATGCTTAATGGGTTGTTGTGGGTTGCGGGTCGTGCAGTGATCGTGGGTAGAGGGCCTGGCAGTTGCAAGTCAATGTGGGGAGAGAGGGAGATGGAGAGAGAAGAGGGTGCGTCGGGTGGGTGGTGGTTGCAGAACCTCATCGCATCGTTGCGTGAGGCAGAGCCGTTGGGGAAGGAGAGGGGGGCCACATGGACAACATTGGGGATGAAAAAATAAAAATAAATAAATAAAAATAAAATAATACTAATATAAATAAAATAATAAATTAATTAAAATAAATAAATAAATAAAAAGAAAATAAATGGAAAAAAATAAAAAAAATAAAAATAAATAAATAAATAAGTAAATTATTTAAGTAAATATAGTTAAATAAATAATAAAAATAAAAAGAAAAAGAAATAAAAATAGGGGTGACACATGGCGTCTCTAGAAGCTACCACATGTCGCTCCTAGAATTTTCAAAAATTAAATCCAAAGAAAAATAAAAAAGGAATACCACAAACTCAAATCAAAAAGTGGTTAACATGAAAGTTGTTTGTCTCGATGAGATCTACAACTTTTGTGAAGGACTTAAAACCAACAGAAATCATCTGTACTAAAAACATTTTTGGTGGTACTCTATTGATATAAAATACCGCACTTTTATATTTTACATTATTTTGGCATTTTTAAATAAGATAAAAATAAAATAAAATCAATAAAATATAAAAAAATATTTACACAATAATCTATTTTTTGGATATTTAATAATTAAGAAAATGAAGAAATAAAATAAAGGGGACTTGTACACATATTGTATATACAAACTCATGTTTATTTATTTTCTTCGATTTTTTTCCTCAATTTTTATTTGGAATTTTACATATTTTATTAAAAAATAAGTCAAATAACAACAAAATAATAGTTATTTTTATAGTAAAATAATAAGGTCAATATAGGTCAATATGTATAATATATAATAGGGGCCCAAAATCCAAATTTGACATATGAACTCTGATTCTTTTGAATTTGGTATTGTTTTATTGGTAATTGATCGTACATCAATTCAAACGTTAGTAGGGGTCATAGAGGACAATATGAGAGAGATATTCACATTTTAAGGCTTTTAGTTTTGAACTAGGGTTTGGGTTTTATTGGGAAATTTTACAAGTTAATATTTTTTTAGTATTTTCTCTATATTAGTGTTAGTAATATATATACTATAGAGTTAATTCCATTTTATTCCGAGTTAGTGAAAAATAAATACAATTGGGAGAAAATATGGGTAATTACGCGTGATATTTACAAGGGAATTTGCTCTTCTCATTTAATGCAAGTATGAATGGCAAAATACAGAAATTAATTCTAAGTGCATGAATGATAATAATGCAAAATAAATAAGGAAATGCAACTAATTACTCAGAAACAAATATCTATTCTCAACTTTTTAGAGTGATGAGTCACAAATTCATCAACCCTCTATACTTATCCTTGCTCATCTCCGAGCAACTAAAATGAAATGCTGAAGTGAAATGATTTTGGATTTCATACCAATTTATGAATAAAAGGTGAAAATGGAGCTCGACTCAACCTTTTGATTAATAATGCAACATAACTCCTTATGAGAATTAGGGTTTTAATAACAACAACCTCGAAGTTGCACAAATTAATATCTCTGCTCGACTTAGAAGTCATATTAGATCAACCTCCTCCTTAAGCATCCCACATGAACATTGAAAATTTATCTCCAGTGTGTGAAGGGTATTAGCTCTTACCATCCAAGATATCGGACTACCATGCAATCTCCTCCTCTAGTAACTCGTCCTCGGGGAGTCATGGATTTCCTTCTAAGTTCATAAACGTGCTAGTTCACAACGAGTAAGGGGATAAGTATGAAGAAGGGGAAAAAAGAAGTGGAGAGTGACTAGTGTAGTCAACTCTCCTGTGAAGCTTGGCCGGTGTAGCCAAGTCTCCACTAGATTTGCAGGCTATCTGAAGCTTGGACCATTTTGGTCAAATAATTTTTTATTTTTTGTACGTGAGAATAGATACTTTTTGGTAGAAATTGTGGTTGCTCTTCATGAATCTTTTGTGCCACGATGGATATAGAGTCTTTTGGTCTACCCATATTTTGGGGGTCTTAGAAAAATTGTGCTAGTAATCCATCTCTCATCCGAAGCTTTATTTCAACCTAGTACTTCAAACTTCGATCTTTAGATGTCCATGCTACTAAAGAAAGAAACACACAGTCTGTCAAAACCTAGTCTAAGTTGACCTAAGTGTGTAATGTAGAGTACAGAATAATTCCTTATCCAAGAGTCTATGCAGAATGAGTCGATCAGGTTAGACACTAAGAGTCAAGTTTAGACACTCTCTTGTGCACTTGGAGAATTAAATCTAAGACATGAAGTTTCTAAAATCCTACTTCTCAATTGAAGTTCCTCTAAAATTTAAGTAGATTAAGGTCAAATGAAGTCCATCCTTAATTTCTATTCATATCTCAGTTCAAAACCCACTAACTTTCCACTTTGCATAAATATATGCAAATGAAATGCATACATTATGAAATGTAAGTGGATGAAGTGCAAAATGATTGATTTTTTTAGTGCAAGAATGATATGTAAGAGTAAATAAGAAACCTTTTTTTAGATAAAAAGATTTTGTGAAATTATGTGTCATACCTCCTAATTTACAATAAATTTATAAAAGTATTATAATTGAAAATGGTTTTACAAGATTTTAGAAGGAGGATATTATAACATTATACAGTTTTTATAGCTTGTATACAATTATCCACATCATACAAGTATACATGTATTTTACAAGGATTTTTTTTACCAAATTTTCCCATCCTGTAATTATTGCATAATATATACAAAAATACGTGAAAGTATGAGCTATGGGTAAAGTATATATGTAATATATACATGCACCCCTATAATTAGCATGTGTTATGTCCTTAGAGTTGGACATGCGAGCCCATAGCGAGCCATTATGCAATAAATGTTATTGCAAATATCATTCCCTGATCTGAAATGAAGAATGATTAATTTGCATAATAGGTCCCTTAGTACAATTAGAGTTATGTACCATGGCCATCTTGATGATCATACAACTGTTGATTCAATTATTGAATCATAGAGGTTGGTGCTTGGATGAATATCTAATGGATTAGATTGAGGACTCATCAAGCACTATCAGATGATTGTTAAGAGATAATCTCCAGCTTGAGTAGGAGAAGGCAATCCTTTCTCATTTGGTTGATATCTATTGGCTTCTTGATGCAGGTCCTCTTGGATAAGTTAGGTCAAAGAGTTGACTTAACGATATTGAGATAACCAAAGTCCTATGTCGTATGCTGTCACGATATAGGCACACATCCTTTGACCAGAGACATATATGTTACTATATGTCTGAGTATGTACATTTAGCAGACCAATAGGTTGATGACCTAACCAAGGTCTATACACCGGTGCGCTAGTGTGCATGCAAGGGTATATGAGTAATACGATCTCTCGAAGGGATCATATAGGTTCGTTACTGAACAGGAAGACATGAGCTCACTCATGAAATATTGGGAAGAATCAAATTTCATGCACGGTCATCTCACTTTGTAAGCTTGACTGAATTTGTAGGTTTGATATATACTTTTGGAAAGTATATGATCAACACCTGGGTATGATATATGCTTTTGGAGTATATGATCGATACCAACTCCCAATGATCAAATGAGAAACTTAATGATAAAACCCTGAAGGAGACAGTTTAAAAGAGATCTAAAATTTCAGGTTTGTTCTTGGTCTTCCATTGTGCAGGATGTACATGTATTAGGAATACCTGAGGGTGATGTGATTATAAATGACTGTATAACCATGATGCTTCCATTCCGAGAGAGTGATGAAATATGTATGGATTTTAGTGACTCCTCTCATAGAGAAGTGATCTAATCTTAGTCCAAATGTTGGACATTGATCTGAATGTGATTCAGATGCTATGAAAAGATTAGATCTACGGCTTTGATTTAATCAAACATCTATGGGAGGTCCGTAAGATCTGGATTTGAGATTTGATCTCAATATCCAAGTTACTATACGTGGAACAATACAATCACCATGTCTTTATCTCCAAGTATCCGTGCAGAAAGCGCATTATCCTTAAAAGAGTTCATGGATAATTTCGTTGTTGATATATATATCCGAGCATTGAGAAAATTGATGATTAAATGTGATTTGACTATCATGAATAATATGAATTTGATTCATATTATAAGAGAGTTATCTGAGATAATTAAATGTGATTTAATTATCAAAGGCCTAAATAATGTGAACGTGATTCATATTATTTGGACATATGAGAATAGAGATCCAAGATAATTAAATGTGATTTAATTATCATGAATATATATAATGTGGATAGCACTATCCATATTATTCATATATATTATAAATGTGATTTATAATATCTAAGAGAGTACTATTTATGATTTATATTTGTTGATATGTGAGTTGGATTCACATAAATAATTATTTGAAAATATAATTTACATTTTGTTTTGAGATGTGAATGTGATTCACATTTTTCCAATAGCATGATCGCAAATTTCACAAGATAATTATAAATTGTTTTTGTGAAATAATTTACAATAATTTTTGTTGTAAATCTTGGAGATATCATGAGATAATGAGATCTCATGAGATAATGAGATTCCGTGGGATGATTGGTAGCCGTCCCCCCTTTTTAGGGGATGCGGTTAGTCTCCTTGTTATCTCAAGACTAAACAGTTGATTTGATTTGAAATTAACTTATATTTATTTATAAATACATATTAAATTAAATTAATTGTTGTGCTTTTACAACAAGATCATAGCCATTGAAAGAAACACAAATCAATCGCATCCATTGATTGTGTGTTGCCCATGAATTGAGATCCATGGATCCCAAAACCCTATATAAGAAGAGGCACCCCTTACTCTTCAAGATATACAATTACGAGTGCTCTCTCCCTCTCTCTTTCTCTACACGCCTAGCCTCTCTCTCTCTCTCATAATGGTCGTCCACCATGGATCCCTTGTGAGAATCATCGTTGCTTCAACATCGTCGTTATGTTGCTGGATCACCTACTTGTGGATCTCCATCTCCTTTGGTACGCCTCGCTCGTGAAGAAAATGTTGGATCTCATGTGACAAGATCAGGAGATCTGTCGCTTGGATCATCAACATGGATTGCGAGGAGCACATGTCTCATCAACGTGCTCACAAGCGTCTCCTCTGTCAGATCGGACTTGAGACAGGAGGCCTCTTCGTTTAGAGACTTGATCGCAACCACGCTTCAATAGGTAACCTTAATTCCTATTGTGGTTTAGATGAAACGATATGAGAAATGTTCTTGGATCTTGTGGTTTCATCAAATTAAAAATTTTTAAATTCTGTTGCCTAGAGAAACTAGTGCGACTAGTTGCTCTTGATCGCATATGATGTGATCCCCATGCTCCGGTGATGCGCTTAAGGATATTACCATATCCTTCACTTAGAGCACGAGAAATGGGGAAAAGACATAGCTAGTGCAATGTAGGAGAGTGAAAAGAAATAGAAGTATAGAAATCGATCCGTCCCCTATGCTTAGGCTCTGGTCAGCTTAGGTGTAGAAGAACAAAAATAAGACGGTAAAGGTCAATAGGAGAAATGGATGAGAATATATATATATATATATATGTATGTATGTATGTATATATACACATGATGGGCATCGATCCCCCATACACTTAGGCTTTGGTCAACCTAAGTATAGGACATGAGTCACTGTGAGAACCGATGGGATTGGAGAATGTACAAAGAGAAAATGAAAAAGAAAAGAAGGAGCAATTCGGGTCACTCTCCTCTAGATACTTCATATTTAGTCATCCTAAGTATATCCACAAAATGAAAATGACATGGAACCGAGGTGAGTGATATGAACTACGGGAGAGGGAGGGAACAAAAAGAAGAGAAAGAATTATACAAGATGGAATAAGAATGTACATGGATCAAGAAGTTTTGTAACGAACCTTCTTGTGTGAATGAGGAGGTAGGGAAGAGACATGTGTGTCGATGTTGAAATCGTCCTCAGATGAATAATAGTGAGGTGAAGGAATCGTCCAACGAGGGCCGACACATGACCGCTTGTTCAGATAAGTCTTAAGAACAACCAAACTGAGCTCACTCGTATAGATCACCACATTTATACCCGATGAGGAATCCTAAAAAAAACCTTTCTCTAGTATATTGAAGGAAACTTTCATGGTCGGTTTTTTAGAGCATGAAGCATTGATAGGGAGAGGAGAGTGACACATCTTAAGGGTTAGGGGGAACACCTCGAGGAATCAACTCTCGACTTCCTCTCACTGGATAACCGACTAGAGGATGGAGCAACTGTGTTTTGGGGAAGGATCAATTTGGTCATAGTTGTCTCCTTTATTGAAGATATGGGAGGTAGTGTGTGTGAGGTGCTGACCCTGGGTTCCTCATTAGATGAGTCACCATATAGGTTGTAATACTCCTATAGGGTCAACATATGAGTCAGGTAGGTGCTAGTGCTCTCAGTTGGATTGGCATTGGTGGTTTCATGTGTCGGATCATTGAAATGGTGAAGACAATCAGAAAAAAATGTATTTGACTTCAGGATAGCTCCGGGTTGTGAGTCCTCTATCGAAGTTGTCATAGTGGTGATGATGCAAGCAATGGAAGTAATGGATGTATGGGGAGTCTCTGATCCAATGGTCGTCTTAACAGTCGGTATCTCATGTGTAGCAGAGAGGTTGGTATAATTTATCTCTCGATGGTCACGATTGTCAACGACTATGTTGGTTGCCTTAGGTTGGAGTGTGTCCTCAAAGGTCATGTGCGATAGCTGTGTACCCAGTGCAGGGAAATCGACCTTCTGAGTCTCACAATCTATAGTCACCTTAGCCAAGGATAAGAACATCTTCCCAAAAATAATTGGAGACTGGGTGAACTCTCTTAGATGATCAATATCAATCACCATGAAGTTCACTCTGAGTGGAGCATCTTGGAAAGCAATGATGAATGGTTCCTCTCGACCATTTGATGGATTAGTCAGCTAGCTGAACGATCGCTCTTGACTTTCTAATAGGTATGAGTTCAAGCTTGTCAAATATAGAGGTTGGGAGGATATTTATCGATGAGTCATCATCAATTATAACATGTGTAAAAATGGTGTCTTTGATTCCACATTCAACTCGGGACAACCGCTTCACTCTATGGCTCAGTATTTCTCCCTATCACCAAGGAGATGACCATAGACACTGGGTGTCTTTCTGTCATTGTTCTCTTATTGCACGACCTCTTAGGAATCAATTTACTCTTCACAAATATTTTGAGGCCGGGGAAGTGATCTATGACCTTTATTAAGGGGAGCTTAAGATTCAATTCCTCAACGAGTGCTTCCCTTATGGCAGGATCTAATTTTTTAAGTCATTTTCTATTTTTATGATATTTTTGTGTTTTCATTTTTTTGTCCTTTTTGGGATTTTCATTTTTTTTGTGTTTTTTGATATGTGGAGGAGTGGGAGTATATGCAGACTCGAGATTGGAGGACAAGTGGTAAGTAGAAGAGGGAGGTAGAGTTGACTCTGAATGTACAGAGTGTGTAGGCCCTCTAGTGTTTTATTGGTTTTCAACATAAAATCCAATCATGTCGTTGTCCACTTTCATACCCATGATGGTAGAATATGAAATCAATAAGTTGGTGACATTTATCAACCTGTCCTCAATTGATTCATGTCTCTTGACAAGTTTGGAAATGTCATCCTCCAAAACGTTCCCATGACAAATCAGGGGAGAGATCTGCTCAGTTGGAGGATACTGCTGAGAATTTGAAGTATCATACTCAACATACCTTGACTCTGACATGTAGTGCTGAGTCGAGTAGAGACCATCTGTATGACAGATATTGGTCGGAGCCTTATTTGGTGGAGTCAATAAACATGGGCTTGTACATCGAGCTCATGGGTCCAGTCCCATGTATGTGTAGGCTCTCCGAATGGTTGATCAAGGTGAGCTTGATCACTAAGGTCACTCAAGTTCAGAAAATCATAGTGTGCACTCCTATATATTTGATGTGTTTGTCCAACCATGTGATATCCTAAGGTCAATTCAGGATGTGCATGTGTGAATCGTTGGCCTATCCCAACATTCATATGAGAATCAAATGAGGTGTGTGGGGTAGGTAACTCTGCCATACATCTGACTCAGCAGTAGCTTGCTCTTCAAATGGTTCATGGATTCCAGCAAGCACCCATGAATAAGGTGAGTCAGCCAAGATGGAAGTGATCTGGGGTGTAAGTAGGTGGGGTAGGTGGAAAGAGCGGAGAAGTGGGGAAGTCAGTCGAAGTTTTGACTTCGTAGTCTGGGTGGGATGGAGAGAATAAGGGTGGCTGCGAAGAAATCGTCTCAAAGAGAGACCAAAACATATACTAAGGTTAAAGGCAAGCCCTTGCAGCTCCTAAATCTGCAAGAGTTGAAAATGGAGACTTAGGAGGCAAGTCCAGGGATTTGTTCTCTAACCTTAGTGTATACGTCCTCACCCATTCTATCAGAAGGTGGATACTTGCGTAGAACGATGGGGTTGCTCTCTCGAGAACAAAGGTTAATTTTAGCCAATTTTTGGTCCAATTCAATTAATAGTCCCGATTTTAGAGATGAGTTGTCATTAGTAATTAGTCTACACAAGTAATCATGTTTACCATTCAGTCCCAATTCATTTACCCTAAGTTTGAAAAGCTGAGATTTGAATCGAAAAAAGCTAATGTAATCAATGAAAACGACGTTGAATGCTTGAGTAAGAAGAGTTACAGTGGCTCTAGCTCTCTACAATGCAAGATACACACCTGAATTGAATTTTTTTTACTCTAAATGAATGCAAGTCAAGAAACCGTGCCAAATAGAAAGTTCTATTAGCGAGGAAGAGTTGATTTCAATTTAACTAAGTAGAACAATCTAAGCTGTGTATTATTAAATGTGAAAGTGTGATCCAAGATTTTATGAACACAAACAATGGATATTTGACCTACGAAAAACTCTAAGAGTCGTAAATGCATGTCTAACCTATGAGGCACTCAAGTCGAGCCCCACCCTCACCAGAGAGTGAAACATGTCTTGACAAACCACAAATAATAAGTGTCTAAATGTTTGTGTACACATGCAAAATCCCAAACGGATTCCGTTATAAAAGTACAACTACATAATTATTACAAATCATATATAAAACTGAAATAAATGCAGAAGATAAATCCTAAAACTCATACACTCTCTCACGACTCGACTCGGTCTTATTTTTATGCGATTCCTTCAGTTGGCTTAATCCCAGAAAAACCGATCTCTAATGCTCCTGAGATGCTCAACCAACTAAGCAACCACTCTGTCACGACAGGTCCCTCATACAAAAAATAAGACGGTGGTTAGAGAGATAGAAAAAATAAAATAAAGAAATAAAAAATCAATGAAATCAATGAAATAAAAATGTAAGAAAAAAACAGAGTGATATTACAAGAAAAATGGGGATTTTGACTACCCGAAGGAGGAAACCCTAATATCTGAAATTTCTAAAAATCAACCTAAGTGTGCCTTCTGATGATAGAGATTTTGCGAGCGTCTAGAGTAGTCTACACAAGGTGAGACCACAATGTCATTGAAGCGATCACTCACGAAACCTCTGGACAATCAACAATTAACCCATAATACGACTCAAGCAATAAATATAAAAAATAAGGAGTTAAAATTTATTATAACTCTACAACATGTGTGTATAGTGTAAGAATGTGTAGAGTTTGAACTCAGGAAGCAAATGGTAGATGAGAGAAAAATAATGCGCACAAAATTTGTTCTTATCCTCTTCTCCATTTTTATTATTTTTATGGGTTTTTTATTTTATATTTTTTAATTTTATTTGTTATTTTGTATTTTATTTTAAATATATAATTTTATATATATTTTAGATTTTTTTAAATTTTTATATTTCTTTTTCTTTTAAATACATATATTGGATATATGTCTATATATAAAATATAGAGTAATATACTCATAAATAATAGTAAATATAAATAAAAATGCATTAAATAAATTATTTTGGGTTTTATATATTTGTTTAATATTTTTGTAAATTTTATGGAATTTTTGCTAATTTTTGTAGATCTTTAAGGTCAAAAATATCCCAAATCAGGGATATAATAAAGATCCAAAACCGATTTGAATTTTTAAAATATGAAATAAGGTCCAAAATTATATAGATAATTATATAAAGAAAATCATAAAATAGAAAAACATATTTTTGGATTTTTTAGTGATTTTTTAGATTTTATAAAGTTTTTTGTGTTTTTTTTCAATTTTTAGGAATTTTATTTTTTTAGTGTTTTTTGGTATGGAGTTAAAATATAGTAAAATAACCAACATATATTTTTTGGATTTTTTCAAGATGTTTTTATATTTTTTTGGTTTTTTCTAAGATAGACAGAACAAAATGGGATCCTTTTGATTTTTGATAAATGGTTAAAATGTCCAAAAATGCAAAATAATTATGTGACATGAAACATCAAGCTTCAAAGCATCTAACCCTATTTTTGCACGATTTTTGGAGTTAGGTGCTATTTTTAATAAATGAAATCTAAGCACCAAAAATACATAAGCTGGTAGGGGCATATTTGTAATTAAAATAAAGAGCAAGGGTTCATCTACAAATGTGACAAAATTATACAATATAATTCAAATTTTATTGGACTAAAAATAAATGCAAAAATTCTAGGGGGTTACATGCAATTTACCCAGCTCACGTGGGACGACACGTAGTGCTGGCTATCGAGCCTAACGAGCTGAGTCAGGGCTGGGCTCGGGCTTGGGCTCGATAAGCCAAATTGGGCTCGGGCTCAGGCTCGGACTCGATCGAGCCCAATCGAGCTGGCTCAAGCTCGAGCTCTGTGGGCTTGATCCCTTATCGAGCCAGCTCGGGCTCGATAAGTCTTGAGTCGAGCCCTTTATCAAGCCCGAGCCTCTTATTGAGCCTGATCTGGTCTCGAGCCTATTCAGGCTCGTTAAGGAAATATGTGTTGTTTTGGTGAAAAAGTGTTTTTCCAGAGCTCGAACCTGAGACCTCGTTTTTATAGATCATCCACCTTACCAGTGAGCACCATCCAAGTTGTATATAAAAGTTAAATTAAAATATATATATTGTGATATTCTGCTTGTTAATAAAAAAGGAAAAATACTAAATATCTAATTATAACCTAGATTAACATATGTAAAAGGTAGAAAATCCAAGTCTACAACATAGTCCACCCAACATTGTTGTTACATAAACAACATAAACACATAATCCACCATTAACAATATTGCAAAACTAATACAAATAAAAATCATTGTAGTTTCACAAATAGAATATATATATATATATATATTCCTTATCGATTCCGTTATTGAGTTATCGAGCTGAGCAGGGCTCGGCTCGGGCTCGACTTGATAAGCTATTGAGCCCAAAAATCTGGCTCGGGCTCGGCTCAATAGCTTAATGAGCCAAGCTCACGAGCCCTTATCGAACTAAGCCCGAGACTGGTTCATCAAGCCGTGAGTCAATAGCCAACCCTAATGACACGTGAGCTGAGCTGGACTGGACCTCGATACAATTTAAATAAGTACGTAGGTATTTTTACAAAATGTCCATTTTACTATAAATGCTACAATTTATTTACAACATTTATAAATAAATATACAAAAACAAAGTGGGAGGATTCGTAATTTACCCCCTAAGGTGTGGATCGGACGACTGAGATCTGTCACTATCCACATGTCGTCACGTGGTGTGATAATACCAGTTCGACCTTGGACGGAGGAGATTTAATTACCCCAGTTGATCTGACGACTCTGGCGCGCTGCATGCAAGAGATCCTCATTCGACTAGGGGCGTGATCTTGATCGGACGACTGCCGAAGATGGTGGAATAACAACGGAGAAACTCGCCACTAGCGTGTTTGGATCGAGCGATGCTCACTCATTCGACCTCCTCGAGTGTCTCTGGATGGCTCTGTACATTCCCACAAGTCCAAGGTAGGTCCTAGGTCCCTCAGAAAAGTCTAGAGGCCATCGATGGGCCTCTGGATGCTCGGAGAAGAAGTGTGGCCTGGAGAGCTTCAGGACCGAGGTCAACCAAAGAACCCATCTGGTTGATCCACGTGGACCAACCAGAAAAATCCTGGAAAAATGATTTATAAAATAGATTAAAAATAATAAACGATTTTATTAATTTTAGGTTATTAATTAAAAAATATTTATTATTTTCTGATGTATTTTATTATGATTTTTATTTATTTTATTGAGATTAAAAATTACAAGTTTCCTTTTATAGCTTATATAAATGTATATTCTTCTATATATTTTAATATTTTATTTGTATATTTAAGTTTATTATTTTTGTTTGTTATTTTATAAATTTATAACTTAATTTTATAAACTTAAATATATTTTTATTTTATTTTTCTGATGTATTTTATACAATTAAATTAATAGAAGTGTATTCTTTATAGGTATATTTATAGGTATTATACCTATGTATTTCATATAAGTATTTTTATTTTATGTTTTCTTTATGTTTTTATTCTTGTTTTAATATACACCTATATTATTAATAATATTTAAAAATTATAAAAATATAAAATTATAAAAATAATGAATAATAAATAAAATGAATATTTTATTCTGTATAAGTATACAAGAGGGGTCTGAAACTCAACTTTCAAACCGTAACTACGAAAAACACAAAACCACCTTCATTAAATAGCTTATTAAATTTATACACAATTAAAGGTAATTTTGATACATTTCGAGTTTTTATTTGAGAGATACAGGTCTGGGAAGTTGGGATTTTGGAATCTTATTCTGATCATAACTTTTTATCTGTACATTATTTTTGTATGAAATCAATTTGTATTTTTCTTTATTTAATTATATACAACTTTCATGTTCAAAGTTTCTTTATTTGAAGTATAAAAAATGGAACTAAAAATAGGACCCAAAATGAATAAAGAATGAGTTAAATAAAAGGTATTTTTATTGTATTTTGGCCTCTATCTCCCCCTAGTTTATTCCCTGTCGACCTAGTCATCTAGATGCCTAGGTCTCGGGATTTCGAGTCATAAAATATTTACAATATTTTGTTCTTTTTCTTTTCTTTTCTTATTCTATAATTTTGGCTTTAAAAACCGTACTTTATAAAATATTTACACAATAATGCACGAATGATAAAATGCATGAATTAACACTATTTACACACATTTACTAGGGTTTTAAGGCCAAAATGTCAGAATAAAGATGATGAAACGTAGATTCATCACTAATTCGGTCCCTTTCATTTTCCTTATTATCCGTCTTTGATTCAGACTTAGAGGGATTAATTTGAACGAGGTCCAGTGTTGTCTCTTGATCTGCACATGGAAATCCATCTCGATCAGACCGTCAATCTGTGGCACCAGATGGAATGAATGGTCTGGAACTAGGGTCAATTCCAGATGTGTGTGAATGGAGCATTTGATATGAATGGAAATCAATCTCCATTCACAAGGGGTGAATGGAGGGACAAGAGTGATCCCGATTTATTTGAATAGAGGAAGAAGTTGAGGAGTTTGGAGATCGGTTTTCAAGATTCCAATTGGGTTCTATAGAATTACCTTGAATTATTGAAGATGTCGAATTCATGGAATCGATGTAGGTGTCAGCGGGGTCTTGACTAAAAAGTCCATGAGACGACATCCTGGATAGAGAGTAGATGAAGAATATGGAATACGATGGTGAATGATAGATGAAGTGAAGAGGAAGATACCGAAAGCTCAAAATGAGTGGTGCAGGAAGAAGTGGAAACAGATAAAATGAAAAATGGCACAAGTGCGCAGGATTGGATCTTTGACCTAAATTCTAATTCAAACAAACACCGAACAAAATGGGTTCACCAACTTATAAATATGAAGCTGTAATAGTCCGACTATTTTTATCTTTTCAATTTTAGTGCTATTTTCATGCAATCTTACAGCAGATCCTTAGAGGCTAACCCTATAGAAGAGTGAGTATTGCTAGAAAAGTATCACGTACTTTCCACTTTCTTAGTAACATGCGGCCAATACTTTTTAAAGAAATCCCTTCTATTGGGTTTGGATCCATTACTCAACCAAAGAATAGCTGAGGAAGGCAACAAGAGAAGCCAATATTTCCCCCAAAAAAATGAGGTTCTCGGATGCAGGATGCTGAGACATACACACCGATGAAGAGTGACCTAAACTCAATACTTCGGACCAAATCAAATATTCTACACAACGCGAGAACAACATTATCGACAAGTCCCTACTCACTCATGTACGAGAAAAGCACCAACACTTCATGAATCCACTCAATGACAAGATAATATTCAGGCTGGGTTTTTGGCTCTAATCCTTATGTGTCCTGCCTCACTCAGTCTAGAATGTACTTCAAAAAATGTGGGATTATGAACCCCAAATAATGATAGTTCATTATTAATTTTAATTTTGGTTAAAGTTTATTAAACAATCCCCTTGTTTAAAATTTTGATTCACTTTTTGAGTTTTTTTCAAAATAATTCGCCTAACAACTTTTTTGTATTTTCTTTAAATTCCTAACTGATATAAAAATTGGAGAGAAGATGGAAACACCGTGCAAGTGGACACAAGGATGGAAATCTCACTCTTGTATCGAACGATGCATGCTTAGTTAAGAGACTTACAATGCGTCCCAACTCTCTCCATGCAGGATGCAAGACAATAAATTTAAATTACACTACATGCAAATGCAAAGCCGATGAAATCACTTTAATCCTGAATTGCTATTATCATGAAGCACAAATTTAATTTGATCTAGATCCAAACTTAGACTATAGATGCATGAAGATATAAGGTGATTGGACCTAAATTACTCGATCAAGCAACTTCTAAAATCTAAGGTCTCATTGACATAAAACAAAGAAAAATAAAGGAAGAAAACTCAAAATGCGGAAAACAAATAAAAACAAGTGGAAAATAGGGAGAATAAAATTGTATGAAGTGATTAAAAAAGTGACAAAATATGGTAAGATCCCCAAGTGAATAATCACACAAGCACTGTACCTTGAGGAGTGTAAAAGTTCCAGTGTCCGTGGGTACATGTATTATTACAATTAATTATGCAAAAACAAATTGGCCTCTCTCTCACAAAATAAAAGGAAACTTCTATTTTAAATTGATCTCTCTAATTGGCTTGTTGATGAACTGCCATTCATACACATTTATTCATTCATCTTAGGCTTTAACCCATAGATAAATGTATGTAAATATCAATAACATACATGAATTAACATATGTATATTTACCGATATAATGTGAATAAATACTTGTATTTAATCCCTAAAATGAAGGAATAAATAAAAAAATAAAATATAGGAACTATCAAAGATATTGACTGACCCTGACCCTCGAGACCAAGTCAAACCTTGACTTGGTAGATAAGGAATAAAGTAGGGGAAGTAGGGCAGAATGCACAAAATAAAAAGCTGCAAAGAAAACTTCTCAGACCCGTGTCTTTTCCATAATACTCAAAATTTATCAAACTCACTTTATTGTTCATAAAATTAAATTATCTATTTAGCGAAGGTTGTTTCATTTAATTTGGAGTTAAGATGCAGAAGCTAGCTTTTGGGCCCTCATTGTGCAATTTATTTATATATTATATTAACTATATTTCTTCTTTATATTTTTTAACATTCTTTTATTTTTATAAATTTGTAAATATTACTTAAAATACATGCCCATAACTAAACTAAAATAAAATCATTAAAAATACGCTAATAAAATAATGAACTTAAGTATATAGATAAGTATACCTATAAAGTACCTATAATATATGTATATCTATTTATTTAAGTACATAAATAACTTCAGAAAAATAAAGGAGATATATATATATATATAATGTAAATATAAAAATAATAAAATATAAACCACAAAATAAAAAATAAAATAGAGTATGTATAGGTATTTATACAGATAATATACATGTAAAATAAAAACCTCACAAACAAAGTGATAAAAATAAATAAAAATCACCAATAATTAGTTTATTAAATATGTAAAATATTTCATGTTTTAATTTTATTTAAACATTTTTTTCTATTTTTATTTTCTTGTATTTGTTGTTTTGTCGTTTTGTGCCCACGTGGCCCAATCAAGGCGCAGGGACTGTTGAGCTCGGGTCAACAATGCCCTTACCCTCTGTGACTTGTCAGATATGTGGTCGAGGCCCACTTTTTGTCGATTTTCCTGCTGAATTCTTTCTCTGTTTGGATCCGACCTCTTCTTCTTTTTTGTCGATCGGATCAAGTCCTTCTACACCACATCTTCAAGATTCGATTTCTATGGGACATTTGGCTAAAAACCCTAAGCCCATTTTTCTTTCTCTTGCATGTATATATGCTCTCCTTTTTTTGAATTGAACCCATCCTGGAGCGTCTTAACCCCAAGATACCTTTGAGCCTTGTTGCTTCTACTGACAGGAGGAGCAACAGGTGGTTTCATGGTGTGGAGAAGGCCTCCACGGTGATATCCCCTTCCCTTCGAGCTTAACTCCGGCGAAGGTACCTCCAAGCCCTCCTAGACCTGTCGAGGTTAGATTTTCTCGTATTTTATTTACGCATTTCATTCCATCTTTTGTTTTATGCATTTTGTTTTATGCTTGCTATATTATTCTGGTGAAATTCTCAATTAGTTTAATTACGCCTGAGCTCTGGAGCTCCGGCCTCTGTTCGCTCGTCAACCAACATGTTCCAACCATGCCAGCCACTCTATTTTCTTCCCCATTCACATCTCCACCCTCCGACGCACTTCATCCACCTTATTCCCACTTGGATCGAGTTTCCAGGTCTTCTTCTCATGCCTCTCACCAGAAGACATCTGCTCCACCTCACATCCGCCCATTTCCACCAATAAAAAGGATAGGAGGCTTTTCCCTTGTATCCTGGTAGTGCTTGTATAGGTAGAAGCCCGAAGAGACTCCTCCAAGGTCAATTGTGAAACAACACAAGGCAACCCAGGCAGAGGTCGCACAGGTCGAGTTCCTCCCATATTCTTACAAGCTACTCCTCCGTCGTTGGATCGAGAAGGCATAATCGTCAGATTGTGGCCAGCTTTGACCGTCAGATCCTTGCCAGGAAGCGTTATCGACATGCCTCCACCATTGGATCACTCAAGTGAGTGAATCTTTGTCAGCAAATCGCAAAAGGGTGTGGGTATTTTGTTATTCGACCCCCTACTTTTTGGCATTTTATTTTAGTATTGTAAATATTATTGGTAAGCTGAAAAACCTTGGTCGTTTTGTCTTTCTGTATCCAAACTTCCATCTATTTGTGATCAGATCTAGGACATGTCACCTCACGTGGGTGATCGCGTGAGGCCTTGGTGGACATCTTGCATATTACATCCTACAGTTTCAAGACTTGTTCGGAAATTACAATTTTTTTGGGAAATTATGTATTAGTTCGTGCATGTTTAGACTGAATTAATATTTATTTGGAATTTTGCACAAACCCCTACACCTTCGCCTATTTGCTTGAATATCGCTTCCATGAATTTTTAAATACATAGGTAATTGATAAATATATCGATTTATCCCTAAATTTGCCATTTTGTTAAAAATGCATGCATGAGGTTTTTAAGTTTGTAGATTAGTCTCTGTGATTTTTTTAAATTGTTTGTTTTGTTTTTAGTTGTGTAAATTATCTAATTAACTCTAAAAAAATCTAGAAAAATTATTTTGAATACCTTATATTATATTATATCAAATATATTTTTGTTAAGGTATTTATTATTATTTTCCTATTTAAAAATTACAAAACTAGTATGTTTTACATTTTTGACCAGGAAAAGTCATAAAAATTAAGATATAGCTCCAAAAATTACCAAAACAACAGGGTAAGTTTAATTTACTATATTTTATCAATATCCAAAATTCATAAAAAATACAAAGCATAAAGCTTAAAAATTACAAAATATAGAAAATCATAAAAAAATCATAAAAAATGTTGAAAACAAAAAAATTCTTCTAAAGTTCCAAAATTTCTTTGTTTTATTTACTATACAAGAAAAATAATTTTATACCCTTTCTAATCAAATAGATATTTTTTAGGTGCATTTGAAGTTCTTGTATTTTCTATTTGTTTTATTTTATGTATTTTAATTTTTAAAAATCCATAAAAAGATAAAAAATGCCTTAAAATACCATAAAAAGAAAAATAAAAAATCCAAAATATTTATTTTGTTATTTTGGATCTATTTTCTATGCTTTAAAAATACAGAAAGAATCCTTTTTATCTCTCTTTATATACCTCCCATCTATATTTACATTATTATATATTTATTATTATATGTTATTAATTAAAAACATTTATAAAATTAATATACATTAAAAATATATAAAATCGAAATCAAATAAAAATCTTAAACCTATAAAAATACATAAAAAATTGACAAGCTACGAACCAACATTTTTGTGCTTGATTCTATGAGTTGGGTTTCATTTTTATTATCTTTCCATGTTTGCTCCTGTAGATGACACTCTACGTGCTTTCCTTATACACATTTCATGTAAAGTAAAATAAATTTCATCATTCATACATGCATGATCTATTTACATATACACATCCGTGGATTTTGATCATAGTTGCCTTAGTTGATTGATTGGATCCGAGAGTCGAGAGGGGCACCGATACATCGATTGTCGGACCTGACTTGTCGGGCGTTGCATGCCCTCCAAGATCAGACGTTAACTGCATCATCAATTTCAGAATCGATAACTAGTATCGTTGCTGGGGAGCAACGATCGGGTAGATTAGCAGCCTTTGGCATTTAGGTCTTCTCTGCTTTGTTTGCTTGCTTATTTATTTACATACTTTCTATATTATTTTTCTTATATTTTTTCATAATTATTTATGACAATGTCTCTTATTTACTTTATTACGAGGGATCACTTATCAATGGAAGTCATCTTCGGATTGCCTTTGTACCCACATGAGGTGGAGCAAGTCATTCTTCCTTGACCTATAGGAGAGAGCACCAGAGGAGACAAGGAATAATGTTAAGGAGCAAACTTTGCTTTAGCTGATATTTTCTTTTTTATTTGTAAGAGAGAGATTTATTTGAACTTGTAATAAAACATGTACACTTGGACACTTAGACTTATCGGGGTCTGTTTCGCCAAGTATCGGTGCACCTGAGGGACCTCACTAGTTTTCTTGTGGTTTTCCATCTTATTTTATTTTGTTTCTCATGTTTTGAGCTTTTCTATTTTATTTCATGTGTTTGTGTTCTTGAGCCCTTAAACTTACGTTTATATCAGTATTGAGCTCAGTAATTATTAGGTCCAAACCCTAATTAGAATTATGTACCTATAATATGCTATGTTTGGACTTAGTCAAATAAAATCGTTCTTCTTGCTAAAGAAATTTATCATAGGATGGTTTCACACTTGCATTACATATATCTTAGTTTAAATTTATGCGAGGATCATTTGGCATGTAGAGTGCTGGGAAGCAAAGGTACGCACATTCTGGCGTGGGACCTTCCCTTTCATTACACCAATGCGGAGAGAATCCTTGGCATTCTCATATCATCGTTTTCAGCACATCGGCTTTTCTAACCCCCCCTTGATTTATTTCTGGTCAATAAAGGAAATCTGAAAATTCGTTAGGCCATTGCATGCCGAAATAAAATTGGGGTTGTTAAATTCATTTGACCCTAAAAATAAATGTAATTGATTCATTGATTTGAGAAGAGCAACTCTTACCTTGTATATCGGTACACTCCAGACCGAGTAAGGCATGCAAACATTAAGTATTAGAGACCCAAACCCTAGACTCGTGCCCTAAGTGCTTGGGTTAGCTTTTTGGTCCTTGTTATTGCTGCAAACACCTGCCTCTGACCTTAGATGAAGTGGTTTGTGTTTAAGTTGGTGCGGTATGCCGACTTGGACACATCTATTCTAGAAGACTGCATATGTGAGCTTGATATAAATAATTGAATCACCTAACTCTAAAATTAAAAAGATAATGTCCATATCCGACAGTCATCATGGTGTTGAGTAGGTGAATGGATAGTGATTTGTCTATCGATTAATTCATCTTTCTCTGAGTTCTATTAGTCTCTGAGTCTTTGAGTCAGTCTGTGTCATGATCATAGGCCACTCATCTCTTCAGTCGGATCTCACAGCTTTGTTTTACCCATATCACCCCCGTTCTCATGGTTCGGTTTAGGAAGACTCTCTTCTTACACTACAATTTTATCTCGTTTGGTTTGACATCCGGTCCCATATGCTTGGTGTCTTATCCAGATATATGTCCTACATGTCTAACCCCTCCTCTTCGTGCCCACCCCTATCATCTTCTTCTTTTGATTATTTTGATCATTGTGAGGAGGCACGTATTAAGGATATTGTTCAGATTATTGAGATGGCATATCTTGTGATGGACCTGATCTACACATTTTTTATGCGGGCCGGCTATCTTATTCTTCTTCATAGGAGAATGATCTCTCTAATCATTTCTCTCCTTTCCCCGGGCCTGAAATTTCTAGTCCCCTGATAGAATCTTCTCTACCTTGGAGAGAGAACATGTTATTGAGTTATTTCCTTCGTTCACTTCGCTGAGTCAGATCTATGAATTTACATCACTCCCCGTTGGTAATATGTGGGAGGATGAGTTATATTCCTTGTGCTCGGTTTCACTCTCTGATTGTGCATCTCATCTATCATATGCCGAGATTGAGTCTTTTGGTGATTCTAATTTCTCTGAGTTCTGTGAGGTTTCTCTCCTTGATGACCCTCGCAAGGATGAGACATGTCTTGTGATACCCGATGATCACTTTGATTTCTACATATTATGTGCATTAGATATCCAGGTTCATAGTGTGTCTCTTGATCTTGACTTTTCTTACTTTATTGAGACTTTGATTAATGTGGAGGATTCCATCGCTGATCCATCCTTATCCATGGTTGATTTTATCTTCTTTTCTCATCCGCTCTATTCTTATAAGCCGATGATTACTTTTATGCTACTGGTTCATGGCTGAGATGTTTATTAAATTCTACGGGTACCTAACACCCACATGATTGTCTATTCGGGTGTTTTGGTATACTCTATTGATTTCATCATTTTTCTCACACCAAGATGGCAACAAGAATACATTATTAGATTTATCAATGTCATTCTGAACCTGGATACTGCATTATCATAGCCTTTGCGCCCAACTAGGGGCGTAAAATCTAGTGCTAGTTGAGAGGCACCTCAACATTGACTATCTTGTATATATGTGTGTTTTGTCTTTTTATTCCTTCACTCTTTCATCAGTCATTTTACACCCCAGATCTATCATGTATCTTTATAGCTATATTTAGGATGCACTTTATCTTAAGTATAGGGGGTGTAGACACCATGATGTTCATATTTGTTTAGTTACGTTACTCATATCACTTATTATACTTAAGGATCTCTTACCTTAAGTATTGTGGGAATGATGTTGTTCATTCATTTCTATTTTTCATTCTTCGTCCCCTCGCTTGTCTCCTTACTTGTGGAAATTCTATCTATACTCGGGGATACTTCACCCTGAGTATAGGGGGAGACAAGTCGATCCGTGAGTTTGTATATTAAAACCCTTGCCCATCCCCGCTTGGTGTACAGTCTTTTATACTTAGGATTAATAGATCCTAAGTATAGTGGGAATGGTCGACTTCATATTCTTTTATTCTTTTTTCTATATTTATACGAGTTATGTCTTCCTTTTCTCTTCGATCTATGAAGATATAGCTCACGCTAAGTATAGGAGGGTCCTCTATATGTTGTATATACTTTAGCCATAACTCATACTTGTGTATTTAAAATAATATGGCTAATATAATAAATTTGTATAAAAATCCATCAAAAATTCTATGTAGATACTATTTAAAAAATCATGTTAAAATTGTTTTGCAAAATGATTTGAAAAATGGTTGGAAAATATTTGAAAAAATAGTTTGAAATCATTTGGAAAACTTTTTGTAAAATATTTTCGACCTTTATAAAAATATTTTCTTTGTAAAAATTCTCTTAGTTGTATGAATAATTTTTTTTTGAAAACTACTCATGCAATTGATTTGGAAAAATGGTTGTAAACATATATTGGAAATCTATACATACTATTTGAAAAATATTTACGAAATAATTTTCAAATTTTTGTGTAAATGTTTGTAAAAAATTATTTGTCAAATAATCTTTCAAAGTGTTTGTAAAATGTTTGTGATTTTGTTTCAAATTATTCTGAGAACACTATGTGTAAAATTACGTAAATAGTACTTGAAATAAAATTCTTATATTCAATTTGTATATGTCTGTTTATAAAATCCTTTATAAATAAACATTTAATTCTTGTAAATATTAATGCAGTCCCATGTAAATAGTTGCACATATTTCTTGCATTAACTTTTTCAAAATACCTAAAAATTTAAAAAATTTCAAAATACCATAAAAATTGTAAAATGTTTCCAAAAATTACATAATAATTTGCACAACTTTTTCAAAAACCCATAAAAAGTTCAAAATTAGAAAATATTTCAAAAAAAGATTTTCCTGCATTGTACATAGCATTTGCATTTGAATGATGCTGACTATTGAACTAGTCTAAGTAAAATATGAAGATTAGATCTTGGTTATGACCTTAATACATTTAAATTCACAAAAACCTTATAGGAACTGGATTTGAGGCTTGTAAGATCAGCTTGACTTAATTCTTTAAGACCATAAGACTATGTTCACATGTTGTCTTAGTATGTCTAATTAGAATATTTTGAGACACACAAAAGACTTTTTAGACAGTGACCTAACTTGGACACCAGCACTTTACACTTTGCTCGACTTAGTTAAACTAGTAGAGGGTTTGATTTGTCGACATGAGACACAAGCAAATGGAATCATACGAAGTCACAATTCGGTAAGCATTGTGCCCCTTCCCGATCCAGTAGCGACGAGATCTAAAAACATAATGTTTTGGGTTGCAATAAAGCTTCAAAAGTGGGATAGTCAATTGGCTCAAGAGGAAAAAAGTCATTATGTAAATGTTGTTGTATATAGTATTCAAAAATGAAAAGTCCAAAAACTCCAAAAAGAGTAGACAGACAAAAATCAAAAATTAATCATCGTCAGAGAGTAAATCCAATAAGCAAGCTTATGCTTCAAAGTCAAAGTATTCATGTGAGGACTTGGCTACACTGGTCAAGCATCCCATGATAGGTAGCTACATTAGCTACCAACCATTCTCTTCTCCACCTCCTCTTTTTAAGCCACTTGCACTTGAACTTAGAAGGAATACCACGCTTCTCGAGGAAAGGGTTATTGGATTGGGGAATTAGGGTTACCATGTTAGAGAAGACTATCTCTTTACCACTTCAACCGAGAGGAGCTATATACACTTACATTGTATAAGAAAGATTCATTATCATAAGAGTTTGCGTATGAAAAGGTTTATTCTGATTAGGCTATTGAGGAGAAGTGAATAGGGGATTATGGTTTTTAAGGGTTGTTAAGTTTTAAATCCTATTCCCACTAAGATTTCGATCAACTAATAATCCAAAGGTCCCTCTAAGCTCCAAACTTTGATTTTATGAAGATACTTTTAAGAATCATTATCATTCTAAGTTCTTTATTTTTCTTTTATTTTCTTTTCTTTCATGCACATATTATCATATGTGTTTGTTAGGGACTAGTAAAGCCAAGTACATGGGAGTGATGAATAACCATTCATGCACATTTATTCATTCATTTTGGTTATAATCCCTAGATAACTGCATGTAAATATCAATAACATACTTGAATTAACTTATGTATATTTATCTATATAATGTGCATAAATACTTGTATTTAAATCCTAAAATGATGGAATAAACAATAGAAAAGAAAAATAAATGAAGTATCAGAGATACTTATTGACCCTGACCCCCGAGACCAAGTCAAACCTTATCCTGGTCGACAAGGAATAAATTAAGGGGAGATAGGGCAGAGAAACCACACAGAAATGATAATTAAAACCCTAATTCTTTTTGTCAATATATAAATTTTGGAACCTATTTTATTATCATATTTTCACACCTCAAATCAATAAACTTTGAACATGAACATTGTACATAAAATGTAAAGAAAAATAGAAAATTTATTTTATTCAAAAATAATGCTCAGTGTATCTGGGACACACATAATAAAAAGCTGCAAAGAAAACTTCTCAAATATGTATCTTCTCCATACATGCTAAAAATTCATCAAACTCACCATTGTTGTTAATGAATTAAATAATCTATTCATTTATTTTGAGTTAAGATGCATAAGTTAGCTTTTGTTCCCTCATTGTGCAATTTATGGCTATATTATTTTCACTATATTTCTTCTTTATATTTTTAACATTCTTTTATTTTTATAAATTTATAAATATTACTTAAAATATATTCCCAAAATTACACTAAAATAAAATCAGTAAAAATACATAAATTAAGTAACGTACTTAAGTATATAGATAAGTATACCTATAAGGGATTTTTACCCGATAGACCCTATAAACTTTTTAAATTACCTCTACGACTTTTTGCACAATGTAATTACCCCATTGACCCTATAAATTACCACAAGAACCCTCACGAGCTTCAAACAGATTAACCATAGGGTTCGTGGGGTAAGAGTTTGCAAGTTTACGGGGTCGAGAGGGGAATTATGTTGTTTCAAAGGTCGTGGAGGTTAATGTCAAAGTTTATAGGTCTGCTGGGTAAAAATCCCTTTTAACTTTTGTTTTATTTGGAGATGATAAAGATTTCTCCTCACGTGAGGCAGCTGGTAATCTTTTCGCTAGGTGGGTGTTTCCTGATATTAATGTGGGTGGCAAGATTATGCTTAGCACAGGGGCCGAGGTGGGAGAATGGCGAGACTAGTGAGTGGTGGGGAGTGGGTTCTCTGCTATAGTGTTGTAACACACCACAGTCGCTGTGGTGCGTTATAGCATTGTAGCACCATAACGGACGATGCAAATGCTGAGAGGTAGGTAGGGAGAAAGCGTTATAGAATGAGAAGGGTGGGGTGCATTTTTTAGTGATGATTCATATAGCAAAGCATGTCTGTTGTTATTTTTCAAAAAAAAATACATGCTAAATTTTGAATGGGCAAAATTAGCGACGACTAATTGAAGTTTTAAAAAATAAAAGTGGATAAGAGGTGTTATATGCAACCCCTTATGGTGGAGAAAATGTAAGACCTAAGTACACATTTCAATGATTTCATAAAGTTGCAAAGAGACAGACAATAAAGAAACCTAAGTGCATGTTCATAGACAATGGTGGAAAATATGTAGGACCTTTTGACATGCAATGCAAGTCTCATGGGACTAGACATTAGTAGACCATCGAGGACTCCTCTTTTAAATGGTGTTGCAAAGAGGACGGACATGTGTCTCCTTGAGAGAGTCGGGTGGCTACCAGGGGCGGAACCAGTACTTTGTATGTAAAATAATAGGATATAAATATAAATATAAGGAGGGTTAGATAATACCGGATTTGATGAGATGAACCATCTTGTCGAGCCGTATAAAAGCATTGACCTTAAGAATAGAGTCGTACCACCATGGAGATTCCGATGGTGCAATCGCTATTGGTACGACTACTCTCCATGATACAACAGCGACATCTCAATGGGTATGCACGTACCAACATCGAGATCTGTTGAACAACAATAGATCATTCCTTCAAGTTGACTCGCTTCAAAAGAATAAAGAGGATAGAATGATTGTGTATTGCATATAAAACCAATGCCATACACCCATTTATATAGGTATATTAGAATGTTACAAATCACCAAAAGTTAACATTCAAAATATGCATGAATGTACATTAAATCCAACGCTTATTTAAAGGTATCAATCTCCATTTCACGTTGGAAAGATTATCACACATTATGTAATTAATAACGTAAGAAATATACGTTATTTAATTCAAATCTAATAGAAATAATATTCATCAACAAATATACGTGCAATATGCATGCAACATTATATAAAAGATTTAAAAGATTTAAATGTTATATTAATGATGCTACTATTAATATTGATAATAAATCATATACATGTAAGACGTTAGAAAACATGATAGTGGCATAATATCACATAAATTGTCATGCAAAAAACATACACTATAAATCACATGCCCATTGATGCTAACCAAATAAAGTTCATGCACCAATAAATATAAAATAAATTCACCTTTATGTTTTTAACATAGTAATAAAAGTATTTAAAATATAAAATACAACAATCCCCCTCATATTTCAAACTTCTTCTTTTTTATGAACTCTCTCTTTTCATTCCCAACAAATTCAAAAAATAAAAAAAGATAACAATAAAAGAGGGATAAAAACTTAAAGACGGCATTTGAAGGAACTCAAAATGCAATGCATGAGACTTGGTGTCTTATCGACTATGAACCAAGACGTAGAGAACATGAATGTAATTTCTAAAGGTTGGTGGAATTACAATTCGTATGAACCAATCCTTCATTTTTAAAACCATTGACTCATATCTCACATTACATTTTTAATCTTCGTTGCTCATGTAGGTTGACACGTTTCGGTCATGCTTCTATCTGGATTTTCATGAGTGCTCTAGAGATTTTGCCCAAAAATCTTATGGGAAGCGGCCTCTCCTCCACACCCATATAGGTGGATCATCATCAAGTGTATACTGCTTTTATATACCATCCAATTTGGGCTATGATGGCCATTAAGAACATGTATGTTCAACCTCACCACTTTTCATACTATCGTATTGTACACCATAGGAATAGGGAAGATTTGATAGTATCATGGGATCTCCGTTTATGAAGGTTGGGTATCCATCACTTTCGACTATTGATTTGGGCATAATCCCATTCCCTTCGATGTACTCTCCATAAGTTTTCACATAGTGGTTTAATCAGAGGATCAACCAAATTCCACTCTGATTTCACATAATCCATGGATAAGATGTCATGAGATATCTCACAATGTTATCTCTCAGACAAATATGTCAGCTTTTGCCATTATAAATTACTTTTAGCAGCATGTCTTCACAATAGAAATATTCATGGCATTAGCTTCATCAAAATGGAAAGATCTACTGAGAAGTTTCTTATCCACGGTACGAGAATATGTCTTCTCTAATACAATAAACTCAGATTCTATTGTAAATCAAGCAATGTATGCTCGCATGGTTGATTTCCAAAAAAAAGATATCACCTCTATAGAAGTAAGAACATATCTACCAGTATTGTTCAACTCATTTGAATCATGGATTAAATTTGCATCATAATATCCTTTAAGAATTGGAAGATCTCTACAAAACATTAAACAATAGTCCCTTCCTTCCTTAAAATATTGAAGCATTATAGCCAGAGCATCAAATTCTCTTCTGAAATTTGAGTAAATTTGTATAAATTTCAACAACATATACAACATCTTGTTTAATGCATAAGACAAACAATAATTAGTGCATAACTAATTTGAAGTATACTACCACTTTTACCTCGTATTTTTTAAATGGATATGAGTTGGCAGTAACTGGAGCGCTTACCCATTTGCAATTGAAAGAAGAAAATATTTAGATATTTTTTTCTACTATAACAATCACATGAGGAAAAGAATGATTAAAGTCTATCACATGTATTTATTTCTCCTATGTCTTTGACTTCGAATGAGGAGTTAAAAAAACTATGAGGCTCTCTTTTTTTAAATCACAATAGATGCACATGTAATATTACTTTGACCAAATGAATATTATGAATATATATAATGATCATTTAAAGTATATTTTAATTTCAATGCATATTTTCTTCTACTAACCTCGGTAAGCAAGACAATAGTTAATCATCCCCACACTTTTAGAAATTTCAAACTAAATATTTCGTCAATCTTTTTTTCCAACACGATCGATTTGGACAAAAGAAATAAAGAACCCTCCAAATCTATTCTTAAGATTGTATGTAAAATAATAGGACATAAATATATATAAGATATAAATGTAAATATAAAGAGGGTTAGATAATATCGGATTTGATGAGATGAACCAACTTGCTGAGGCGTGCAAAAGCATTGACCTTAAGAATAGATTCGTACCCCCACGGAGATTTCGATGGTGCAATCGGTATTGATACGACTACTCTCCAAGATACAATGGGTATGCACGTACCAACATCAAGATCTGTTGAGCAACAATAGATCATTTCTTCAAATTAACTCGGCTTCAAAAGAATAAAGAGGATAGAACGATTGTGTATTGTATATAAAATCAATGTCATATACCCCTTTATATAGGTGTATTAGAATGTTAATCATCAAAAGTTAACATTCAAAATATGCATGAATGTACATTAAATCCAACGCTTATTTAAAGGTATTAATTTCCATTTCACGTAGGAAAGAGTATCACAAATTATGTAATTAATAACGTAAGAAATATACGTTATTTAATTCAAATATAATAGAAATAATATCTATCAATAAATATACGTGCAACATGCATGAAATATTATATAAAAGATTTAAATTATATTAATGATATTATTGTTAATATATTGACAATAAATCATATCCATGTAAAGACGTTAGAAAATATGATAGTGGTATAATATCACTAATAAATTATCATGCAAAACATGTACGCTATAAATCACATGCTCATTGATGCTAACCAAATAAAGATCATGCACCAATAAATATAAAATAAATTCACCTTTATGTTTTTAACAGATTAATGAAAGTATTTGAAATATAAAATATAACAGACTTTCCATGGGATGGACATGGCCCCACCTCAATCTTTAAAATGCTTAATATAATGATTTGAAAATTTTTTGATGCCCCTCCCAACGTGATGTGTCGCTTCATATTCCTATTTGGGACAAGATAAATAGGATGTCATAGGACCAACTCTTTGCCTTTGGTAGAAATCGTTTGGTTTGCTAGTCGCAGAAGCAGGTTGCAGCCTACAAGTGCAACAGGACGTCAGGGAATGGCAGTAGATCAGAGGTAATTTTTCTTTTCATCTTGTATTTTTTTAGCATGTAACAACATAACTATGAGTACACAATACTTGCTTTCCTCTATGGATTACAATTTTTTTATCCATTGGTACATACCTATGTGTTGCGATGTGGTAGTGGAAGATGCAAGTTCAATAACCATGGTTTTATTGAGAATTTATCTTTGGTGCAAAAAATAAAAATAAAAAGAAGGGACATCAATCGTAATCTCATGGAGGATGATGATTGAAGCCATGATGGTTGGATAGAGTGATGTTGAGGCTTTTTGTTGGTATCTTTTGGTATAAAAAGAAAGAAGCGTGCTAGTGGCTTAAGTCTAAATCATGATGGATCTTATCATGCATTGGTAAACATCAAAGTATTATTTAGATAGTGAAATTGAATGTGATGTGTAATGGTGATGGGATGCTTCGATGCATGTAACTTTGCATTCAAATCACCAATACCACATAATGCAAGGAAAAATAATAAGATGATGTGTATTGAATATATATATATATACATATAAGAAGGATGGATTACATGATATCAAAAAAATTGAGTTTACAATTTTTATATGTTAATATGCATATCCATTAACTGAATATATTTTTATGTAGGAATTGTAGTATCTACATTTGAAAGAATGCCACCAAAAAGAACTACTATAAATGCATTTTTTAAGAAGCAAGATCCTATATTAGAGACTGCATCTACTTCTATCATTGATTTGGATACGACTACAAGAGAATTTTTTCCTCCTCATAAATATTTAAAATTTGAGGACAACAAAGTGGACATTAATCAACTCGAACGTAATCATGTTTTACGACCGCAGATTTGGGAGTGTCATGTTAATCAACTTGAGGAAGTTATGCATGCTTACACAAATTTGGGTCTTTCACAACCTATTCTTTATAAGTGTCCACTTTCTGGATCAGAGAAATATCGATGTCATTCTCAATCATCTTGATACAAAATATTTCCATCCTGGTTAGAATATTCTCATACAAAGAATGCAATCTTTTTCCGGGCTCGTTACTGTTAGACTTGTGAGCCCTGGGCGAACCATTCTTACAATAAATGTTATTGTAATATTTAAGTTTGTCAATAAAAGTTATTGATGTTTCACTCCCTTTCTGAAATTATATGAATGAATGCACTATAAGGTCCCTCTGTACAATTAGGGTTATGTACCATGGCCAGCTTGATGATCATATAACTGTTGTTTCATTAAATGAATCATAGAGGCTGGTGTTTGGATGAATATCTAAGGAGTTAGATGGAGGACTCATCAAACACCGTCAAATGATTGTCAAGTGGAGATCTCCAGCCTGAGTAGGAGATGGCAATCCTTTCTCACATAGGCTGATATCTGACCGACCTCTTGATGCATGTCCTCTGCATGGGAATAGTGATTCGGAGGTGTCAGATTAGTTAGGTCAATGGGTTGACCTAACGAGATCGAGATAACCTAAGTCCTATGTTGAATGCTGTCACAGCATAGGCATGCATCCTCTGACCGGAGACAGATATATTGCTATATATCTAAGTATGTACATTTGGCAGACCAATAGGTTGATGACCTAACCAAGGTCTATACACCGGCGAGCTGGTGTGCATATAAGTGTATATGAGCAATATGATCTCTCAAAGGAATCATACAGGTTCACTTGTGAACCGGAAGACATGAGCTCACTCATGAGGTATTGGGACCGATCAAATTCCATGCATGGTCGTCATGCTTTGGAAGCATGACATGAATTTGAAGGTATGATATATGCTTTGGGAAAGCATATGATCGATACCAAATCCCAATGACCAAGATTGAGAAACTTAATTATTAAACCCTGAAGAAGACAGTGTAAAAATGATCTTGATCTTCGGGTTGATCATGGGTCTTCCAGTATGCAGGATGTACAGGTATTGGGAATACCTGAAGGGTGATGTGATCATAAACGATTGTATATCCATGACGCTTCCATTCCGAGGGAGTGATGAAACAGGTCTGGATTTTAGTGACTCCTTTCAGTAGAGAAGCAATCCGATCTTAGTCCAAGTGTTGGACATTGATCTGAATGAGATTCAGGTTCAATGAGAAGATTGGATTTGCGGTCTTGATTCAATCAAGCATCTGTGGGAGGTTCGTAAGATCTGGATTTGAGATAAAGATCTCAATATCCAAGTCACTATACATGGAATAATACAATCGCCTTGTCCTTATCTCCAAGTATCTGCGGAGAAAGCACATTATTCTTGAAAGGGTTCAAGAATAATTCTTTTGATGAAATATCCAAGCAAGGACTTGATGATTAAATGTGATTTAATTATCAAGATTAAATATGAATATGATTCATATTGTGTAAATGATTATCTAAGATAATTAAATGAGATTTAATTATCAAGGATTGAGAGAATGTGGATAACACTATCCATGATATATGTGTGTTATAAATATGATTTATAATATATATATAAGAGAGAGAATTTATGTAAATAGCGTTTGTTAATTAATAATGTGGATTGGATTCACATTTGTTAATTAATTGGAAATGCAATTTACTAACTAGTTTGGGTTGTGAATATGATTCACACAATATTCAATGGCAAGATTGAAATATTCACAAATTAATTTGGAATTAATTTGGTGAATATTTATTGTGATTAATCAAGGAATAATGTGATATATAAAATAGAGAAAAAACCACCTCCATGGGTGGCGTCACCCATGAATTGTTCATGGGTGACGCCCCCCCCCCCTTTTTAGGAGGGTGGTTAACTCCACTTCATTTATCATGTTATCTCTTGATTAATTAATTTTAAATTGTTGTTGTTGAACAACAATCCTAGCCATTGAATTATCATGGACCAAGCATATCCCTTGGATCCATGTGTCCCATGGATTGAGATCCATTGAATCCTAAACTAGTATATAAGGAGGGCTAGGGTAGCCTCTCCATGGTACATCATCTAAAGTTGTAGAAGACTACTACTCTCTCTCTCTCTAATTCTCGTGTGGTCTCTCTCTAAATATCCAAGTGGCCGTCCACTTTGCATATTGAAGAGGAGAGCATCTTGCTTCGCCTTCGACGCTTGGATCTTCGTCAAGGATTGCGGGAAGGGCGCGACTCATCATCGTGCCCGCAAGCGCATTCTCCGTGGGTCGGACTTAAGATAGGAGGATCTCTACTTTGGGATCTCGCGATCACAACCACGCTTCAAGAGGTATTCCTTATACTTTGTGGTTTGATGAAACGATCCGAGAAGTGTTCTCGTGATCATGTGGTTTCATCGTTATGTTAAAAAATTTTTATTTCCGCTGCATCTAGCATCTAGTACGACTAGTTGCTCCGATCGTATACGATACGATCAACACGCTTCCGTGATGCATTTAAGGATTCTCAATATCCTTCAAGTGGTATCAGAGCCATAGGTCGAATAAGGTTTTGGATATGATCCATACACCTTAGACGATTTGGTTCTTGAAAGGGTTGCGAAATTTTTACTGCATTTCAATTTTCGCACCTCTGTCTAATTGATTTTTTCCGTACTGTTTAAAATGTTTAAACACGAAATTTTCAATTGGATTTTGTTTCCCATTAAACAAGGAAACCATAGGACTTGAGTTTACTAAATTTGGACTTTATTTGCTCAAGATATGGCTTTTTGAATATGACTATATTCACTGTTGCGGGAACTGCGGATTTGAACGTAATTAATGAGATGATTACGGTTTTAATCCGCCTTGAAATGCGTGAATTATCACTTGGGTTCTTTACTAAATCAAATAGGCAATCTTTGGAAACTGAGTTTGCATTTTTTGGATTTAAATTGATCAAGATAAGTTAATTTTAGTGATTGGGGGTCACTGCTGGAAATTAACAATTTTGATCTTGAACCTTGTGATATGTCATTCAATTATCATGATGAAAATTAATTGTTAATTTTCTGGAATAATTAGTGATAAATATTTGTGAAATATTTAAAGAGATAATTATTTCATTGAATGACACTCGCCTAAACCACAATGATGAGATATTAGATCTTGATCATTGTTTCATCAACAAACATTGCTTTCATGAAAACTATAGTTTATCCTACAATAGTTGTAGGACAACTTTTACATGAAAAACCCTTTTGCTTGAATAGGATCGGGGATTTGTCTAGCAAATCTCCTTATAATCAAAAATGTTTTGATTTATATTATATGGTATAATTTTCGGCCTTGCGGCCTACGATGTAGTCAGAAATCCGAGAGAGTATTTTTTAGTGTTTTTAAGGGTTTTTATATTTTTTTAGGATTTTTGGAATATAAAGAAAACAGGAAAAGCACACAAACAATTAACTTGAACAATTTATTTAATGCATCAAAACTCAATCAAGAATTCAGACAAAAATGTTTTTATGTTTTTTAGGTTTTTTAATGTTTTTGGTGAATTTTTGAGATTTTTCTGATATTTATTCTAATTGCTAAAAATCAAACAGTGAGAAAAAGACAAGGTACTGTCCAGCCAGGCCCAAAACCCCAAAGATAAAATATCTAAGGATCTCAAAGGGACCTGGAGGTAATTTTCCTGTATACTAGAGAAAACAAGGAAAATTTGAGCACCAAAATTATTGTTTTTGGGTTTTTAAATTATTTATTATGATTTTTATGAGTTTTGAGGTGTTTTTAGATTTTTAGGGTTTTTACTCAATGGAAAATAACCAAAATTGACTAGAAAATCAAGGAACACAAAATAAACAGTAACTAATTTTTATGAAATTTTTAAAAGGGTTTTGATATTTTTTTGGGGTTTTTGACTCTAAACAGTAGCAAAAATAAGGGTTTTTGAATTTTTAAAAATATCAAATGAAATCAAAAATGTCCTCAAAAATTCACAAAAATTCTACACCATGGCAGGAGCCATGTGTCAAATTTTCATCGAATTTGGAGGTGGTTTGATATTTTATTCAAAAATAAAGGTAGGGCACTGTGCACAGGGACTAAAGTGCAAATACCCAAAGTTCTGGGGGGTCTGGTGCAAAATACCCAGCAAATCACGCGCGAGGCGCGTGTCTGGGGCACTCAGGGACCTATATGTAAGAGAAACAAGTCCTAGGACCTTTTGGTAACTCGTACCAAAAAGTCCAGGGGCTGTTATGCAAATTACCCACTAAAAAGGCGCACATGCGGAAATAAAACGCTCACAGGGGCATAAATGCAAATATCAAAAACTTTTTATCCAATCCGTAACATCCAGAACTACAGGGTTTATATTGCAAATAACCCAATAAAGTTCACGTGACGAAGCACGTGGTCCACGTAGACAGGGGTATAAGTGCAAATAAAGTAAGTACGAGGTCCTTAATGCAAATATCCCAGAAAATAAACAACTTAATTTAAAAATTACAGGACTAAAATGAAATAAAACAAACAGAGGGGCCTAAGATGAATTTACCCCTTTTATTATTATCGACGGCCTGATGTGCGCCACGTGGCTGATCGGACGGTGGAGAACGGGTGCGACTTTAACTCTGGAAGGGCTGGCCTGATCGAACGGTGGAAAGTATTCCACGTGGCAGATCTGACGGTGACGAAGCGTGGTGGAGATACTCTTGGTGAATCGACGACTGAGAGGAGGACGCGTAGCGAATCTGACGGTTGAGGCTAGCTGGTGCCTCTCTCTCTGCGCGAGCGGTCAAGATCGACCCTCGGGATGATCGGACGGTGGCAGTGCTCCGCAGATGAATGGTTCAGATCAGATCTGGAGCGAGGAGGATGATCTGACGGTTCTGGAGAATCCTGGAAGAACTGGTCGCCGGCGAGATTCGCCGGGCTCGTGCATGCGCTAGGGTCCTCTGGAGAGCCTTCTGGAGGTCGGAGAAGAATCGCGGAAGGCTCCCGCGTCTGCTGGTGGTCTCCGACGAGCACACCGAGCTCCGAGGAGCTCGAGCGAAGGCGGCGGAGCCGGGTCTCCTGGCTGGATGGTGAAGGGTCTCAGATGACCCTTGTCTTGACCTGAAAAGCGAACCAGAAGACTCACGGGTCGAGGGCAAATTGCCTCGACCCGGTTAGGCGGCGTGAAGGTGCATGGTGCGTCGGAATGGAGAGCTCCGGCGAAGGTGGTCGGCGGAGGAGCTCGATTCCCAGATCCTGCGCGATCTGGGTTGGGTGAATGGGTGAAGAAGATGCGGAGAGGTCTGGCGAAGATGATGGTCGGGTCGGAATGGCAGATGGGAGATCGGAGGTGGCTGGCGACGGCGGCGGAGCTACGCTACCAGTAAGCTAAAAATCGAAACCTACGCTAAACTACGGCCTAAGTGATCTACCTGGGTGGTCGGAGAGACTGGGGAAGAGCAGGGGGTGCTCCTGGTCGTAGCCTCAAGGGTCGTCTCGGCCCGAGGCTCGGTGCTCACGCTGGTGGCGGAGCAACGGCGGCGAAGAACGCCGGATCAGTGGTTTCACCTCCTCGCCTCGCTGCAACAGGGGCGATCGCTTGCTGTCACTCTCGCGGTGCCTCTGGAGTTCACTGGGAAGAAGGGGAAGGTCCAAAGATGAGGCGCGGAGGCGGCGGAGGTGGTTCTTTATATAGCTGCAGGCCCGATTAGGGTTGGGAGGCGACGGCTATGGAAGGCATGGATCTCGCGGCGAAGGATCTGGCGAGGATGTCGGATGATCGGCGAAGGATCCGGGCGCGGGGTTTGCGTGGGCGACAGGCTGGAGGCGCGTGGAGAAAATGGCGAAGGCGGGGCGGCGCGCATCTTCTCAAAAAGGAAAGAGTCTGCGGGGGAGTTGACCGGGGTCAACATTCCCCGTGGACCAGTGGGATGCTGCCACGTGGACAAGATTTGACACTTAAAAATGAGGCAGCAAATGGCCGATTTTGCAAAAACTTTCAACATGAAATATTTTTCTTTTATTTTTTTCTATTTTTTGGTGATTTTTAATTAATTTTTGGAAATAAGAATAAGGTATGTACATTATATAGGGATATATACAATATGTAGGCTTTTTATTTTTGAATTTTATTATTTTTATACAATTTTATTCCTATTTTATGTTTTATTTATTTATAGAATAAAATGAGGAATAGAAAGCTATTTTTATTTTATTTTTATTATTTATACACATAGGTGAAATAAATAGATATATACATTTATACACATGGTATATATACAATGTATTTTTGTATTTTCAATTTTGTAATTTTTATTTAATTTTTGTTTTGTTTCTTTTTATTTATTATATTTACAATATGTCACATAGATTATTTACAAAAAGTTTAGAAAATAATTTTATTTATTTATAAGGTTAAATAAATAAGGGAGCATAGTTTATGTACATGGTGAAAGGGCATTTTTGAATTTTTGATTTTTAAATTTTTATTTTGTTTTTAATAGTTTCTAAATATATACAAAATATGTACAAGCATATTTTTGGGTGAGGAAAATATAATTTTATTTATTTACAAAAAATCTATACACATGAGCTCCTATCTCCCTCTACTTTGGCTTTTATGCGGTCAGGCCCATGTTGAGCCCTCCCTTGGGTTAGGTTGCTCAATATTTATTCTAAATATTTCCCTCTTTTTCTTTTTACTCTTTATTCTTTTATTTTTTGCACAAAAACATGCTAATTACAGGTTTTTACACAATGCATGCTTTTGGTAATTATTTGTATTTACACATATCTACATGTATTTGCAAAGGTTTTTGTAGCTAAAATAGAAGAATAAAGAGTGATGAATGGGTATTCATCACCCCCCTATACTTAACTTTGCTAGTCCCTTAGCAAACACTTATTTGAAAAAGAAGTGAAAAAGAAAGAAAAAGAAAAAGAAAAAGAGGATGTACATGGATCAAGGTTGAATTATTAAACTTTCCTTCATTAAATTGAAATATGGAGCTCGATCAGATCTTTGGATTATTAATGTGTCGGAACCTTATTTGGACTTAGGCTTAAAACCCAACAGCCTCTAAGTTCCACCAATCTATGGGCAAGACTCCTCAATAAACCAGATCAGAACAAGTCTACATACACAAACTCTACTGACCATGAGTCTTTCCATGCAGTGTAAGTGATATGTGGCTCCCCATCTCAGAAGTAACAAAGAAACAACCTCCCTCAACCTGGTAACTCTAATGCCTCGGTCTAGCAACTCTTTCCTCGAGAAGCGGGGTATTCCCTTCTAAGTTCAAGTGCAACCGGCTCAAGAAGAGGGGGTAGAAGTATAGAGTTTTGGAAGCTTAGCCAGTGTAGCTAAGTCTCCCGCTGCAAGCTTCATGAGGTGTAACATGGATACCATAAGCTTTGCTTTATTTGACTATATACACTCCGGTGGGGTTATTAAATTTTCAATCCGACCCACCACTTTTTTGGAGTTCTTTTTGCATTTTTGCATTTTTTTTCAAAGACTTCTGTACAACATATCTACATGGTGCAGCATATAAGAAATTTCCCCTTGAGCCAGTAGACTATCCCTCTTTTGAAGCTTTATTGCAACCCACAGCTTCTGTCTTTAGCCTTCATCACCACTAGACCAAGTTGAGGTGCACTTCCTTCACTAGAAGAATAAGAGAGGTTCCGCCTAGAAGTACTACCCTCATATGCTACCCCAAGCCAAAGGAAACTGCCTCCTCACCACCTCATCCGTGGAGAGCCATGTGTAAGTGCAGGTGCAAGTCAAACCATTGTCTCTAAGAGTCATGCGTGTGTTGTTAAGTGCTCTACTTAGGCTCATCAAGATGACATATGCTCATAGCCTAGTGGACTCAAAGAATTAAGTCCTTATGGACCTGAAAAGCCTTAACCCTAAGTCCTATAAGGTTCCTCTTAAAGTTAAGTGGATTAAGATCTTATTCAAGCTCCATTTCTCAATTTAATTCCAGGCTTAATTTAAATGTCAACTCTCATCCAGGAAAAACTATATACATATATGTACACAAGATGCTATTTACAAATATTTTACAATCATGCAAAATTTTTGAAAAATGTTTTGAAATCATGGATGAATGATGCATGAGGTGCAAGTTTTGCAAAAAGATATTTACAAACATTTACACAAGATTTTTGCAAACTTTTGATTTTCAAAACATTTTGGAAAAATTTTGTACTATATACATAAAAATATTTACACAAGCTTTACACAAAAGATTTTTGAAATCATTTTTACAAAAATACTTTGTACACTAGCTATGTATGTGCAAGATAAAAGAGGTTTATGTACATGAAAATTTTTTTTTTTAATTTTTGTGATTTTCAGCCCATTTTATTTATTAACACACTCACACAAAGTACGAGTTATGGGTAAAGTATATATGAAATATATACACACCCCCCCTATACTTAGCTCGAACGATGTCCTCAGAGTGATCAAGAGCGATGGAGAAGACATAACTCGTGCTTAGTAAAAGGGAAGTGAAAAGGAAAGGCTAGGTACAGAAACGAATAAATGAATAGAATGAGAGGGACTCGGTGGTTTCCCCCTATACTTAGGATTAACTATTCCTAAGTATAGTACGCTGTACATTAAGGGAAATCCGAGTGAAGAATATACAGAGTCTGCCCCCCCTATACTTAGGGTAAAATATCCCTAAGTATAGGCAGCAAAAATAGGAGCAGAAAGAATGAAAAGAATACTCGCAGGTCCGACAATCCCCCCTATACTTAGGGTAAAGTACACCCTAAGTATAGCATGATCACAAGATGAGAAAAGGGATGTGGGACTAAAGAATAGAATGATATGGACAACTGGATCTATACAGGCGGAGGAATAGTGAAAATTAGGCGTGAGATGCAAAAGATGTGAGTCAAGAGACCACACCTCACGCAAAATGAATCGGGGCAACAATAACGTCCCGCGGCTCATGATCTAGAAATGGCTTGAGCCGCTGGCCGTTCACTCGAAAGGTACTCTCAGAAGATAACTCAGATATATCAATGCTACCGTTATCGTGTACCTTTCTGACCAAGTAAGGTCCCTTCCATTTGCTCTGTAGCTTCCCTGGAAATAATCGTAGCCTTGCATCAAACAACCATACTTTCTGTCCAATCTCAAAATGTTTGTGGCTGATATGAGAATCATGCCACTCCTTCACTTTTTCCTTATAATGTAGGCTGCTTGAGAAAGCTGCATCTCTAAGCTCCTCCAGGGCAGCTAACTCTGCCCTCCTCTGGTCTCCTATACCATCTGGATCCATAAGAATATCTGTAACTGCCCAAAGTGACTTGTGCCTCAGCTCAACAGGTAGATGGCATGGCTTGCCATAAACGAGACGAAAGGGAGATGTGCCCAATGGAGTCTTGAAAGATGTTCGATATGCCCACAAGACCGAGTCCAAAAGCTGTGACCAATTCTTTCGGTCAGGGCGGACGACTTTCTGCAAAATATTCTTTATCTCCCTATTCGACACCTCAGCTAGACCATTCGTCTGTGGATGGTATGGCGTGGCTACTCGATGGTCTATACTGAACTCACTGGCAAGTGCCTTTACCTGATCGTTGACGAAATGAGACCCCCCATCAGAAATCAGAACTCGTGGAACCCCGAACCGCATGATGATGTGCTTCCTCAAAAATCTGCAAACTGTCCTCGCATCAGCGGCTCGGGCGGGGATAGCCTCAACCCAACGACTAACATAATCTACGGCCAACAGAATGTACTCAAATCCCTGACTCTTAGGGAATGGACCCATGAAATCGATGCCCCATGCGTCAAAAACCTCACAGAAGTGAATGGGCTGCATCGGCATCATATCACGCTGTCCACAAGTGCCCATCCGCTGACAGTCAGTACACCTCTTCACGAACTCATCAGAGTCCTTGAAGAGGGTAGGCCACCACAAGCCGGATTGGAGCACTTTCTGTGCCGTTCTCCTCCCAGAATGATGTCCTCCTGCCTCAAGCTTGTGGCAGTAAGTGAGGACGCTATGGTGTTCCTCCTGAGGAATACACCGACGCCAGACGCTATCCCCTCCTTCGTGGTAAAGGATGGGATCCTCCCAGTGGTAGGACTTGGCCTTCGCAAGGAAGGTCTCACGCCTCTGCCTGGGCCAATCTTGTGGGACTTTCCCAGCAACGAGAAAGTTCACAATATCGGCATACCACGGGAGTGAGGTGATAGCAAGGATCGCCTCATCTGGGAAGGTATCTCGAATAGGATCAATCTGCTCAGAATCCTCAGGCTGCTCTAGTCGGGAAAGATGATCCGCCACCACATTCTTGACTCCAGGCTTATCCTTGATCTCAATGTCGAACTCCTGGAGTAGAAGGATCAATCTAGTAAGTCTGGCCTTGGCATCCTTCTTTGACATGAGGTACCTGATGGCGGTGTGGTCAGTATACAAAGTCACTCTAGATCCAATGATATACGATCTGAACTTATCTAGGGCGAACACTACTGCTAGCATCTCCTTCTCTGTGACCGTATAATTCCGCTGGGCGGAATCCAATGTGCGGCTAGCATAGTGTATGGCAAACGGAACTCCGTCCCTCCTCTGTCCTAGCACGGCCCCTACGGCAAAATCAGAGGCGTCCGTCATGATCTCGAATGGGAGAGACCAATCGGGTGGCTGAAGGACAGGAGCCTCAATAACACACTGCTGGAGAGTCTCAAAGGACGAAAGACACTTGTCATCGATAAGGAACTCGGTGTCTTTCGTCAAGAGGTCAGTCAACGGTCGGGCAATCTTGCTGAAATCATGAATGAATCTCCTATAAAAACCAACGTGCCCCAGAAATGACCGTAGCTGCTTCAAATTGGACGGCGGTGCGAGTTTTCTAATGACGTCAACCTTGGCCGGATCAACCTCCATGCCCCTGTTGGAGATGATGTGGCCAAGCACCGTCCCTTGAGTCACCATGAAGTGACTCTTCTCCCAAGACAGAACCAAGCGGGTAGCAATACATCGCTGGAGCACTCGGTCTAGGCAGTCAAGACAGGAATCGAATCCGTCGCCGTAAACCGAGAAGTCGTCCATGAAGACCTCCAAACACTCCCCTACCATGTCCGAAAAGATCGACAGCATGCATATCTGAAAAGTTGCAGGGGCGTTGCATAGCCCAAATGGAATGCGTCGAAAGGCGTATGTACCGAAGGGACAGGTAAAGGTGGTCTTCTCCTGATCCTCAGGAGCGATGGCCACCTGATTGTAGCCCGAGTACCCATCCAGGAAGCAATAATGGCTCTTCCCTGCCAGTCTCTCTATGATCTGATCAATAAAAGGCAGGGGGAAATGGTCCTTCTTGGTGGCCTGATTGAGTCTCCTGTAGTCAACGCAGACCCGCCAAGAGGTGGGTACTCGTGTAGCAATCTCCTCTCCCGACTCACTGATCACAGTCGTGATGCCCGTCTTCTTGGGCACCACATGCAAGGGGCTAACCCACTTGGAGTCGGAAATGGGATAAATAAAATCTTCACTACACCATTTTGATATTTCCTTCATGACAACCTCTCGTAGGTTGGGGTTCAGTCGCCGCTGGAACTCACGCGATGGCTTTGCCCCTTCCTCGAGATAGATATGGTGGGAGCACAACGAGGGACTAATCCCATGGAGATCTGCTACGCTCCATCCAATTGCCTTGCGGTTCTTTTCAAGAACCCCCATCAGCCGGGATTCTTGTTCTCCAGTCAGATCGGCAGAGATGATGACTGGGTACATCTCAGACTCTCCCGCAAGGAATCGATACTTCAGCGAAGTAGGGAGCGGCTTTAGCTCTGGACAGCTGGGTGCTGGCAAATCTGGCTTCTGAAGAAGAAGTGTGTATGCTGACAATTCTGCCAAATCTACCTGGGAAAATGATAAAGAACTCTCACAAACTGGATCGGGAGAAGGCGGGTCCTCTGCATTGTCTCTGATCTGCTCTACCTCTACCTCCTCCTCATCTATAGGCTCAGGTGGATCCAGGTCTGGCATCTGATCATCACAATCTGCCCAATCAGATTCTGAATCCGAGGGATCTGTATCAACTGCGGTGGCATCAGTACCACCGTAGAGCAGGGTGGCCTCAGTACCACCATCACTGAAAATCGTGTCGCGATCAAGGTCCGACTCTGCTGACTTAATAGTATCCTGGACCAGGGCTGTGCTCTCCAGTCTATCCTCTGCTATCATCTCTGCATCAGCTGTATCTGAATATGAGAGGATGGTCTGTGCTGCAGGATCTGCCCAAGCTGCCTCATCATCTGTGATCACAAAATCACAGTCCTGGTGTATGTCTGGCTCTGTATCTGTCAGCTGTTCTGAATCTGTACTGCCCTCTGAGCGGGATCTATTTCTGGCTCTGTGGTCCTTAACCGTCTCTATTTGTATACTCTCGCCCTGGACGCGAAAGAATACCTTCCCACTGTCATGGTCAGTCACCGCCTTGGCTGTGGCCAAGAACGGGTGACCGAGGATGATGGGGGAATCGGTCAATGAGTCAGGGGTCTCCATGTCCAGCACTACGAAGTCCACGGGGAATTGCAAACCCTGAATCGTGACGACAACATCTCGCAACAACCCCTTTGGCCTCTTGACAGACCGATCAGCAAACTGAAGGTATGTCCTGCTCTGTCTAAGAGTGCCCAACTCTAAGTGGTCGAGAAGGGCTGCCGGAAGAAGGTTGATCGACGATCCGCTATCTAATAGAGTACGGTCGAACCTCTGCTCACTAATATGACATCTGACATACGGGGCTCCTAAATCTGGCCTCTTGGTCGGCAGATGGTTCTGGATCGCGTAACACGTGGCTTTTGTCAACACATGAATTTCTGCGGTGTTGTTCCTCTTCTTCCTCCTGACTGTGGTCCTGTCTCTCAAGGATCGCTGAAGAAGAGGGATGTGCTGCAAAGCCTCATGGAGGGTCAGCTGGATGTGAAATCGGTCTATCATGCTCTGGCTGAACTCCTCCTGCTCTCTCTTTTTTGGATCTTTTTCTCTTTTCTTCCCCTTCCCCAACTCAAGGGCTCTAGGAAAGGGAATCACAGGGTCCTTCTCAGATGAAGGACTAGGAATAGGCCTAGACGGTTCGATGACCGGATCCTCACATACATCATTCACCACAGTGGGATCAGAAGAAACTAAACCTTTTCCTTTATTCAAAATAGAGTTCTGAGATACATCCACACGAGGAAAGACAACATCTCTATTAGAATGAATATTGGTGGCCTTAGTACCACCTCTAGCTGGCTCTACGACTAGACGTCTTGCGGCCTCATTACCGCGGGCTGGCTCGGCTCTGCTGGTGGCGTCAGTACCACCTCCTCGATATGGTGAAGCGGCGGCCTCAGTACCGCCGGTGGAATCAGCATTTCGGGTGGCTTCAGTACCACCGTCATCATCATGTGCGGCTTCAGTACCGCTCTCCTCTTCCTCATCTGGCGCTCTAGATGAATCCTCGCGTTGTCGCTCAGATGAGGCACCGCCTGCTGGTCTTCTACCGCTCCTAAGTGTAACAAAATCAGCATCAAATAGATCTGACGACATATCATCAAATGAGTCACTAGGAGGGGTAGGCTCAGTGTGAACTACCTTCTCAGACTTCCTCTTCAAGCTATTCGGATTAGGCTCGATCTGTGCAGGGATGGCGGCATTCCCTCTCATCAGGTCCCGCATCTCCTGGCGGAACTCGTCCATCTCCCGTCTAAATGTAGCCTGCTGCTCTGTGAAGATGCGGGCTAGATCATCCAAGGCGGGGCTCTCATGGGAGCCCGACGGGTTGCCTCTCTGGTAATGAGGCTGCTGGACCTGGTGCTGCTGCGGCTGAGAGGGGTGAGAGGAAGGATGCTGCTGCTGGTGAGCCTGCTGCTCACGTCTCCAAGTCTGTCCCTGCTGCTGGTAGGGACGAGGTACGAAGGATGATGGCTGGTATGCTGGGGGCTGCTGGTGATCTCTCTGCTGGGAGTACTGCCCTCCCTGACCGGCTGGCTGCTGTTGGGACTGGTTACCCCCATTCCCCCATCTGAATCCGGGATGGTCTCGTCGGATCCCAGGCTGGGGACGGTCGTACCAAATCCCGTTGACATCCATCAACGGCTCTGCATCGAAGGGGTCTGGAGGCAGTACTGCCAGAGGCTGATCCGGCTGATATACCACCATCTGTAAGTCTGGAGATGGTGGTGACTGATAAGAGGGCTGCTGCTGCTGGTACGGCTCCGCCTGTACAAGGTGAACTTGTCTAGGCTGCTGCAAGGAGCTGGAGCGCTGGGACGAGCTGCGGCTGCCACCGGAATCGCCTCGCGACTGAAGACGGGGCTGAGAAGCCGTCTGTGCCTCCTGAAGACACAAGAGATGGGTCTTCACGTCGCTCAGAGTTTGTGCCATCTGCTCCATCTGAGTTATGCCCTGGCACTGCTTCTTCTCTATTATTTCCATGCGGTCCAACTTCTCGCTGATAATCCCCATGTCCGCAGCGGCCGACTCTGCCTGTGCGGCTGCAACTGTGGACGAACTGGATGGACCTGCATCAACCCGTGCTATCCGCTGGTACTGCACGGGTCCTGGCAGCTGCTGAGATCTCTGTGTGTACAACCGAGTCTGGGACATCACCATATAATTTTCGGCCATCTCCTCGTAGATGGCCCAGACTTGGTTGTGGTCCTTGGCAAAGTAGGACCCGCCGCAAGAAGCATTCACCAGACCCTGAAGCTCTGGCGTCATCCCACTAAAGAAGCTCTGAACTAGGTTCGGCTTGGAAATGTCGTGGTGTGGGCATCTATCCAGAAGCTCTCTGAACCTCTCCCATGCCTCATGAAACTGCTTGTTAGGGAGCATGGAGAAGTTGTTGATCAGGGCCCTCGCTGCATTCGTCCGACCGAGTGGATAGTACTTGTTCAAGTACTCGGTGCGGAGCTGCTCCCAGGTGTAAACAAACTTCCCTAAATGCTTCAGCCAGGCGGCTGCTCTATCTGCCAGTGAAAAAGGGAAGGCCATCATCCGAATCGTATCCTGGTCCACATGGCGGTCGTGGACAGTGCTGCAGATCATCAAAAACTCCTGGAGATGGAGGTGGGGCTCCTCGGTGGCAAGTCCGTGAAAATGAGGAAGCATCTGCAGGGTGTTCGGAGGGAACTTGAAATCCCCCACGATAGCAGGTACCACCACCCAATGGTGCATTAGTGTAGATCCGGGGTTGTGTAACTCCCGCATCGGTCTCGGTGGTCCTGCTGCGGCGGCGGCTGCCGCTGCGGCAGCCGCTGCTGCGGCTGCTGCGGCTGCTGCCTCTGCATCAGCATCAGGAATGTCCCCAGGCTCGCTCTGATCTCTCTCTTCTCTGAGTCGCTCCAACTCCCTTCTCATCTCAATCATGAAAGCTCCCTGATCGCGTAGCTGCTTCTGTACTGTCTCTAATGATGCGATCAGAGTGGAGTTGATCGCTCCCTGGTCTAGTACAAAATGTTCGGGTTGTCGGGATTCTGGGTCTGAACTGCCGGCTCCGGCCATAGTGACGTCTGCAAAATCAGATGAGCCCAACTCAGGTTCTGTCAAATCAATTCGTCTTTCCTCGGGCTCATGTCTCTCAGTAGCAAAAGAAAGGGGATCGAGGGAGAACAGGGTGGAATCTTACTCGGGCCCGGAGAGCTGGTCTCGACTCTCACGGGCCAACCTAGATGGTGAAGTAGACGCGCCTGAAAGCGGTGCAGCCAGAGGCTGCCTAAGAGATCGTCTACCCATCATCTTGATCTGGCGAGTTGGGCGGATGGGATCTGGAGAAAATATGATCGCAAAGCAAACCCCCGGTTCACCAACGCAATACAATCTGAAGACCGTGAAAGCTCGGTCAATTTATCTTGTCAATTTTATTAGGTGAACACACAAAATATCAGAGCGCTTACGTGACCTGTTAGGATACCCGATGCTACTCCAACCGACTGGCCCGCACGGAAGAGTCGGTAGTCAGCTAGAAATAGCACCGGAGGGCGCTACCTAGGGTGCGGGTCACTCTCTCGCGCATCCAAACCATACAAGGAGGGGGTTGCTCTCCCCAAGACAAATTTTTAATGTGAGTGTCTTTTAGGGTCAATAGTGTTATCCAGTCCCAATTTTTTTGTTTTTCTTTTTAATTTTTTTTCAAAATAAATACAAGCGGCCTAACGAATTTTCCGATTCTCCTGATGATTAAGCCAAAAACAGAGGGAGAAGACGAAAAAGCCGATGCGCGAAGAAATCAATGATGCATGCAGAGAAAGAAATACGTACCTTGTCTCCAGCACTCTACATGCAAGTGATCCGCGCAGAATTTAAAGACAGAATTAAACTACCTAAATGGTGCAGCGAGGAAAAACCGAGTCCTAGATGAGCAACTTTCTATCGCAAGAACCGTCTAACTTAGTCACTCGCCCTTGATCCAAAGAGTCCGGTCTTGGCCCACCCCTCCTCTTCTCGACAGGTCGAGTTCAGGAGTAGCGCTTGCGGGGCAGGCTCCCGGCGCGTAGGTTCTCAGGAAAGCGACCAAGTTATTTTTATTATTTATTATTAGTAGGTCCAATTAACGATCTATAGGAACAGATAAGCAATTAAGTGTGGGGACCCTACTAATTACGGCACAAGCAAGAGAAATTCCTAAATCTAGGGGCTCGAGAAAAACTGCGTAAACACCGGAAAAGGCAGCTAGCTATCAAAACCGCAGAAAAAGCCGCGAAAATCCAAATGGGTCCCCCGAGCACACCGGTACTCGGCGAAACAGACCCGCTAAGTTACAAGTGTCCACAAATGGGTCCCCGGCAACGGCGCCATTCTGATAACCGTCCACAAATGTCCAAGTTCTAAATTATTACAAAAAATATTGTTCTCTCTCAAAATAAAATTCTTCTTCTTCCTCTCCCTGCTCTTCTTCCCGTGCGGGTCCTCACAAATAAACTCCAAGTTGGCCACGCAGTACCTCGCACAAAAATCAAAGAGAGAGTGTCAGAAAACAATGATAATATAGAGAGACAATATGGAAAAATGACTACAAAGTCGTGCTCCCCGGCAACGGCGCCATTCTGATAACCGCCCGAATGACAGAGGTAAAGGTAAAGAAATGGTCGTTGCGACCTCAATCAATCAGACTAGGTATATCAAGAAAAATCAACCACTCAGAACATGTAAAACTAATTGAGCACAAAAGAGAGCGGTCCTGCTATGAGATTAACCTGGTATAGCACCCAAGGTCGAACACAAGGAGCACAGATTGGCCTTGCGGCCTACGATGTAGTCAGAAATCCGAGAGAGTATTTTTTAGTGTTTTTAAGGGTTTTTATATTTTTTTAGGATTTTTGGAATATAAAGAAAACAGGAAAAGCACACAAACAATTAACTTGAACAATTTATTTAATGCATCAAAACTCAATCAAGAATTCAGACAAAAATGTTTTTATGTTTTTTAGGTTTTTTAATGTTTTTGGTGAATTTTTGAGATTTTTCTGATATTTATTCTAATTGCTAAAAATCAAACAGTGAGAAAAAGACAAGGTACTGTCCAGCCAGGCCCAAAACCCAAAGATAAAATATCTAAGGATCTCAAAGGGACCTGGAGGTAATTTTCCTGTATACTAGAGAAAACAAGGAAAATTTGAGCACCAAAATTATTGTTTTTGGGTTTTTAAATTATTTATTATGATTTTTATGAGTTTTGAGGTGTTTTTAGATTTTTAGGGTTTTTACTCAATGAAAAATAACCAAAATTGGCTAGAAAATCAAGGAACACAAAATAAACAGTAACTAATTTTTATGAAATTTTTAAAAGGGTTTTGATATTTTTCTGGGGTTTTTGACTCTAAACAGTAGCAAAAATAAGGGTTTTTGAATTTTTAAAAATATCAAATGAAATCAAAAATGTCCTCAAAAATTCACAAAAATTCTACACCATGGCAGGAGCCATGTGTCAAATTTTCATCGAATTTGGAGGTGGTTTGATATTTTATTCAAAAATAAAGGTAGGGCACTGTGCACAGGGACTAAAGTGCAAATACCCAAAGTTCTGGGGGGTCTGGTGCAAAATACCCAGCAAATCACGCGCGAGGCGCGTGTCTGGGGCACTCAGGGACCTATATGTAAGAGAAACAAGTCCTAGGACCTTTTGGTAACTCGTACCAAAAAGTCCAGGGGCTGTTATGCAAATTACCCACTAAAAAGGCGCACATGCGGAAATAAAACGCTCACAGGGGCATAAATGCAAATATCAAAAACTTTTTATCCAATCCGTAACATCCAGAACTATAGGGTTTATATTGCAAATAACCCAATAAAGTTCACGTGACGAAGCACGTGGTCCACGTAGACAGGGGTATAAGTGCAAATAAAGTAAGTACGAGGTCCTTAATGCAAATATCCCAGAAAATAAACAACTTAATTTAAAAATTACAGGACTAAAATGAAATAAAACAAACAGAGGGGCCTAAGATGAATTTACCCCTTTTATTATTATCGACGGCCTGATGTGCGCCACGTGGCTGATCGGACGGTGGAGAACGGGTGCGACTTTAACTCTGGAAGGGCTGGCCTGATCGAACGGTGGAAAGTATTCCACGTGGCAGATCTGACGGTGACGAAGCGTGGTGGAGATACTCTTGGTGAATCGACGGCTGAGAGGAGGACGCGTGGCGAATCTGACGGTTGAGGCTAGCTGGTGCCTCTCTCTCTGCGCGAGCGGTCAAGATCGACCCTCGGGATGATCGGACGGTGGCAGTGCTCCGCAGATGAATGGTTCAGATCAGATCTGGAGCGAGGAGGATGATCTGACGGTTCTGGAGAATCCTGAAAGAACTGGTCGCCGGCGAGATTCGCCGGGCTCGTGCGTGCGCTAGGGTCCTCTGGAGAGCCTTCTGGAGGTCGGAGAAGAATCGCGGAAGGCTCCCGCGTCTGCTGGTGGTCTCCGACGAGCACACCGAGCTCCGAGGAGCTCGAGCGAAGGCGGCGGAGCCGGGTCTCCTGGCTGGATGGCGAAGGGTCTCAGATGACCCTTGTCTTGACCTGAAAAGCGAACCAGAAGACTCACGGGTCGAGGGCAAATTGCCTCGACCCGGTTAGGCGGCGTGAAGGTGCATGGTGCGTCGGAATGGAGAGCTCCGGCGAAGGTGGTCGGCGGAGGAGCTCGATTCCCAGATCCTGCGCGATCTGGGTTGGGTGAATGGGTGAAGAAGATGCGGAGAGGTCTGGCGAAGATGATGGTCGGGTCGGAATGGCAGATGGGAGATCGGAGGTGGCTGGCGACGGCGGCGGAGCTACGCTACCAGTAAGCTAAAAATCGAAACCTACGCTAAACTACGGCCTAAGTGATCTACCTGGGTGGTCGGAGAGACTGGGGAAGAGCAGGGGGTGCTCCTGGTCGTAGCCTCAAGGGTCGTCTCGGCCCGAGGCTCGGTGCTCACGCTGGTGGCGGAGCAACGGCGGCGAAGAACGCCGGATCAGTGGTTTCACCTCCTCGCCTCGCTGCAACAGGGGCGATCGCTTGCTGTCACTCTCGCGGTGCCTCTGGAGTTCACTGGGAAGAAGGGGAAGGTCCAAAGATGAGGCGCGGAGGCGGCGGAGGTGGTTCTTTATATAGCTGCAGGCCCGATTAGGGTTGGGAGGCGACGGCTATGGAAGGCGTGGATCTCGCGGCGAAGGATCTGGCGAGGATGTCGGATGATCGGCGAAGGATCCGGGCGCGGGGTTTGCGTGGGCGACAGGCTGGAGGCGCGTGGAGAAAATGGCGAAGGCGGGGCGGCGCGCATCTTCTCAAAAAGGAAAGAGTCCGCGGTGGAGTTGACCGGGGTCAACATTCCCCGTGGACCAGTGGGATGCTGCCACGTGGACAAGATTTGACACTTAAAAATGAGGCAGCAAATGGCCGATTTTGCAAAAACTTTCAACATGAAATATTTTTCTTTTATTTTTTTCTATTTTTTGGTGATTTTTAATTAATTTTTGGAAATAAGAATAAGGTATGTACATTATATAGGGATATATACAATATGTAGGCTTTTTATTTTTGAATTTTATTATTTTTATACAATTTTATTCCTATTTTATGTTTTATTTATTTATAGAATAAAATGAGGAATAGAAAGCTATTTTTATTTTATTTTTATTATTTATACACATAGGTGAAATAAATAGATATATACATTTATACACATGGTATATATACAATGTATTTTTGTATTTTCAATTTTGTAATTTTTATTTGATTTTTGTTTTGTTTCTTTTTATTTATTATATTTACAATATGTCACATAGATTATTTACAAAAAGTTTAGAAAATAATTTTATTTATTTATAAGGTTAAATAAATAAGGGAGCATAGTTTATGTACATGGTGAAAGGGCATTTTTGAATTTTTGATTTTTAAATTTTTATTTTGTTTTTAATAGTTTCTAAATATATACAAAATATGTACAAGCATATTTTTGGGTGAGGAAAATATAATTTTATTTATTTACAAAAAATCTATACACATGAGCTCCTATCTCCCTCTACTTTGGCTTTTATGCGGTCAGGCCCATGTTGAGCCCTCCCTTGGGTTAGGTTGCTCAATATTTATTCTAAATATTTCCCTCTTTTTCTTTTTACTCTTTATTCTTTTATTTTTGCACAAAAACATGCTAATTACAGGTTTTTACACAATGCATGCTTTTGGTAATTATTTGTATTTACACATATCTACATGTATTTGCAAAGGTTTTTGTAGCTAAAATAGAAGAATAAAGAGTGATGAATGGGTATTCATCAATAGGATCGGGGATTTTTCTAGCAAATCTCCTTATAATCAAAAATGTTTTGATTTATATTATATGGTATAATTTTCGGTTGAAAAACCGATAAACATCTCAAAGTACATGATGGTCTATCTGGTATTATCCTTTCCCGAGGCGGATGTGGTGCCTAGTCGGAGAGCATTGGGGTCACGGGTTGCAACGTATGTGGTCCGTCCCACTCTCGTTGGTACTGGCCATGACAGCGGGTAGGGATTGTATAATACCGGAGACAGACAATATGTATTTTTCTAATTATTAAAATTCGAATAATACGTATTTTGAGATTATACCTACTATTCAAGTAAAAGACATGTTTGTTGATGTTTGGATTAATGATTAATTTAATATGATTAAATTAATCATATCCAATAAACACTCTATTTTGAATAGATGTGTATTTCCCTTGCAAGAATTAATTATGTGAATATGATTCACGATAATTAATTATAAAAAAAAATTGAATACGAGGTGGAGGATCACATAAGTGACATCCATGGTCTCCCGTCAAGGCGAAGGGTTTCCGTCGCCAGGGATTGTATGTAGGAGACGCCTGTCCGAAGTGACAGCTCCTGTATGCAAGCGCATCTGGATCGGGCTCTTTGCTTCTCGAAAGAGTAAGGCCGTATGCGTAGTGACCCCAATATCGAGTCCTCATATTATTGGGGTGATATTGGATTGCGCATAGCGAGTTCTAATCCTGTTGACGGTTGGTTCAATTAACAACGGGTCAACATCATCTTAGGGGTGGTGGGCCTGGGTGTTAAAGACCGAATTGGGAATGCAAGTTGGACTTGCAAAGGCGGAATGAGTTCCCGCTTCTTTTTATCGGAGTCGCAAGTTCTCATATTATTGGGATGTGACAAAGATAGGAAAGGAGATCCCAGATCTTGCTTGAGATATAGCGGTAAGTATATCTCTTATTTTGAAAGACAATTAGGGAATAATCTTTCAAAGTTGACCTAGCAAGACAAATTTGATTTAAAATACCTTAATCAAATTATTCTTAAAATGAATATATATTTATATATATTCTAATATAGTGCATTCTTAATTTCAGAAAATGAAGTCCATGAACCCACTTAGCAGGCTTCTAGAGGTCAACCAGTTGACCGGACCAAATTATTCGGATTGGATCCAAAATTTGGATCTTGTTCTCTCTGCAGAGCGCATCTCCTACGTGCTTAGCAAGGACAAGATAGCAAACCCTGTGACTGATGAAGATAAATCATATAATGATAAATATGATGAAGACCATAATCTGGCAAGGTGTTACATCCTTGGGTCATTATCCAATGTGCTTCAGAAGCAACATGTGGAAATGAACAATTGCCAAGAGATTATGCTGAATCTGAAAGAAATGTTCGGTGACATAAACCGCACACAGCGTTACAATGTGATGAAAGAGCTTATTCGCTGCAAGATGCAGGAAGGGACCTCTGTCAGAGAACATGTACTCAAAATGTTTGGGTACCTCTCTGAGCTGGAAACCCTGGGAGCGTATTTGGATTCTGAAATGCAAGCTGATTTCATTCTCCCGTCGCTCCCTAAGTCTTTCAACAACTTTGTTGTGTCTTACCACATGAACAAAGGTGACTTCACAAATGCTGGGCTGTTAGCTGCATTGAAGTCTGCAGAAGACGTCATGAAGAAGGACGGCCCCTCTGCTAGTGCAATGGTTGCACAGGTGAGAGGAAAGCGCGGGCGGAAGCAAGGTTCTTAGAAGGGCCCAGCCTCGAAGAGAAAGAAGAAGAATCAAGGAGTTGGTTCATCTTCTAGTGCTTCCACGCTGATGACATCGAAAAAGACCGATGTCTGTCACCACTGCAAGAAGCTGGGGCACTGGCGGCGTAACTGCCCAGACTACCTGAAGTCCACTGACAAAGGTAAAGCCCCAGCAGGTATGAAATCTACTTTCATCATTGAAACTAGCTTTCTCGTTGGACGAGAAGGAAGTTGGGTTGTAGATTCTAGTGCTTCTGTTCATGTATGCAATTCATTGCATTTGTTTCAGGAAACTAGGAATCTGGAGCACGGGGAGATAGTTATCCAGATGGGATCTGATGCAAGTGTTGCAGCAGTCGCCATCGGGACGTGCAGACTATCGTTATCTAGTGGTCGAGTCCTAGTACTTAAAGAGTGTCTTTATGTACCTGAAGTCAGAAGGAATTTAATATCTGTATCTAAGTTAGTTAGAAATGGATATTCCTTCATTTTCTGTAATAAATTAATCATAAACCGTTGTGATAAATATATTGCGGATGGTATTTTGACTTCTGGTGGACTCTATGAATTGTGCATTGATGAATGTGTCATGAATGTTACTGCCACTAATAACAAAAACCCCAAGAGATCCAGGGAGGATGGAAATCATTCAAACATGATTTGGCATCACAGGCTTGGTCATTTATCTGTTGATAGGATCAATAGATTGATAAAGGATGGACCTTTAGATTTTCTACAGGTTCAATCTTTACCTACCTGCGAACACTGCATTCGAGGTAAAATGACCAGAACACCTTTTCGTAACAAGGTTACAAGATGCGAGGGTATTCTCGACCTAATACATACTGATGTATGTGGTCCCTTCAATACCGCGACTAGAAATGGATATCGATATTATTTGACGTTTATTGATGACCATTCGCGATATGGGTTTATCTTCCTGCTACGTCATAAATCTGAAACCTTTGAAAAGTTCAAAGAGTTTAAGGCTTTGGTTGATAACCAAGCAGACAGGAAGATTAAACGGATTCGATCTGACCGAGGTGGTGAGTACCTCTCAGATGAATTCAAGGAATACCTTAAAGAGAATGGAATTGTCTCCAATCTCACTCCTCCTGGAACTCCCCAACTAAATGGTGTTGCTGAAAGACGCAACAGGACCATCATGGACATGGTCCGTTCAATGATGAGTAAAGCACATTTGCCTCTTAGTTTCTGGGGATATGCAGTAGAGACTGCAATATATATCCTAAACAAGATACCTAGCAAATCTGTACCCAAGACTCCTCATGAGCTCTGGTATGGAACCAAACCTAGTGTTAAACACTTGAGGGTTTGGGGATGCTTGGTCCATGCAAAGAACGTGGACGCAAGTAAGCTAGAATCTCGCACTCGTGAGTGCTACTTCATTGGGTATGTTAAAGATGGTATTGGATACCAGCTTTATGACCCTGAGACCCAAAAGGTTTTTGTCTCTAGGGATGTGAAATTTCTGGAGGATGATTTCCTTAAAGGTCAAGACAAGAATGAAGTAGAGGAGCTCATTGAATCTCCTGAGGATTCTGAGATTCCTGAACCAGAAACTGAAGAGATAAATGAAGATGAAACACCCATACCTCTTCGAAGAAGTTCGAGGGTGGTTGCACCACCTGAAAGGTATGGATTCCATGTGTCAGGAGAGACTGACAATGATCCTTCTTCATATGATGAAGCACTTGCGGATCATGACATGGATAGATGGATGCTAGCAATGAAGTCAGAGATTGACTCCATGCATAAGAATGGTGTATGGACCCTAGAGGATCCACCTAAAGGGGTAAAACCCATTGGGTGTAAATGGATCTTCAAGAGAAAGAGGGGACCTGATGGGAAAGTAGAGACTTTCAAGGCACGGCTCGTGGCCAAGGGCTACACACAGAGAGAAGGCATCGACTACGATGAGACATTCTCTCCTGTGGCCATGCTTAAGTCCATCAGGACACTGCTAGCTATAGCTGCATCTCTTGACTACGACATCTGGCAGATGGACGTCAAGACGGCTTTCCTCAATGGATACCTCGAGGAGGATATCTATATGGAGCAGCCCCAGGGCTTCATAGCTGAGGACGGTAAAGTATGCAAGCTGAAGAAATCCATCTATGGGCTCAAACAAGCTTCTCGTAGCTGGAACATCAGATTTGACGAAACCATAAAGAGTTATGATTTTGTGCAAAACCCTGATGAACCTTGTGTGTACAAGAAGCTTAGTGGGAGCGCCATTGTGTTCATCGTGCTTTATGTAGATGATATCCTTATCATTGGGAATGATACAGGAATGATGACCAGTGTGAAGATTTGGCTATCCCATACCTTCGAGATGAAAGATCTTGGAGAAGCCTCTTACATCTTAGGCCTGAAGTTGTTCAGAAACCGAGAAAAGAGAATATTGGGATTATCACAACATGGATACATCAAGAAGATTCTTGAACGATTCCGTATGGATAGTTCGAAGAAAGGATTCTCCCCTTAGGACATGGTATCCATCTGTCCAAAGGGATGGCTCCTCAAAGTGTTGAGGAAAAGAAGGCCATGGCTGGATGCCCTTATGCATCAGCCGTAGGAAGCTTGATGTATGCAATGATGTGTACTAGGCCAGACATCTGCCATGCAGTGGGAGTGGTAAGTCGTTACCAATCCTGCTATGGAGAAAAACACTGGAATGCAGTAAAGAACATATTCAAATATCTAAGACGGACACAAGATTACATCTTGGTCTATGGGGATGGTGATCTCCAAGTCTTAGGATATACAGATTCAGACTTCCAGTCAGATATTGATGATCGAAAGTCGACATCAGGGTTTGTATTCCTGTTGAACGGTGGTGCTGTGAGCTGGAGAAGCAAGAAGCAGGACACTACGGCGGATTCAACAACAGAAGCCGAATACATTGCCGCATCGGATGCTGCAAAGGAGGCGGTGTGGTTGCGCAAGTTCATCTTGGAGCTTGGCGTAGTTTCCTCTGATACTCCCGTCCCGTTACTCTGCGATAACACTGGAGCCATTGCCCAAGCAAAGGAGCCCAGGTGCCATCAGAAGAGCAAGCACGTGGAAAGGAAATACCACATCATTCGGGAGATTCAAAAGCGTGGTGATATCATCATCACCAAGGTGGCCTCTGCCGACAACATTGCTGATCCTCTTACCAAACCTCTGACACAGAAGGTTTTTGACCAGCATGTAATGAGTATGGGTTTACGGATTGTACCTGAATGGTTCTGAGGGCTAGTGGGAGATTGTTAGACTTGTGAGCCCTGGGCGAACCATTCTTACAATAAATGTTATTGTAATATTTAAGTTTGTCAATAAAAGTTATTGATGTTTCACTCCCTTTCTGAAATTATATGAATGAATGCACTATAAGGTCCCTCTGTACAATTAGGGTTATGTACCATGGCCAACTTGATGATCATATAGCTGTTGTTTCATTAAATGAATCATAGAGGCTGGTGTTTGGATGAATATCTAAGGAGTTAGATGGAGGACTCATCAAACACCGTCAAATGATTGTCAAGTGGAGATCTCCAGCCTGAGTAGGAGATGGCAATCCTTTCTCACATAGGCTGATATCTGACCGACCTCTTGATGCATGTCCTCTGCATGGGAATAGTGATTCGGAGGTGTCAGATTAGTTAGGTCAATGGGTTGACCTAACGAGATCGAGATAACCTAAGTCCTATGTTGAATGCTGTCACAGCATAGGCATGCATCCTCTGACCGGAGACAGATATATTGCTATATATCTAAGTATGTACATTTGGCAGACCAATAGGTTGATGACCTAACCAAGGTCTATACACCGGCGAGCTGGTGTGCATATAAGGGTATATGAGCAATATGATCTCTCAAAGGAATCATACAGGTTCACTTGTGAACCGGAAGACATGAGCTCACTCATGAGGTATTGGGACCGATCAAATTCCATGCATGGTCGCCATGCTTTGGAAGCATGACATGAATTTGAAGGTATGATATATGCTTTGGGAAAGCATATGATCGATACCAAATCCCAATGACCAAGATTGAGAAACTTAATGATTAAACCCTGAAGAAGACGGTGTAAAAATGATCTTGATCTTCGGGTTGATCATGGGTCTTCCAGTATGCAGGATGTACAGGTATTGGGAATACCTGAAGGGTGATGTGATCATAAACGATTGTATATCCATGACGCTTCCATTCCGAGGGAGTGATGAAACAGGTCTGGATTTTAGTGACTCCTTTCAGTAGAGAAGCAATCCGATCTTAGTCCAAGTGTTGGACATTGATCTGAATGAGATTCGGGTTCAATGAGAAGATTGGATTTGCGGTCTTGATTCAATCAAGCATCTGTGGGAGGTTCGTAAGATCTGGATTTAAGATAAAGATCTCAATATCCAAGTCACTATACATGGAATAATACAATCGCCCTTTCCTTATCTCCAAGTATCTGCGGAGAAAGTACATTATTCTTGAAAGGGTTCAAGAATAATTCTTTTGATGAAATATCCAAGCAAGGACTTGATGATTAAATGTGATTTAATTATCAAGCTTAAATATGAATATGATTCATATTGTGTAAATGATTATCTAAGATAATTAAATGAGATTTAATTATCAAGGATTGAGAGAATGTGGATAACACTATCCATGATATATGTGTGTTATAAATATGATTTATAATATATATATATAAGAGAGAGAATTTATGTAAATAGCATTTGTTAATTAATAATGTGGATTGGATTCACATTTGTTAATTAATTGGAAATGCAATTTACTAACTAGTTTGGGTTGTGAATATGATTCACACAATATTCAATGGCAAGATTGAAATATTCACAAATTAATTTGGAATTAATTTGGTGAATATTTATTGTGATTAATCAAGGAATAATGTGATAAATAAAATAGAGAAAAAACCACCTCCATGGGTGGCGTCACCCATGAATTGTTCATGGGTGACGCCCCCCCCCCCTTTTTAGGAGGGTGGTTAACTCCACTTCATTTATCATGTTATCTCTTGATTAATTAATTTTAAATTGTTGTTGTTGAACAACAATCCTAGCCATTGAATTATCATGGACCAAGCATATCCCTTGGATCCATGTGTCCCATGGATTGAGATCCATTGGATCCTAAACTAGTATATAAGGAGGGCTAGGGTAGCCTCTCCATGGTACATCATCTAAAGTTGTAGAAGACTACTACTCTCTCTCTCTCTCTCTAATTCTCGTGTGGTCTCTCTCTAAATATCCAAGTGGCCGTCCACTTTGCATATTGAAGAGGAGAGCATCTTGCTTCGCCTTCGACGCTTGGATCTTCGTCAAGGATTGCGGGAAGGACGCGACTCATCATCGTGCCCGCAAGCGCATTCTCCGTCGGTCGGACTTAAGATAGGAGGATCTCTACTTTGGGATCTCGCGATCATAACCACGCTTCAAGAGGTATTCCTTATACTTTGTGGTTTGATGAAACGATCCGAGAAGTGTTCTCGTGATCATGTGGTTTCATCGTTATGTTAAAAAATTTTTATTTCCGCTGCATCTAGCATCTAGTACGACTAGTTGCTCCGATCGTATACGATACGATCAACACGCTTCCGTGATGCGCTTAAGGATTCTCAATATCCTTCAGTTACCTTTTAAAAACAAAACAAGTATTCGTTTTGGATCAACGTCATTTATAATTGAAGGATTTTATAATTGAAAGAAGGCGAATAATGGAAAAAAATTATGCTTTGATAGTCCATGTTGGTAGAGATCCAATTTTACCACATAATTATTGTGAGTAATCTTGCCGAAACTTGATGATTCGTTCTCAATATATTGTTTTAGCATTTCAGAAACATGATAATCAGTAGATTGCAAATAATAGACTGCGATTAAAGGCTACAATTGACTTTATTAAGTGGCGTGCTTTCCAAGCATGTCCATTTCGAGGTCATGATGAGAATATGGATTCGAAAAATCGGAGTAATTTTATTGAATTAATCAAAATATGGGCTTCTTATAATGATGATGTTTCTGCAGTGGTTTTAGATAGTGCGCATGGCAATGCTAAATATATTTCACTGAAAATTCAAAAGGAGATCTTGAATATTTTATCAAATAGAGTACATAATGCAATAAGGGAATAAATTGATGATGAAAAGTTTTGCTTGATTGTTGATGAAGCTCGAGACAAATCGAAAAAGGAATAGATGGTAATGTTTTTACGCTCCGTTGATAATAGTGGCTTTATTCGGGAGCGGTTTTTTTGATATTATTCATGTTCATGATACTTATGCTTGTGCCTTCAAGAAAGAAATATCATGTCTTCTCGCACTTTACAATCTCAATGTAAAAAATATTCGAGGTCAAGGATATGATGGTGCTAGTAATATGCGAGGGGAATGGATTGACCTTCAAGCTTTATTTCTAAAAGAGTGTGCATTTGCATATTATGTCCATTGCTTAGCACATCGATTACAGTTGGCATTGGTTGCTTCATGCACAGAAGTGATCCCAAATTATCATTTCTTTTCTAAATTATCTTCTATTGTAAATATTGTCACTGCTTCCTCTAAGCACAATGATGAAATTCATGCTGCTCATACTTCTCAATCGGAGCAACTACTTGCATCTAATGAAATTCAAACTGGTAGAGGGCTTAATCAAGTGCAGACTTTGCAAGATACAAAATGGGGTTCATAGTTATCATCCATCACTAGCTTGATCAATATGTTTATTCCTACTTGTGAGGGTCAAAAAGTATCATTAATGATGGATACACATATGCTCAAAGAGGCGATGCTGATGCAGCTTTTGATGCAATGATGTCATGCGAATTTGTTCTAATCATGCATATTATGAAAGAAATTCTATCAATTACTCATGATCTTTATCACTTGCTAGCTGAGAGTGGATTGTCAAGAATGTATCCTCTAATTGACATGTTGATTCGACTTATATTAACTCTAAATGTATCAACTGCAACTACAGAGCGAGCATTTCCGGCGATGAAAATTGTGAAAATCAGACTTCGAACTAAAATGGATGACGAATTTCTTGCTAATTTTATGATCATATACATTGAGAAGGAGATTGCGCAAACATTTAGCACCGATCTATTGATAAGCGATTTTGATGCTACGAAGGAACGAAGAGCTCCTCTTATGTGAACTTTTGAGGTACTTTATGTCTTTTATGATTAGCTTTCATTTTATTTTCATAACTCCAAAATATCTTTTTTTTAGGTGTGTATTTCTCAAAAAAATCAAAATCACAGAATGTGAGTTGATATTTTTATTATTTTTTATCATAGCCCCTCCTTAGTTGAATTTTTGGTTCCGTCCCTGATGGCTACTCTTTGTGGCAAATCTATCCAATTCCTTTTCGAATGAGTTTTTGAACAATGTTGCTCACGTGATTTACTTGTCTCCCTACACTACTTTGGATGGGGATATCCTCGGTAAAGTCTGATATGGAAAAGAAATTTCCTTTAAGGACCTACATGCATTTGGTTGTAAGGCCGTTCTGCATGTTCAACAAATGAGAGATACAAGGTGGAATCAAAGACTAGCTAATGCATCTTTGTGGGATATGGATAGAATGAGTTTGGCTACATGTTATATGACCACGCATAAAAGAAGCTTGTGGAAACTTATCATATATTATTTGTTGAGATCAGTTAATCAAAGATATTTAGAAGGCATCTAAGGATCCATCTCATAGTAAGTATAAACCAATTGATGTCTATCGACCTAATGTTCGATGTCCGTGAGGAGGATCCTGATGTTGAGGAAGAATATGATGAAATGGCAGATGCTCCTACTACCAATTATGGTGAAGCCTCTTCATCTAATGCAACTCCACCTCAGAGATCTCTGAGGGAAAGCCTTGTCTCTACAAGATAGTCTACATTTTATGATTATGTTCTTTTGATAAACAATGATAGGTTAGAATATTACGAAGAGGATAAGCTGAATGTGTAGAAGGAAAAGTAGATTGAGGCAAAGCTTTGGAGTACACCTCCTTAAGCACACTTCAAGTTAATCAACAAGAATTGACATATAGGAGAAGAAAAGAAAGATATGGAGATCATTCCTTATGTCTTGACCATAGGCAGTATGATATATGATGTGATATATACCAAACATGATTATGCTCAATCTGTCAAAGTTGTCAAATAGATATTGAGATATCTTTGTGGCATTAGGAATACATAAATTGTTTGAGTAGAGAAGCTATTTTAAATACTTGTATTGTTTTAGAGTAGAGAAAATATTTTCTTTGGCTACACAGACTCTGATATGGCATGTAAATATTGATGGTGGGTGATCTAAATCGCATGTGTGAGTGGTGTTGTTTCATATCATCAAGTTTGCAACAACGTGCAACATTGTTTACTACAAAGAGAATTTATTTCGTCAACGAAGTTAGTAAAGAACTCTTGTGAATAAAGAAGTCTATGCCGAAATTTGATTTTGTTCGATACAAGTATATTCTTTCTTGTGAATAGTGGAGTCACACTTAGAAAAAGATAGGAGGAAAAAGCTAACCCAAGCACGCATATATCATTGCCATTGGGAATAAGTATAAACCATATCACAATAAGGACCTTGCTAATATAATTGGGGAGTTTGTAACACATCAACTCAAATATAGTCTCAATTAGAAAATTTAGGAAGTTTGAGAGTGGGTTAGAGTGGATGACTACTGTTTGATAACTTAAATCTGGACATTTTAAGTGGTTGTCTACCGGTCCAATTAAGCCCGAGCCCAATAACTTGTCATGGTAAGTTTCCCTTGATAATAGTCTTTTTTGAAGGACCCAAGCGCAAGACGTTACATTTTTCTCGCAATTTGATATATTAGGGAAATATGTTCCCAACAAAGTTATCATCAACATATTCTGAAAAGGCCAAGGAGGTAAGAGTGGAATCGGAGCAGAAAAAGACGTTGATATATAAAAGGATAAAGGTGGAGGTGTAAGGTCCAACTCTTTGCTTTCTAGGCAAAGATAAACGCACACACAAACAAAGCTTCAGGTCATCAAACCCAATCCAATGATCTGATGGTAGAACAGTGTCCCTATCACCTTAAAAAGCAGGGTTTATAGCCCCCACCATACACAATATTGCCGGCTAAAAAAAGGTTCAGGTTTTCAATATACTCAAAAATTCTTAAATCAGGACATATTACAATGAAACTGTTGGGAGACACGCAACAAGTTGCGCCGTCAATCTCTTTTGGATGGCAAATCCAATTCTTCGGAACACAACATCCATAGACCAGGGAACCATAACATTGCTATGCATAATTTTCTGGACCCTCTTAAGTAGTTCTGCAGCTTCAGACACCAAGAACCCAAAGGTATCAAACCCGAAAGGGATGAAGACATGTTGATTGTCAATACAAGCCTTCTCATGTTTAGCAACTTTGGCTGAGGCAGCTTTCTGTGCAGCGTATCCCGCAGTAAAATCACTTTTTATCAGACCAACTAACGGAGACACTCAGTTAAATCAACACGTGCACGTTTTCCTCTAGTCCAATCAAGAATTAAAACATCCGTTGTTCTGAGTGTGAAAATTTCAAACGATCGTACTAAAATCCTCAACACGATGTTGGACGTGGTTGCGTGGAATTATGACATTTCAGACCCACCTTTAATTAAATCTAATTCCACAGAATTCAGCTGGCAGTTGCTTTAAGTGGACTGCAAACAATGACACATAGTTATTGAAAAAATTTTCAAACTAACAGATCCTTACTAAGAGATATCCTCGAATGCCATTTACAAGATACGGATAATTAAGAGACAGAAGACAAACCGTTTAACAAAAATTCGGATATCAGACTATAACTCCTCCACAACTCGCTCAGAAGTAATAAAGAATTTGTTTTTTTAAAGAAAAAAGAACCTTCATCGTCTAGATGAGTGCTCAAAAACTTCACCATTAATCACCAAAAATATACACACATGTAAACAGGTCAAACAAATAAATGAAATTACAAGTTCCAATGCTCCGCTAACGTTCGAGCATGTGCAACAATGTTTTCTCCGTAACACCGCTCCTGACGGAATATTACACCATTCCTGACAAGCCAGATCGTCCAAATCATAGACAAGGCTCATGTTCTCTCCATCTCCGTGCCATTCCATTCCGCTCCAATAGATTTTCAGAAATCAAATACACCATCTACATAAATCATCTGATTCCCAAAACACTCACATGCCTTCTTTGAGTTCTAACACCAAAAGAAAAGGTGATCAGCATCTTTCATCTCACCCAAACACCGCGTGCATGCAGGATCAGCTGATTGAACAAAACGCACAAGTATGTCCCCTGTTAAGAGCCTTCCCCTTTTAAACAGCCACAAGAATACCTTTACTCGCATCGGAACCCTCCATTTCCAGATCCTTGTACAATCTGCCACGCATCCCACCGGATCAAAAAACATCGACCCCTTCAAAGCCTTGTACGCCTTGCCAACTGAGAACACCCCATCACACCAGGTCCAGCAGTCTCGCCCCTTAGAGGGCCCAGAAATATTATCCAAGTCTATCAACATCACCAATAACTCCTCCATTCTCTGATCGGAAAGCTCGTATCTAAATCTAGGGAAAAAAGATTGTCCATCCCACACATTTGTCACAGAACAATCCGGGTCCATTGTCAATGCCATCAACCGCGGAAACCTCATGTTCAACGACCCATTCTCACTCTAGTCGTCCTTCAGAACTTAAATCCAGTGCCATCCCCAAGGACCGGTCTCAAAAAGGGACGAATATCCTGCACAACACCACATATTCCTCGTCAGAAATACGAGGGAGCATGCCCAATGACCCCATCCTCAGGAAGTGAGGAACCATTCCCATGGATCTTCCTTATCATAGTACATGTCAAACTGCTACAATCTCCCCAAATTCGTATAATCCACTTGTTGATCAGCGCCTTGTTCATCTCCTCCAAACTACGCACACCCAAGCCACCATCATCCTTCGAGCATGAAACCGTTTTTTAATCCACTAATGGTGTTCCGCTTGATCGACCTGACGACAACCAAAAGAAACATCTCATGATACTCGCAAGCCTCTTTCTGATCCCAACAGGCAAGAGTATGGATGACAGAAAGAAGATAGCAATTACAGAAAGGACCAAGCAAAGCAACACTAATCTACCACCTCTGGATAGACAAACAGATTTCCATCCAGCCAACTTCTTCTCCATCTTCTCAATCACTGGTTACCAATCTGCCAATAGCATTTTCCCACTTATCAACGGTACCCTAAAGTAGCGTAATGGCAAGTTCCTACGAGGGGAATGCAACCAACCAGCACAAGTCTCAATCTTCGCATCCTCTGACAAATTCCGATTTCTCTCTATTGAGTCTTAAACCAGAAACATCACCAAAAATGTCGAGAACCACTGACAAGCCCCTACAGTTCTTTACTCCTCCTTCTGCAAAAAGGATTGTATCATATGCATATTGAAGTAAAGTTATAGAAAGCTCTTCCTTTACAAATCCCTTACAAAATCCACCTATCACTGCTAGATCAATCATAACAGATAGGTCATCCATCGCAAGAACAAAAAGTAGTGGAGCCAAGGGGCAATCATAAGATTTTGCAAAATCCATCTTCCACAAGACTCCCTTTGTTTTCCTCCTGCGTCAATCTGCAATGATCTCCAAAATCATAGCACTGTCCATGAGATGTCTACCAGGCAAGAAAGCACTCTGATAAAGTGAGATGATTCTGCCTAAAACTCCCCTCAAACGATTGGCCAAGACCTTTGCTTTGTTAAGTTGCTAGTGGCCGGATCGATGCATCTAACTCAGTGTAGAGGGACAATTAAGTATATTGCATTGGACAAATAAATCGGTCTGAAGTCCTCCATCCTTGTCGACACTTCCTTTAGGCAATAAAAAAATAAAAGATTTGTTAAGACAATCAAAACCATAGTTTCCATCTGCAAACTCCATCACCATTGCCAGCACCTCTTTAGAAACCAGCTCCCAAAATTCCCTAAAGAAGAACACAGGGAACCCATCTGGACCTGGGCATCCGTCTGGGTTCAAATCAAATACAGCCTCACAAATCTCATGTAGCTCGAATGGCCTCATCAACAAATCAGCCTCACCATCAGATATGATCTCCACCCCCATGCCCAACCACCTCGAACCACTTTGTGGTAGACGTCTGCTTATGCTTTTGAAATAGCTTGTGACCTCTCTTGCAACCGCCTCCTCCCCATGAAACTCCTCGCCGCCAACTTCAATCGAGTGGATGAAATTCTTCCTCCTTCCCCCATTTGCCACCGCATGAAAAATTTTCGTATTCGCATCCCCCTCCTTCAACCACTTCTGTCGGGACCTCTGCCTCCACTCAATCTCACACTTCCTATCCTCCTCCTCAAGGATCTTCTACGCCACCCTTCTGTTGGCTAGATCCTCCTCATCCAAACTTCTATTGTCCTCTAATAGGTATAGTCTCACCACTTCCTCCTGTGCCTGAGTACGCCTCCTCTCACGTTCAGCACGAGAGTCTCTTCTGAAGGTCACTAGGCTTTTCCGCAAAGCATCCAACTTCAAAGTGATCCAGACAGTCGTTGAACCATCCACCTCAAGCTCTGCCAAAAAGAAGTTACCATCTCACGGAATCCCTCCTCCAAAATATAACACCGCTCGAATCTAAAGTAAGACGAGTATCCCCTCCCAAAGCAAGAGTTGAAGCAAAGAGGCATATGATCCGATCTTGAACTTGGAAGGGATGTAACACTTGCCAAGCTGAAAAGCTCCTAGGCCTCAACAGACGATAAGAACCTATCAATTGTAGATCGATAAGAAGAGTTTCTCCAAGTATATTTGCAATTTGTCGCATCAAGCACCTCCAGAGCTATCTCCTCCACCATATCAGCAAATAAATGTGATCCAGGATCCTGCGCTCCTCTCCCACTAGGTCCATCTTTTGCATACTGTGTTACATTAAAATCACCGCTCACAAGCCACACCATTATTGGAAATCTCATCCTAATATCTCGCAACTCATTTGAGAGCGCCTCATTGGTAGAGGACCCCGCAATGTCGTAAACCGAAAAAACCACAATCCTCGATCGATCCCTCCTGCTATCCAAAACAACTGTCACTGAATGGGTCAAAATAACCTCATCTACCATTTAAAAAAGGTCTTCATTCCAAGCCACAACAATACCCCCCGAGCTACCATTCGTCAATACAGCTCTAAACTCATTGAGATGAGGCCCAGAAGTAGAGCTTCATCTCACTGACTCCCACGAATCAATCTTAGTCTCCTGCAAACATACTATATCAACCTTCCATGCCGCTAAAAGGGTGCCAATCGCCAACCTCTTATCTGGTTGACCCAGTTCCCTCACGTTCCAAGTTAATAATTTCATTGAGAAATAAAGGGGTTCAACCCCGCCACCTGAACACCTACAGCTTTTGCTACTGCCAACTCGAAGAACCTCCCTTCCTTGCTTCCCAATGTCTCCACGAAAACATCCTGCTCCGACTTGCCAACCGCAGCTCTTTCACAAATTTCCAACTCCATCCATCCATTGGAGACCGCCAACTCCTGACTGTTAATTAATCCTTCCTCACGTGATTGAATATTCTCTGTAACTTCTGCTTCACCTTCTCGCTCTAATTCTCTCAATTCCCACCCTTGCGAGTCTGCTCGAAACTGCTTACGTGGGAAGAAAGGAACGTATTGTTTGTCCCCAAGACTTCACAATTTTTGGACCATACAATCTAAAATCGTATGTTCATGTGAACCCTTCAACCTTGCACGTCGACACGCTGCCGCTCCCTTTTTCACAAGATCCCTTTCCCTACTAGGCCCAGGTTTCCTTCAAACCTCTCTCACCTTCACCAACAATGATCCCTTCCCCACTGCTAGTCGCTCCCCAGCCTAAAGCAACTCAGTTTGTTGAAGCTTGCCACCATGAGAAGCGTTAGTGGCAGTAAGAGGAGGTTCCAGAGTCTGAGGAGTAATTGGAGATGAGAACCGGGTTGTGTGTCATAAAAAAACCTTCTGATTTGTGCACTAACATCTCCACCAAAGAGGTTAACGGAAGATCCATGTTCAGGCAACCGAAGAGGTTAACGGAAGATCCATGTTCATGCAATCATGGTTGTTTAAATTCGTGGTCCCAGAAATCACCAAAACATCCCCATCCCTTGAGCCAAATGGGCACTTGCCTCTGAGTTTATCTGCAATGGATCCAAGATTGGTGTTTGGCAATCCAGAATCAGATTTCGGTTTTCCGCTAGAGTCGAACCCGATGCATCAATTGAGATCTTTGGCAACGTCTCCTCCAGTTGCACTTCGTTTGAATTCTCATTCATTATCCCACCCGTTTCTCCATCGGCATCTGTAATCAAAACAGTCTCCTTGATTCCCGCAACCAAATCCATCGAATGATCTTCCCCGACGCCTTTCGCAGCGCCGCCACTTGCACTGTGTCCACCGCTCGCAGACTACCCCTCCAATGCCTCCAACCACAGTGGCACCAATCTTTTCCCTGTCTTCATCGCCACACGTTGTGAGGATGATGGCTTGTTTCCCTGAACGAGAACCACCACCTGCGATCCCTCCCCGGGTCATAGTCCAGAGCACTCCATCTCCATTACTTCATTAATGTGTTCTAGCACTTTGCGAAGAATCTCCACTTTCCGACACCTCAAAGGGACGCCCGCCACCTTCAATCGCCACATCGACCCCTAGTTCCCAGAGCTACCGTTCAAGAACCGGGGTCATCGCCATGCGATCCTGCCCCTCATCTCCGGCGTTAAACCACCCTCCAATGCCCCTCCGATCACCTCCTTCACTCCTTTGGATGACAAGCCTCTCACGTAAAGCATCACCCGACAACCAAATAACATCGACTGCCCATCTCCAACAACAAGCCCATCTCCAACAACAAGCCCATTCATTCACTCCTTTGGAGTCCTTCACCAAAATCATCCTTTCTCTAATCCTCTACAGTACCACCTCCGGCCCATCTCCAACAACAAGCCCATTCAGAAGCTCCTCTAAGTTTGCATTTTTTTGAGAGACGTTGCAACAGCCATCCCATCTCAACCTCCGATAAAAGACCTTGAGAATTTTTGTGTACCTCAACCGCATCTTCATCCACGCAAGTCGTCCCAGCATTGTTAGAGCCCTTCTTCAATGACCATGTGCCCCTTGCCATGCACTCCCTCCGTCGATGGCCTAGGTTTCTCCACCAAAATCAAAGCAGAGCAGGGGCCAAGCACTTCTTTTAAAGGTGGTCCTTTGCCCCCACAATGATAACATCATGCCCCGATCACGTTGGTACTCAGAATTCGACTTTGCTGCTTCGGAGTACTCCAGGGTCCCTCCTCTGCCAACTCCTCCATCTCCGCATCATCTCGCATCTTCCATTCTTCATGATGACCATCGACTTCAATACTCACCTTGTCGGTAGCCTTCCGCTCACAAAACTCGACCTTCCTCCCCATACCCTGTGACGCCCCACCCCTTCGGCAATCTAAACCGACGGGACGAGAGCTTCCGACCTACGGTCCAAATAAGCCCACAATCTATGATACTCAACAAACTATCTTATGTACATTAACTCAACATTTTATATATAAATAACAACAGGAGAATAAAAAAATGGAAAGAAGAATGCATCATCCATTCTCATTGATAATAATAGTCAAGTCCATGTCCATAGAAAGAGATACATCATATAATTATAAATTTTGTAGAAAAAGTTCTCCACATATCTCACTGCAAAGTCTCTCAAGAAACATAACAAAAATGCAGAAATAAATAAGTTACTCTAAGTAGAACGTACCCTGCTTGATGCATGTATGACGAAGAATGTCTGATCTCCTCAAAGCCACTATTATTGCGGTTGTTGCTCAGCTACGTCTGTTGAGTTCACAGGAGGGTAATGTTATGAGAAATTGCCCAGTAACGAGACAAATACTACAGTAATTAATATTGAAGGAAGCAAGGAATGTATACTCAACTCTATCTAAAAACATATACATATATGGTAGAATTGAGAAAGACACCAAGTTATTCTGATTCACCTTGGATCATACATCAACTGATTTTATTTGTTGATTTAATAATCATTTGAGTACTACTACAATGGTCTTGATATTTCTACAAGTTGGTTATGGTCCACAATGGTATACAATTACAAATTCCAGTATCCGATCGTTAATCATTTCTCGTGTTATTTTAGCACATGCAAGTACGCGACTCGCAGGCCTCCGCTATGCGGGAACTTGATATCCATCTTCAGTAACCCTCAAGAACCTCTTTTCAATCATAAAAGAAATAGATCATAACCCCATTCTCCAACTTCAAGCCACATCCCGGAACACTTCTCACAATAATAGTACTCGAAGTAAAATTAGATGCGGCTACATCAAAATTGAAATCGAGCCTTAATATTGTGTATAAGTGAGAATCCAAGAATGTCAACCGTGCCACCTGCCAACTCCGTCGAGCGACTCCGGATGCTACCGGACTGCTAGGTGTAATGCGTCACCCAACTCGTTCGTTGGGATCGTGACCTTTAAAGTATGTACCCGAGGTCCAAGGGTGCATGCGCAATCCCTTGAGATACCTAACTCCATCTACCCTCATCAAATCTCACTGTGACATAACCACCACAACATAAATAATATCCGGTAATTGATTGTCGTTTACTACAACCCTATGGTTGATGACACTAACGATGGTAAGAGTAAAAATAACAACAAAATTTATCTATACACTAATAATCATATTTCTATGTGTCCTTGCACTTTCAATCATATAATAATATCAACTTTAATTCTGTCAATCACGTGTACTATCAGACAGGAATATGTTCATCAGATCTTATAAAAAAATTAGGGTGGGAATTCCTTGCATAACATATACGACTTTACAATACTATTCAAATGTTTAGTCACTAATTAATTGACATGTTCATCTCACACCTAATGTAATACAATTGGTGACCTTTGGATGTTGACTCATGATAAGGGTATAATATAATTAACATGATAGGTTTATTGATTTAAGGTGGAGCCATATACGTATCATATATATGGACACTGTCGGTTTGTAGCACACTACGTAAATCATAATAACGTAAAAAAAATGAATTGTCTCTTTTTGAAAAGAAAATCATGTGTAGCATGTATTAAATTATCACCATTAACAATTCGAAAGGTCTAACGGGTATCATTAATGTTATTCTAATGTTCTTACCGAATGACATTAAGTTGTGAGATATAATACTTCCATGGGTGTGCTCATCGACCGGCGTTACTAAAAACGAAGAGACATTCTTTAATTAGCTATCACTCCCATCGTTCAGAAAGATCAGCATTATGATGATATATACTTTTACATTTCATTATAATTACATTCGACAGAAAAAAACATATATTTTTAAATCCTATATTATGTGAAGCAAAACATGGTTATTTCTTGCCATAAACACATTGGAAATTGGAATGGTATTTAAATATCTAAAATACAAAATCACGTATACTATCTTCCCTCTTAATCCATATCCAACCAAGAAGTAAAACTTCATAGCTTCCGATCTGCCCAGATTATTGTACACAAACAACGATATGTAATCCATAGTTTCCATGGCAATCTAATCCATTTAGAATGTTACATTTATTGTAGTATATCCAAGAATCTAAGTCATTTGTCAATATTACCGATTTATGATTTCTGGATATAACAGGGTAACAATCAACAATTCGTGTCTAAGAGGGACCTATGACTTTGGCAAAGAAAGAAAATACTTCCTTAGCAATCGTGTGTAGACCAACAACAAGGAGGGATAAAACTCGGTATAAGAACACATAAGACTCTAGAGATGTTCAAGAATATAGGAAAAATATGTGAAACCCAACAGCAAGAGGAAGGTATTTATCGTTACCTCCGAGGATGTTCCCTCGGGATCTCCTCTCACACGGAAATCATATTTCCATCTCTCGATTGTAGCGTGAATGCAGGTACGAAGGTGACCTCGAGCTTTCCTACGTGATGGTGGTCGCGGATCTTCGATCGGAGCTCCTTCTCCGATGTCGACGGCGGCCCTCCGACGACCAAACTAGCTAAGGTGGTGGTGCTCCAATGAGAGGAGAGGATGGTGGTGGCTAGGTTTTTGAGAGGGCATCCTATCATATTCTATTTATAGAAGAAGAGGTGAAAATGGGTGTAATTTCGGATCTGGTTCGGATCCATATATGAGTCCCAACTTTTATACTTAAAACATTGATAACTTGATGTAGGAATGTCGGAATTGGGTGTTCTTAGGCTCGTTGGAAAGATCTCAAAGAGATCTATGAAATGACATGATTATTTGAATTTTTTGGATGTCAAAAACACTCTTGATTTTAGAAGAAAGAAAATATAGGATTTCACATCATAAAAATCTTAAAGGAAGTCTCGTCCTCGAGACGAAGGATTCAATGTATATGTTTTGAATGTGATGTAAATTATCGGATAAAAATCTTAAAGAGAACAAATCCCACAAAATTCTTAAGGAGAATTGAAATAGGGTTTCATGATTATACCTTCAAAAAGATAAGGGTATTTCTTTTGCATATCTACCTCAGGATCCCATGTGGTCTCCTCAATGTTCTGACTTTACCACAATACCTTAACCAAAGGAATGTCCTTCTGTCGCAACTTCTTGACTGCCCGATCTAAAATCCGAACGGGTGCTTCAGGGAAAGATAAATTTGGTTCAACCGCGAGGTCCTCATAGCTAATCACATGTCGAGAGTCTCGAATATATTTCCGGAGGTTTGACACGTGGAATACATCATGCACGCTTGCCAAGTGAGGAAGAAGTTCTACTCGGTATGCTACCTTCTCAATACGGGAGAAAATCTCGAAAGGTTCAATAAACCTCACTGCCAGCTTTCCCTTAACACCAAATCTTTAAATACCCTTCATTGAAGATACTCTCAAGAAAACAAAATCTCTAACTTCAAACTCGAGATCACGACACGTATGATTAGCATAGCTCTTCTATCGGCTCTGTGCAATCAATAATTTCTTCCTAGACGTTTCCACAGATCTTGTTGTGTCCTCAATTATCTGAGTGGAATAAATACCTTTATCGCCCACTTCCTGCCAACACAAGGGAGTGGTGCATCTCCGCCCATACAAAGCCTCAAAAGGTGCCATGCCAATACTAGCATGGTAGCTGTTGTTATAAGTAAACTCCACCAACGGAAGGTGATCCTTCCAAGATCCATATCACTCAACGGCACATGCTCGGAGTAGGTCCTCAAGAGTCTGAATTGTCCTCCCTGATTGTCCATCTATTTGCGGATGATATACTGAACAAAGACACATTCAATTTTTAGGGTCTTCATGGATTCTCCCCATAATGTGACGTGAAGTGAGAGTCTCTATTTTATACTACCTCTTTGGGGATCCCATGCAAGCGAATAACATGATGGATATATAATTTAGTCAGATCTACCGGAGTGCAAGTCATGTTCACTGGGATGAAATGTGCAGACTTGGTCAGTCAGTCTACAATGACCCAAATAGCATCATATCCACCTATTGTACGAGGTAAGGATGCCACGAAGTCCATGGAGATACTCTCCCATTTCCACAATGGAATAGGAAGTGACTGTAACAAGCCAGGAGGATGCTTGTACTCTGCCTTCACCAATTGACACGTAAGGCAACAACTTACATGTTCTGAAACATCTCTCTTCATCCCTTCCCACCAGAAATGCTGACGGAGCTATACATCTTGGTGCTTCCTTGATGGATAGATAATCTAGAACAGTGAGCCTCATCTGGGATGTCTTTCCTTAACTCATCATCATCAAGTACGCAGACACGGTCTTCCCTTCATAATATGGACTCACAAACTCTGAATCCATCAAACTTTTCCTTCGGACATCGATGGAACAAGTCTTGTAATTTTTGATCTATCTGCTGACTATGCACAATCATGTCCCATAATCCACTGTACTTAGCAGGTACAGTTACGGCATCTGTAGCACTATCAAAGGGGCACCACTCGTTGAGTGCGGTGAGCATATCCCAAGTCCGTAACCATGTTGCGGTACCCTCAGTATGTGCTCTCCTACTCAAAGTATCTACTACTACATTTCCCTTACCCGAATGATAGGAGATCGTGCAGTCGTAATATTTCAACAGTTCCATCCATCGTCTTTACCTCATATTCAACTCTCGTTGGTCAAAGGCCTAAGAAACTGCGTACCTCGGTAACTGTCTTAGGCTGCTCCCAGGACATTACTGCCTCTATCTTGGCTGGATCACCTGCTCTCAAAATTACATAACCAAGGAAAGCTACTTCGGTAAGCCAAAACTCACACTTACTGTATTTTGCATACAACTTGTGTTCTCTAAGTGTCTCAAGAATAGTATGAAGATGGTGCTCATGCTCATGTTCATCACGTGAGTATATCAAGATATCATCAATGAATACTACCACAAAATGATCTAAGTAAGGACGGAAAATTCTGTTCATCATGTCCATAAACGCGGTAGGTGCGTTCGTGAGTCCAAAAGGCATGATCACAAATTCATAGTGGTCGTATCTAGTGCGAAAAGCAGATTTAAGCACATCTGTGTCATTAATTCTCAATTGATGATAAACCGATCGCAGGTCAATCTTTGAGAATACCGCTGCACCTTGCAACTGATCGAAAAGATCATCTATTCGTGGAAGTGGATAACAGTTCTTTACGGTCCTTTTATTCAATTGCCTATAATCGATGCACAATCGCATAGATCCGTCTTTTTTCTTTACGAAGAGGACCGGTGCTCCCCAAGGTGATGTACCGGGACGAATAAATCCCTTTTCCAATAACTCCTACAGTTGTACTTTGAGCTCCCTGAGTTCGGCTAGTGTCATCCGGTATGGAGGGATGGAGATGGGTTGTGTATCGAGTATCAAGGTGATCTCGAACTCGATATCCCTCCTTGGTGGCAGTCCAGGTAACTCCTCTGTAAATACATCAAGAAAATCTCGCACAACTCTAATATCTTCAATCATGTGATCCTGGGAAGGTAACTCCACAACATAGGCGAGAAAACCTATGCAACCCTGATCGAGTAAGGTTGGACCTTCAATGCTAATACATATAAGACCTCACTATCTAGGGTAGTCCATCAAACTAAAAGGTAGGTATGCTTGGGAGATGGAACACTACCATCTTCTTGAAGCAATCAAGGCATGTATGATGTTGCTTGAGCCAATCCATACTAAGATGACATCAAAATCTTCTAACTAGATGAGTAAAAGATAAGCGGGCATTAGGTGTCCGCCAATCTGCACTGCTACATCCTCCACTGCTTGTCACACGATGAATAATTAGCATCATGGGCCCTTGATGTAGTAAGGAGGTGAAACACGGATTGGTTCTTTATCTAATTTGGATACTAGTCGATGTGCTAGAAAAGAGTGTGTAGCTCCCAAATCAAATAAGGCATGTAAGGATAAACCATGCACTAAAATCATACCTCGCACTACAGCTCCTGAGGTGTGGGCTTGTTCCTGCGTGATTGCATGCAGTTGTCCCTGAGGCTGTGGTGGGCGTTAGAACCTGCAGCACTGAAGGTTGGTCGTGGTGGAGGACGTTGAACGCCTCAACCTCCACGACAGGAGGCTGATCTATGTGACTGTGCAGATGAGAAAGTTGGTCGTACACTTGGTTGCTGGCCACCTAAGCTGCTGGAAAGTAAGGGGCATTTGGCATTGAAATGACCCTGTTGCTGGTAGTGGAAACACCTCTGATCTTTTGGCTGAGAAAAGGAGCCTCCTGAGACAAGGCTAGCACCTCCCGTCTTGCGATTCTGGGAGTGTTTAAAAGAGCGGAAGGAAGTAGTACCGCAACTCGCCAAGCCCTGCCTTAAAGTAGGTGTAGGGGCAAATCTGTTATTGGTAGGAGTGGTAGCCACTAGACGGAAATGACGCTTTCTACAAGCTCTGTAGAAATCTCGGCAAGCAGATCTCCCAGACTGAGGTGGTTGGAAATGTGATGGACCCCCCTGAAGCCGACTCTGAGTTGCCTCCATCTTGGTGGCATTAGCAGCTACCTCCTTGATAGAGGTGAAATTCAAGGTAGACAGCTGGTGTTGCACATCGTCATGCAATCTCCGAATAAATTTCTGTAAATTCTCCTCAGGGAAATCAGTAGTCGCTGGTGAGTAGCAGGAGAGTTCAGTGTAGTGAATGATATATTCTTGGGCCGCCATTGACCCATGCTTCAGCTCGGCAAACAACCTCCTATGATCCTCAACCCAGTGATCAGGGTAGAACTGGCTACGGAACTCGTCAAGAAATGTTTCCCACGTTATGAGATCCTCCAGATGTTCCTTGGTAGCGTACCACCAATTCTCAGCAAAACATGTTAATGAAAACTCCACAAATATAAGCCAAGACTCTTCAGGAGCATGAATCATCCTCAACACTTTAGATACATGATCCATCCATAGCTCTGCCTCATCTGGCGTGCCGGTTGATGAATACTCATTCATCACTCTTTATTCTTATATTTTAGCTACAAAAACCTTTGCAAATGCATGTAGATATGTGTAAATAGGAATAATTACCAAAAGCATGCATTGTGTAAAAACCTATAATTAGCATGTTTTTGTGCAAAAATAAAAGAATAAAGATTAAGAAGAAAAAGAGGGAAATATTTAAAATAAATATTGAGCAACCTAACCCAAGGGAAGGCTCAGCATGGGCATGACCGCATAAAAGCCAAAGTAGAGGGAGATAGGGGCTCATGTGTAAATATTTATGTAAATAAAATAAAGATATTTTCCTCACCAAAAATATGCTTGTGAATACTTGTATATATTTATAAAACATAAAAACAAAAGAAAAAGTTAAAAATCAAAAAGAATTAAAATACCCCTTTCATCATGTACATAAACCACGTCTATATATTTATTTAACCTTGTAAATAAATAAAATTATTTTCCAAACTTTTTGTAAATATTCTATATTATATATTGTAAATAAATAAAATAAAAAGAATTAGAACAAAAACAAAATAAAAAGAGCAAAATTAAAAATACAAAAATACATTGTACATATACCATGTATATAGATGTACATATATATTTATTTTACCTATGTATATAAATAAGAAAAATAAAATAAAAACACCCTTTTATTCCTTATTTTATAATATAAATAAATAAAATATAAAATAGGAATAAAATTGCATAAAAATAATAATTAAAAATCAAAAAAATCAAAAACCCTAATAGTGTACATATACCTATATATTACATACTATGTATATAGCTTATTTTTATTTCCAAAAATTAATTAAAAATCACTAAAAAATAGAAAAAAATAAAATAAAAATATTTTGTGTTTTGAGTTTTTGCAAATTTGGCCCCTAGCTACCCTTATTTGTCACTTCAAGATCCAGCCACGTGGCCGAATCCCATTGGGTCCTGGGGATGTTGACCGCCCGGTCAACTACCCCCCCCCCCCAGGACCACCTTCCGCGGATACAAGCGCCCGACCCGATTTCTCGCAACTATACCCGCTTGATCCGACACCCATTTCCCTAAACCCCGGGTCCGAATCTTTAATCGTTCATCCGACATCCTCGCCGGAGCCGCTCCCTCGGGATCCGCGCGCTCCTGAGCTGGCCCGGACCCATCTTTCTCGGACCCCTAGCCGTATAAAGTTGCAGCTCCGCCACCTCCTCTCTCGATCTTTGGCCATTTGCTTTCTTCTCCTGTGAGCTCCAGAGAGTGCGTGAGGTGTCAGCTCGCGTCTGAGCCTGTTGCAGCGAGGAAAGGAGGTGAATCCATCGATCCGGCGAGCATAGCCGCCGCAGCTCCGCCACCAGCGTGAGCTCCTAGCCTCAGACCGAGACGATCCTCGAGGCGACGACCGGGAGCTTCCTCAGCTCCTCCCTAGTCTTTCCGACAACCCAGGTAACCCCTTAGCCTTCCCGTTTCCATTAATTTCAGTTTACGCCCAAATCGCTCCGCCGCCGCGTTTCTTTGATTCCGACCACTTTGTCACCCATTTCGATCATCGGAATCGTCCATTACGTCCGCCTCCTCCCGACGCACCTTCTTCACCCATTCGCCCAACCCAGCTCGCACAGGAGCTGGGAACCGAGCTTCTCCGTCCACCACCTTCGCCGGAGCTCGCCATCCCGACGCATCAGTCACCCCCACTTCGCCTAACCGAGTCGAGGCAATTTGCCCTCGACCCGTGAGTCTTCTGGTTCACTTTTCAGGTCGAAACGAGGGCCATCTGAGGCCCTTAGTCATCCAGCCAGGAGACCCAGCTCCGCCGACCTCGCCCGAGCTCCTCGAAGCTCGGCTCGATCATCGGAGCCCACCGGCAGACGCGGGAGCCTTCCACGATTCTCCTCCGACCTTCAGAGGGCTCCCAGGAGGAGCACCGCGCACGCACGAGCCCGGCGAGGCATCCTCCATCGCCGTCCGATCGCCCCTCCCGCTCCAGTTTCAATCAGAGCCGTTCATCTCCGGAGCGTCCAGCATCATCCGATCTGAGGAGGCGACATCCGGAGCGCCCACCGTCAGCAGCCGTCCGATCTCCACGTGGCGCGCATCCAGCCCATCCGCTTAATAAAGGGTAATTTACCCTTAGGCCCTGTCTTTATTTTAATTTCATTTTAGTCATGTAAATATCAAAGTCAGTTGTTAAGTTTTAGGTGTATTTGCATAGTGGACCCCTTAGCTTTATTCTATTTGCATTTATACCCCTGCCAGTTGTGGACACGTGCATCGACACGTGATATTTTGGTTTATTTGCAGTAGATACCCCTGTAGTTCTGGATGTTATTGAATGAATGAAAAGTTTCTCTTATTTGCATTTATACCCATGTGCGTGATATATTCCAGCATGTGCGTTATATTTTGGGTATTTTGCAGATAAGCCCCTGGACTTTTGGTACTTGTTACCAATAAGTCCTCAGGACTTATTTTTATTACATTTGGGTCCCTGAGTGCCCCAGGCACGCGCGTGGCGCGTGTTTTGCTGGGTATTTTGCACCAGACCCCCCAGAACTTCGGGTATTTGCACTTTGGTCCCTGTGCACATTGCCCCTCTTTTATTTTTGAATAAATAAACAAATCACCTCCAAATCCAACGAAAATTTGACAATGGCTCCTGCCATGGTGTAGGATTTTTGTGGATTTTTGAGGACATTTTTGATTTAGTTTGATATTTTTAAAAATTCAAAAACCTTCATTTTTGTCACTGTTTAGTTTGGCAAAATCACAAAAAAATATAAAAACTCACTTAAAAATTCTATAAAAATTGTCTACTGTTTGTTTTACGTAGTTTGATTTTCTAGCCAAATTTGGCTATTTTTCGTTACTAAAAACCACTAAAAACTTAAAAACACTTAAAAACCCATAAAAATTCTAGTAAATAAATTAAAAATCCAAAAATAATAAAATTGGTACCTAAATTTTCCTTGTTTTATCATCTTTACAGGAAAATTACCTCCAGGTCATTTTAAGGCCCTTAGATATTTTATCTAGGGCTTTTTGGCTTGGCTGGACAGTACCCACTGTTTGCTTCACTTTTA